>OX465258.1:4582442-4945655 GCA_949987775.1 Aproaerema taeniolella | reverse complement strand
GTTTTTTCTTATCAAAAATATGGAAAATAGAAAACGCCGTACAGAAGACCTTTTCGAAGAGTTCGTGAAGTGGAAAAAGAGAAGAGAAGAAGACGAAGAAGAAAAAGTATCATCAGAGATTGAAAACCTTTCAGAAATGGAAGAAGAATATCTGGAGGAAGAATTTCTTAGCGGTAATACCCATGTCTGAGAGCTTTCCCCACATGTGTGGGCGTTAGACAATAGACATTGAGCCAGGCAGCAAAGTTGTCACTACGATATAGTAGGGGTCAACAACGCCGCCCTGGACGGGTTATAAATACCAGCCATTTGCTGTTTACTTGACCCGCCATTTATACATATAATATGGCCGCACAGAGCTATTCACTAGCCAGTTGCCGTGCAAGAGCTGATGACCAGCCGTGCACACCAACATAGGTACTCTTATGGTGCCGATAATAAAGTTGTTTCTCTCATTTCATGCATTCATGCTGACATTGTCAACCAGCCGTGCATCATGCACATGGCCTATTCCCATCGCGGAATATCACATTAATCGCAACCTCAGATGCCTTATTTTATGCAAATAACCCTTTACAAACAAACATTCTGATCGCCAGTTTAGATATTTTTACTAAACAGAAATTTGAGATAATTTCACCAGAAGAAAGGTTATGTTTATCGTAACATAGACTGCATATTAGGCCGACTAACATTGTTTATTGTTTCCAGCCACGTTAGAAGAGGAAAATGAGTCAATAAAAGAAGAGAAGGTTCAAAAAGAGGACTTGCCAATCATTATTCCTGATGAAGAAGAGATGAGACGAAGAAATAAAATGCTTACTTGGAAAAGAAGATGGGAAAGCTCCAGATATTGGAGAAAAAATTCATACAGAGTTGGCAAACCGCTGGAATGTTATTTTATCTAAGGGGATACAGAAAGATTGATTGATTACATTGATTACACCAAAAGATTGATTGATTACATTGATTACAGGATTTATTACACCGAAGTTGAACCCAGAGGTTGAAGCTGCTCTACCTGAACCAGCAGTGAAAAGGGACAAGGCATTATATGAGAAGCAATTGATAATTGCAGCCTCTATCTCTTGCCTGGGTTGACTCCTCTCAGAAAATATTAAGAAATTTGATAAAAATGTGATTGAAAAAATTAGTGACTCGGTGAGACTAATGTGCGAGTGGGTCCACAAAGAAAATAAAACTAGAAGATCCCTTATCCTAGACAAAGTGAACAAAAAACTCAAAAATTCATTGTTGTTAAGGGAACCACAAGAATTCCTATTTGGTAAAAACTTATCGGAAGGAATCAAAACTGCCAAAGCAGTAGCAAGAGCTGGACAAGACCTTAAAGTTAAGTTTCAGTCTTACAAACCTTTAAACTCACGGGGCCCGCCATAGAGGCAGAAAAGCATTGGCGGGCGACAGTACAGACCGTCCAGACAAGCCGAACCACAACCAGCAAGCAGGAGTGCAGTTCAAAAGAAGACCAGGTATGCAGCGCAACAAACCCGCAAATCAACGCCTCCGAGAACACAACAGCGACATCTTCAGCAGAGACACCATTAGTTGGGAGATTAAGGTATCATTTTAATGCCTGGTATAACATTGTCAACAATGATCCAATTGTTTTGTATTGGGTGCAGGGCTACAAGCTTCCTTTTATGAATACACCTTACCGAGATAGAACTCCTACAGACAGACCCTTGAGTAGGACTGAATTCCTATCCACTCAAAAAGAGGTAAAGAGACTATTGAATATTGTTGCTATAGAGTTATGTGAACCTGTGAATGACCAATTTATATCTAGTACTTTTCTAATAAAAAAAAATAAAAAAAAAAAAAAAAAAAACCTAATGGTGATTATCGCTTCATATTAAATTTAAAGAATTTGAATAAGTTTATATATACTGAACACTTTAAACTCGAGGATATGCGAACTGCACTCAAGTTAATATCTCCATCGTGTTACTTAGCAAAAATAGATTTAAAAGATTTTATGATAACCATTCACGAAAGTGATAAAAAATACCTAAGATTTCAATTTAACGGAAATTTGTACCAATTTAAAGTCTTTCCCTTTGGACTCAGCTCTGCCCCTTATCCTTTTAACAAACTGATGAGACCTATATAGTGAAACAACTGAGAAAAGAAGGATTTCTCTCAGTGAATTATTTAGATATTATTTGCTTCTGGGTCACTCATTAACTCATTGTCAAAATAATGTACAACGCACAGCTAATCTTTTAGAAGGATTAGGCTTCATCCTAAACAAGGAAAAGTGAATTTCAGAACTCTCCCAGACTTGTAATTTTCTTGGATTTACACTTAACTCTATAGAAATGACAGTGGAACTCCCAGAAAGAAAAAGGGAAACTATTACAAAATCTGTTAAGAGATTATTGATGTCTACACCATATTCTATCCGGTTTTTAGCTAAGACCATAGGGATTTTAGTGTCTTCTTGCCCAGCAATTCCTTATGGACTTCTATACACCAAACAATTACAGAGGCATTCACCCCTCCATGGCCTCCATCTTGTACAGCAGATTTAGAATAGTGGAAAAATCAAGTATTAGTTCAGACAAGTTGTCCAATAAGACAAGATAATTTTTACATGGAATTGTTTAAAAATAATTTTGGCAAATGGGAGATGGAATAGTGAAGAGGCTCAACTTCATATTAATGTAAAAGAGCTATTGGCTGCCTTTTTTGGGCTTAAGTGTTTAATGTCAGAAACAAGGAAATCATATTGAGAATTGATAATACGACAGCAATAGCATATGAAACAGGATGGGGGGGGTCCAATTCCCTCTATTACATTCTATAGTAAAAGATATTTGGCAGTGGTGTGGCTTATGGATATATGCTTCTTATATAAGTTCAAAAGACAATGATGAAACAGATTATGAATCAAGGGTACACAAAAATGAAACTGAATGTATGTTGTCGAATAAAGCTTATGATCTTATTGTAAACAATTTAGGTGTACCAGAGTTTGATTTATTTGCATCCAGACATAATTTTAAATGTAAAAAATATGTTTCATGACATATAGATCCTGGGGCCTGGAAGGTAGATGCGTTCACAGTCAGTTGGTCTAGTTTCTTTTTCTATGCCTTTCCCCCGTTCTGTATGATTTTAAAATGTTTAAGGAAAATCATAAACGATAAAGCAACAGGCATATTAGTGGTGCCATATTGGGAAGGCCAACCATGGTTTCCATTATTCAATGAGTTGTTAATTTCAAAATTAATATCATTAAAACCAGAAAAATGTTTACTCTTGTCAGACTTAGGAGCACCTCATCCGCTACAGCAAGATCTTCAACTTGCTGCAGGGATTCTATCAGGAAAGCGTTTATAAGAAAAGGAATGCCTAAAGAAAGTTCAGATATTATGTTAGCTTCAATCACAGATAGTACAGTCAAGAGCAGGTCACGCTTTACACTACCAGTTTAAGCTGAGCTCTGATTTATACCGCGCGCCATACAATGCAGGGCCGGTCCAAAGTACAAAGTGTCAAGCTTGACGTGCTCTTGAGTGTACCATCAAACAATACAATTCAGGTATATCAAAATGGTTAATCTTTTGTAATAAGGCTAATGTTAATTTATATGAATCATCAATAACACAATTTATAGATTTTCTGACAAAAATGTATAAGAATGGGGTATCCATATGGAACCCTAAATTCCATAAAATCTAGTGTAGGACTTCTGATTGGTAATCATATAACTAATCAAGAAACTGTAAAACGATTTATGTGAGGGGTTAAAAAATTAAAACCACTAAGACCAAAATATTGGGAAACATGGAATGTATCTAAAGTTTTCACTTATTTAGCTTTATTAAGTAACGATTCTCACATTTTAGAAATAGGCAAAAAGACAATTACTCTGATAGCTTTGGTTATCGGTCATAAAATACAGACTCTTTCGTTAATAAAATTGACCAATATTATTATTGATGAAGAAATAATTGTAATTAAAATTCCAGACGCTATTAACACATCTGCACCTGGAAAATATCAAACTCTTCTGGAAATACCTTTTTTCCAAGCACAACCTAACATCTGTCCAGCAAGAACATTGTGCTTATACATAAATAAGACTAAGTGTATTCGTGGGAATATAGACTATCTTTTCTTAACAGCCAAACCCCCTTATAAAAGAGCATCAAGCTCTACATTAAGTAGATGGATAAAAGATTCATTACAACAGAGTGGTATAGACATACTTAAATATTCTGCCCATAGCACCAGGCATGCGGCCACCTCAACAGCCTTGAAAGGCGGTTTGGACGTTGATACTATTAGAAGAACTACAGGATGGACAAG
The DNA here is from genome assembly GCA_949987775.1 of Aproaerema taeniolella. NCBI lineage: Eukaryota > Metazoa > Arthropoda > Insecta > Lepidoptera > Gelechiidae > Aproaerema > Aproaerema taeniolella. The sequence continues at coordinate 4,941,320 of OX465258.1, read as the reverse complement.
CAATTCTCTTACTTTTGCCCGTTTCTATAATAGACCAATCATAAATTATGATAATAAATTTGCTGCCACTGTGGCAAATCTGAATGATTCTTAGAGACTATTAAATTTGTTAATTTTAAATAATAAGGTTTGTCTTGATACAAATAAAACACAATTTCTAATAATTCTTTATTTTACTTTAAACATCCTACATAGTTATCATGGAAGGATGATGTCTGAAATATAATTATATGATCAAACAAACTTACCTGTAAGTGATGTTCGATCATAATTATATGAAAGAACATCATCCTTCCATGATCAACCCTCCCAAATGATTTTACAGAGCCCAACCCTTCATTGCAGACAGAATTTAGAAATCGTGTGAACTAACAAATTTAAATACTAAATGACGTATAGCGAGATGACAGATACGGTGTTACTATGGGTTAGCATAGAGATTGTGGTACTCTCAGTTCTCGTTTTAAAATAAACGTTAAAACTGTAAAATATCGTGATGATGGCTAGTACGTAGGACGACTACTACATAGTTATCATGGAAGGATGATGTTCTTTCATATAATTATGATCAAACATCACTTACAGGTAAGTTTGTTTGATCATATAATTTTCAGACAACTAAGCCCATACATAAGTACCTTATAGACTAACATACATACAAAATGTAATTAAACAAAATCCCCGGCCGGTTTGGTCGAGTGGTAGTGGCCCTGCCTCTCGATCGACGGGTCCTGGGTTCGAATCCCAGTCGGGGCAAATATTTGTGTAAAAAGCAGATGTTTGTTCTCGGGTCATGGGTGTTTGTGTCTGTCTTTATGTGTGTTCCGAGGGACCCACGACACAAGGGAAAACCTTAATGTGGGCCTTTGAATGTATGTTTTTTTTTAATCAAAACTTATTCTAGATTTCACATTGGTTGCAGCTGGATTTTGTTTACGCTGATGCGAATTCCGGATGTCCGTTTTACATTAAAAAAAGCATTGTGAATCAAGATGGAATCCACACCCGCACCCGCCTTCACCTAAGATAGCATACAGCTTTACACATACAATACGCCACAATAATAAAAAGAGCATAAAGAGCTATGCTTTTGAACAAATAAAATTCAGACAATCTGTTGTAAAACACACGAAGTACGACAAATATACGCAATGGATCTGTAAGTAGGCGTATGACACGTACCGCTCATGTAACTCCCTCCATAGCGAGGCCACTCTCTCGCTGGCGCCGCGCCCGCCGGCCGCCGCGTCGCAGCCCGGGAACTCCACGCGACGCACGCTCACCGATCGACGCAGCGCCGTCGCTATGTCCGTTAGACCTGTAGAGTTATTTACTGTAAGGTTAAGTCTGTATTGAAGTAGATAACTTGGGTTCAGTCAGAGTTCATTAAATCAGAAGGACGTGGTCCAATAAAAATAAGTCATGCGGTTCACGAAATTACGCGTTTATTGTTTTTTACAAATGTTACATACAGATGTGTGGTGGGCTAGTTAGTCGAGCCCGTGCGGTTGCGATTCGCTTACGCCAAAACAATGTATAGGTAGGTATACCCCTACAGACCTAACACAAGCCAATTTTGAGATACCTCTGGGGCACTTCCTACTATAGTAATCCTTGTGTACGAACTCGTGATAAATTGCCATTATATTCAAATGACCAGCCATCAAACTGCACTGTCCCGTATACGTGTTACGTACGTAGAGTAGGTTAAGTTACGATACGTACGTACTTAGCTGCACGAGCTCATACCACCTGCCCCTTTTGTCTTCTGGACGTCCAGACGCACCGCATCGACCCTTACCTTGTCGAAATTCTGTGCTTGGGTCTGTATTTCCGGGCTAATATTATTATAACCCGACTCCCTTTAAAGTTCGAGTGAATAGGATTTTTTTGGGTGAGCTTGCTACATCCTCGACCACATCTTCGCCCTTGTGCTATATTGTGGTCAAGAACGAACTCATTCTCTATTTAAAAAAAAACTAGCAAGGCTAGTTTTTTGACTCACCCATATCACCTTTACGGCATATATTAATTTACTATTATTTTTATTGTCATATCGTTCAATTTTATCAATGATAAATAAATAAAAATTTACACGTGTACCATGAACTATTGCTTTTACACCAGCTACAGATGTTTTGTAATATGTACTCTCCACTTTCGTTATGATTGCCGAAAACTTACAATTAGCTCGTAATGTAGCATTTCACATGATTTCCACTGTTTGTAAATTAGCTGTAAGTTTTCCAAATAAACAATAAAATTGATTTGATAGTATTGAATTTCGGAATGTTCTAGTACAAGAAGCGACTTGTTAAAGCCCTGCTACACGTCCGGATTTGGTCCGGTCCGGACCGCGACAGACCTGTGAGAGGAAGCGAGACAGACTGTCACATGTCTCGCTCATTTGATAGTCTGTCTCGCTTCCTAGTATAGCTTTGTCGCCGCGGTCCGCCGGACCGAATCCGGACGTGTATCAGGGCCTTTAGATTCACGCGTCGAACTGAAGTGATAGTATTTATCTGTCATAGTTGCTTGTTATTGTAATTACAAAGCTGTGTTTTCATGTTGTGTTTAATTGGTTATAATTAGGAAATATCGCAATACAAGAGGACTTTTGCGATGTGAACGTATAATATACCCACATAGTCGATCAGAGTGGATGTAAAGAATCCTTGTCGTTCCAAACATGCAATTTATCTGTCATTTATCGATACCCATTTTCGCCTTAATTGTTATTGACAAAATATATTAGCTTAAAAGAGTTTGTAAAAATATAACAGGTTTTTGTTTTTGAATCAGATTTTTTAAATCAAATGTCCAAAATGAAAATAAAAAGTTCCGATAATTTTGTGATCTTTCTGTTAGACATATTTTAATGGAAAATGTATGGCTAAAATTGTGGCTTCAACTTTACAATATGTTTACATATACAGTCTATATGAAGTCCAAACAAACAAATCGACATTGCATGTATTAATTATTGTTTATTTAATTGGCGAGAGGATGCACAAGAGCATGGATTTATAAACAGTTCTTCAGTCATCTGGCGCTATTATATAGAACATAGGTAATTTAACATTACGACAAAACCGGACAAGAGCGAGTGATTCTAGTCTAGTAGGTATGTCAAAATTCAAAGAGTTTTATTTTCATAAACGAATTTTACATTTTACAGTGTGTGCTGGTACCCACACTAGGATTCCCTGTGTTGTGGTTACGTAGATAGTTCGTCCATTTCAAGAATCAATAAAACGAACTTCGTTCGCGTGAGAAAGTAGCTTACGATGCGAAGGAAGAACAAATAAACGAATACACTCACATTTACAATAAGTAAGAATTAATTTAATCTATGCAGGTGACGTGATTAGTGACATGGGCTCCCGTTTCCGCATTTAGGCTCTTATGTGGCCCATTATGCGTGTGGGTCAGTGGCTACTCCAGCCACCTCAGCTCCTTACAGAAGCTCAGAATCCTCCTGGGGATTTCGCAGGCTTCACGGAGCGACCTCGTTATCTACAAGGCTTTTTGCCCGGTGTTCTGCCACTCCCATGCAGTCCAGGATTACATGGGCGACTGTTTCATCGGCATCTAGGCAACCCTGCAGTGAGCAAGTGACGTGACAAACAACTTACCTTGCAAGCTGAACGCGTTGCGGTCGATATACAGCGTGTGTAGCGTACAGTTGCATTGCAATGCTTTGGCCAATAGCCTTGCGCCCGCGTCGCCGGCCAGATTCCCGCCCACGTCTAGCGAGCGCAGTCGCCGGGCGCCGCCTAGCGCGTTCAACAGCCCGTATAGATCACCCTGCGGACGTTTGTGACACGTGAGTAATACCTACTAATATTATAAATGCGAATGAAACTCAGTCTGTCTGTCTGTTATGCTTTCACGCCTTAGCTTCTGAGCCGATTTGATGAAATTTGTTGCAAAGATAGATTAGGATTTCGTTTCCGTGGGAATATGAAAAATCATGTGTTATGTATTTTATTCTGATGATATCAATACAGTATTCATGTACATTTTTGTCAAAAGTAAGTGTTGAAATCGTTCTACGTTTGAATAACTCTGGTGTTAAGTTTTATAACCAAATTCCAAGAACAACAATAAAAGCCATCCCAACCAAAAAGGAGGAGGTTCTGAGTTTCAGTGTTTGTCTGGTTATTTATTTATTTTATTAAATCAAACTGAATTTACCTGCAAATGGAAGACACTACAATTGTGTAGAAATTATATTGAGTTCTGTGAACTGTGCGAAACTATGTTTAGTGTAGCGTCCACTGTTTGTCGTGTACTCTAATGTAAAATTAGTTGAATGAAACCTAATTTAAACAGTGTCTTACAATGGATGAACTTTTTTACGTACCTTAAGTTTACAATCACTGAGATCTAAAGACGTTAAAGCTGTGTCTGGTTCTTGAAGAACGTGAACTAAAGCCTGAAAATAAGTTACAAAAGTCAAAAATGTTTAATTCATAGAACATACAAAGTGCTGCTTGAAAATGTCGTAAAATACATTAGCAAAATCAATATAAATCATTGGGCAAAATAGTGAATTACATTATCATTTTTGACTTTGCGCCTAATCGCAAAGATGCAGTCTTCCTCAGGAGAAGAATAGGCAAGAAACTCCGAGGGTCGCTCTTTTTAAGTCAATCATATAAATTTTCTTACTTCTAATTTTAATTGACTTAATATCTGAATAACTCTGGAGCTGAGCAATTTATTCCCATGGTTGATTGTCTAACAGTTACACATTTCATTATTACGAAATTGTCAAATCAATCTCAAATTGGGGACCGTAATTGGTGGTAGCATACTTTAAAATACCGTATTGCCTGTAGTATAGACACTGACAAAATAATGAGCATGTTGATGTAGAACGATACAGTAAGTTGCCTTGGTTGACCTTGACCCGTGTGAATTCAGTTCTTGCCGATAACCTTGGTAATCTTATTTATGTATAAAAAAATAAATTCAAACAGCTTATGGTAGTCCACTGCTTAGATGAGCCTCGCAACGACGACTTGAACTCACTTGAAATATAAGTTACTAGCTTTTCGGTCGGGATTTCGTTCCAGTGGGTATTCAGGAAAATTATATACCCTATATCACCTGCTGATAAGAGCTTTCTATCGGTGAAAAAATATTTGAAATTGGTAGCTTTTGAGGTTATTCGTTACAAACATAGTAAAATACAAATCTTTCCTATTTATAATATTTTTATTTTATTTTATTTGGAAAAGTATACATAACAGATCAGTCGTTACAGATTACATTGTATAAATCTAAATTTTGATTCTGGACTACAATCCACTGAGAATGTACACAAACGAAAAAATACTTGTAATTTTGATAAAAGAGATATGAAATTACTTTAAAAGCCAGTTTTGTAAATACAAAAATGATTTTAACTTAGGAGAGCTTGGTTTGAGCAGCAAATAAGGGATAATTTTTTATTAAAAACTTTTAAAATTTAATAGAAGATAGATTACTAAGGTACTTACTGAAACTATTATTGAACACATCTATATTCGGGTATGTTTCCACTACGTAATATTAGTGTAGACTAGCTTCCCGCCGGGGACTTCGTTCCCGTTGGAATTTCGGGAAGTAATTATACACATAAACCCTATTGAATGAATCACTCCATCCATCGGTGAAAACCGATGAAAATCCGTTTAGTAGTTTTTGAATTTATCGCGTTCAGAAAAACACAGACGCGGCGGAGGACTTTGTTTTATAATATCGTATGATAGTATAGTACAACAACAATCAACGGGAAAGTAGTGGGGATAACCGCTGTATTCTAATTTGCCGATACAACATCGTATTACGACAAAATAACAAGATTATAAAATTATACATACCTGTATTAGTGGCGGTGCGTACGACCGCTTCCCTGTTAACTTGCTTAGTGATAAATGTGTTATGGAATGATTCTTTCCTATTGCTCTTACTATGCCGGAGAGTTCGAACTCCATATCTGTGGAAAACAAAAAACATGAACATATTGTTTTTAATATTGTAAATTATAGTAACTGGTAGAAATTATTTACTCTACGAAAAAAAACTTGTTACAAAAAAAATTGCTAAAAATAATATTTTTATTTTATTAAATTATTTCTAACGCTTACAAACTATTTTTAGACGGTATAACAGTACAACAATCTATGATATTATTTTATATTAACCTGGCGTCTATCATTATTATGTTCCGTATGGAACTGCTGTACCTTAAATTAAATATAAAAATATACCGTTCCTTGTGAAATCACTAAGAGAACACTGACATAGGTTCATAATACCTTATAAATTAATAACAGGTGACAATTTAAACCCTTACTTTAGTATTTTAAAACGCGGGTGCGTGAAGGACATTCAAAATAATTGTAGGAAACAAAAACATTTGGCTCTAACGGGACTTGAACCCACGACCCCAGGATTAGATCTCGTGATACTCTAACTGACTGAAATTTTAGCGATTGACTTGAAGGCATGATAGCTGTTGGTTAGAGCATCAGGAGATCTAATCCTGCGGTCGTGGGTTCAAGTCCAATTCGCGCCGAATGTTTTTTTTTCCCTACAAATATTTTTTTTTCAACCTATCATAACTATGCTCATATTTCATCTAATACCCTCAGAATTAATGTCAAATGTGGCGCCAAGTGGTTCCAGAATCGCATGACGTTCTGCCGCCTACCCCAAAAGGGATTATAGGCGTGAGTCATAAGAGGCGACCAAGGAAACACAAATGAGACCTGCCTCCTAGTAATCCATCCCAGACAACGACACTTTATTTTTTTTCTGAATCTGAGGTATCGTCCTATGGTCTCATGCGGTGCGGTAGGCTCTGTAAAGGGCCGTCTGGTTCGCGACCACCCTCCTACCGAAGTCCGACGCCAAACAGCTTGCTGTGTTTCGTCGGTGCGTGGGAGTACTTGTGCCTTTATAGGCATCTTCTGGGTTAACTCGCTCCATCGTCGACCTCATCCTTGATCTTATGGTCAAGATTCAGGTCAAGAGTTAACTCATCTTATAATAAAGAAAAAGTATAGATAGATTTTATTTGCCCTCAATACTTACTGTTATCGGAGAGATCTAACGAGTCCAGGCATCTCACGCCGTGGATGCAGGACTCCAGCACATGAGCGGCTTGAGACGAAGACAACACTCCGGACAGGTTTAGCTTCACGCCGGCCGCGCTCTCGTTGCAAGCCAAGCCGAGGAGCAGACTCCTGCGAAACCATTTTAGTACTAAACCAGTGTTTTTCAAACTGTGTTTTTCCAACTATGTGGTTACTCAGGGGGACGCGGGTAAACAAAAAAGACCATTATTTGTAGGTCCTACGCCACAATTTGTGCCTGTATAATGATGCCTCCTGCCTTCCGGCTACCCCGCGGCAAACTCTTTATACTATGATTTAAAATTTTCGACATTGGGTAGTAAAAAAAATTGTTTTATTTTATAATATATTTGCCGGGAATTTCCAGTGCCCGGGACTTTGTTCCCATGGAAATTTCTGGAATGAATTGTACTCATAAACCGTCCTCGTGAATCACCCGTCCATTGGTGAAAAAATCAATTTAGAAGGTTTCGTATTCATCGAAACCTAGTGAAGAATTTTCATTAATGGTGAAATAATTTTTCAAATCGGTTCAGTAGTTTTGGAGTCTATACAATGCAAACAAACAAACAAACAATAAAATCTTGCCTCTTTGTAATATGAGTTAAGATTGTTGATGTGATGTGAATAATCCCACGAAACTAAACTACTTTACCTAAAACCAAAGGTAAATTTATGAAAATCGCGTCTCGATAGGTACAACATTCAAGAGCAATTCACTGATTGCCTTTGATTAACGAGACAGGTTTTTTAAGAAAAATTCATATTGGTCCTTCCTTGGGCAGGTTGTTCAGTTTAATTAATGGGGGAAATCTGCTCCTAAAGTTACGCTAACAACTTCAGTAACTCCATATAATTATTTCGCCACACACTTGGCTATACCTACACGATAAGAAGAAAGAAGATTATGGTTGAACCAGTTTTCCGCCCAGGATTTCGTTTCCGTGGAAAATTTGGATTTTGATAAAATTTGGTATGGAGGTAGCTGACGTCCAGGATGTCAGCTACCACCATACCAAATTTTATCAAAATTGGTCCAGCCGTTTGAGCGAGAAAGAGGAACAAACATCCATACATCTATACATACAAAGTTTCGCGTTTATAATATTAGTAAGGAAGTATTCATGTTAGTAAAGACCGATAAGAAGAAACGACTATACGTACTTGAGTGCGTCGGGCGGCATTTTGCAATATGAGAAGTCAAGGTTCGTGAGGGCGAGGCAAGCGGTGAAGAACTGTCGAAACGAAGGCGGGGGCTCCTTGGGCCGGCGCGCCGACGACCACGGATTCCGACCAACTAACAAGTCCGACAACCTCGCCGCACAACCTCGAAGCAATGCTCCCCACATCTGACTCAAACCAAACATCATCCTGTTTGTAATACGCGTGAGAATGCCAATTGTAAATAAAAACAACATTTCGAACAAACGCGCAGAAATTGTGCGTTATTTTTTAAAAACATTTGGAATTGCTAACAATGCAGTCTATTAGCTAAAATACAATGATATCGGCGATTGAATGCAGTTTTCTTATTGTTAATGAATAAAAAATATGTATTTAAATATAAAATTGTCAATGGGCTATAACTATAATTATATTCTTTAAAAGACACATGCATGAGTCATCGTTATATTGTCTGGTATACAAATGACTGTAAAATGAGAATTTCTAGTTTTTTACTCACATTTTCTAAGGTAGTTTCAGTGTTGGTTAAATTTAAATGCGTCAATACGTTGGGTTGAGCGAGAAAATTGTATAGATTCTGAAACAAGTAAATTGTTAATTAATATTTCAAAAGAAAAAGAAAAATTATTTCGGTGCCTTACTTCATGCGAATCTACTTTTTGGGTGCCTAGTCAAGACTCCCACTCTTAGTACACTTGCGTATGTTCAATGATTCAGAGTAGGCAGGGCATCAAATGGCCGTAGAACCACTTGACCGGAGTTAATAAACATTCCAAGATTAACTATGCAAGTCTCACGCCCGCATTATAGCTTAGCTTTCGACATGTTATGCCTGGAAAAAGTTGGCATATTCTATTTTTCTTTTGCTCAGTCCATCCTAAAAATGGGTAATCCGTCTACATGACTAACTCCATTTTTTCTGATTTTTCATTATGATTTTGTTAATGTAACTAACAAAGACAAGACCAACTCTTTAATATCTCGTGCGTTCTTATCATGTGAAGAACATACAGATACATTTAAAAGTGAGCATACCCATGACACCCAAGCATTTTCCAAGCATTTCCTCCCGAAAAATAAACTTCCTTGAAGTTCTGTACCTAGCTGTTGCACATTGTTACAAGGTTATAAGTTTATAACACTTATAACACAACATGAGCTTAACTTTGTCTAGTATAGAGGGTGTAAGGGAAAGGGTGTAAAGGAAAAAAAGGGTAGCAAAAACTGATACCCTAAATTCAGACTATCATTTTGAATGGTTTCTAGTGCATTTTTTTTATGATTTTTTTTAAATATTTATTTAGTTGAATATACTCCATTTTGAAGTAAAAAAAAACCCAATAATAACAACGTAAAACACAAAAACCAGCAATGTATCTTCATCGCATTCTGACAGTAGCGGCGCGGTGCAGGGTTTCGCAATACATTGAATTGAATTGTGTAGCGCCAAAGTAGGTAAATAACAAAAACCCCTTACCTTGACGATTTCGAGAAAAAAATATTATTTGTAGTTGATCATAGTTATTGGTAGATTGCACCATTAAAGTATTTGCTAAGCATTCCCTTACACCTTATAAAATAATGGGTTTCATTTATGTTTAACATAGTCCATATTACAAATATTAATTTGTAATAACACCTATACAGGTGGAAAAAGAACCTCCTAGCTTTATTGAAAATCCTGAACCATTATCACTTAATGAACACTTTTTATTTTTATTTTTGGGGGGTGGGGGGGGGGTATTTTTTTTCCTAAACGTAGACACCACCCGGAAGCACGCCCCGAGCGCTACCCGCACCCCTCGCATGCCTGGTGTAGGAGTAATGTCTACGTTTAGGCAAAAAATGAACTATTCCCATTGAAAAAATATTTTTTTTTCTTCATAAATGTGTTCTTTGAGGGATACTGGTTCAGGATTTTGAATATAGCTAGGAGGTTCTTTTTCACCCAGTATGTAACACCTATGGATGCAATAAAACATTGAGTATTGAGTATCTTACATGCAGGTCATCCTTCAAGTTGTTGTGCGATAGATCCAGATGAGAGAGCGTAGAGAGATGGCACTGGTTCTCGTTGAGCAAGGAGGCGAGGTGTGAGACCGTCTTGCCCGTTAGCCCGCATTGTGACAGCGATATCGACCGCAGGCCGTCCGGGTTGTTAGCCAGACCAGACAGAATACTAATAGCACCTGAGGAGAAATACAACTTATGTACAAGGACAACGGCACATCATGCTATCCAAAACTGTCAAATTTCTTCAATCGATTTTCAATTTTATCTCCAAGTATTACAGCTTACTATCCATTGGGGAAATTTGACAGTTTGTGGTAACCTGATTTGCTGTTGACTGTACATACAACAGCACGTCAGGTTACCCATTTGCACTACGAAAGCCGCCGCTATTCGATGGAGATAAGGGTAACGTCAAAGTTAACATGTATAGCCTGATGTACAAAAATATGGGATCTTTAATCTAAACATTTGTACAAGTCAATTTTTTTGGAAATAACTTCTCGTTTAGTACAACCTCCAATCAAAACAAACGATTGATGAAAATATATCCAATATTTTTATTTTTTAAATCAGTACACAAAACAAAAACACTTGTATCACAAAAACTAATGATGTTGATTGTGAATAACAATACTTTAGTTAAAAATGGGTTCACACCTATTAAATATATATCACGGTTTACTTATATTTCTAACCATGACTCGAGTCGGCTACTATATAAAAAGTTTCTTATTATGATTTTAACTTTGATATTCTATGGGTACTCGAGACAGCCGCTTACTTTTTTTGTTTTTGATTATTTATAGACCAATATGCCCATTCTCCTTTAGTGGTACAGGTCCACACCAGATTTGAACCCGCAACCTTCCGATTCGAGCTGCATACCTTTGTCTTCGATATGGTTCTGCGCGAGGTTGAGGGTGTGCATGGCGGGCGGGCCGCGCGCCCGACTGAGCGCGTGCCCCAGCCGCGCCGCGTGCTCGGCCCGCAACGCCGCCGCGCGCCAGCTTAGAGCCTGGATATACAAGGTGTTTCAAAAAAACCCAAAAAAAAGAAAATCCAAAATTTAATTTTAAAAGTGAAATAGTCGCAACTCTAGTAATCAGTTGCACGGTTTGACATCTTTCAAAATGAAAGTTTCATATTTTTTTTTTTTTGTTAAATTTATCCCTTTCGGGAAAGGCAAAGGAAACTATGTCCATACAGCCATGTCTTCAGTGAAAAATCTTCTTTCTTCAACTTAACCTAAGCCCTAAGCTCCTCATGTTCTGCGTAAAACCGGATAGCGTCTGTTTTACGAAAACTGGCGGCGAGAAGCACAACCGCGAGGATCTTTGTCGGTACCAAACGGAGCAGAAACACTGTTATCACTTGAATTTTTCATCACAACACGAATTTTAGTCAATTTACTGCATAATACACTATCACTATTACACATTAAACAACTTTTTCACGCCGAAAACGAAAATTCAATTGACAAAGCAACCGCTCACGCCGAGTTCCCGCCAAAGACCTCGAAAGTTTCATATAATTAATATGACATACTTGTCATATTTGTTTTTTTTTTTTAATTTATCCCTTTCAGGAAAGGCAAAGGAAACGATGTCCATACAGCCATGTCTTCAGTAAAAAATCTTCTTTCTTCAACTTAACCTAAACCCTAAGCTCCTCATGTTCTGCGTAAAACCGGATAGCGTCTGTTTTACGAAAACTGGCGGCGAAAAGCACAACCGCGAGGATCTTTGTCGGTACCAAACGGAGCAGAAACACTGTTATCACTTGAATTTTTCATTACTACACGAATTTTTGTCAATTTACTGCATAATACACTATCACTATTACACATTAAACAACTTTTTCACGCCGAAAACGAAAATTCAATTGACAAACCAACCGCTCACGCAGAGTTCCCGCCAAAGACCTCTGTCATATTTGTAATAGAGCTGCGCAATAAGCTATATTTTAATTAATTTTGAATTATCTTTTTTTTGGGTTTTTTTGAAACACGCTGTATACAACAGTAGAGTCAAAATAATATGTTTGGATTGTATTTAATTTTTTTAAATATATATAATGGGTTTGCTGTTGACCACAATCTAGCCCAGTGGCGGAGCTGTGGTCGAGGATGTAGCAAGCTCACCCAGAAGATGCCTATTCACTCGGAACTTTAAAGAGATTAAATCCTTTAATGTGACTTTGACTTATTTTAAGTAACATTCTAAGTGTTCTATGAAAGAAAACTATTTTTCATCTTCCATGCTCGGGAAAGACTTGTTTTACCTCCCTAAAACAGGGATGTAAGTAAATTTGAAATTGGAACGAGCTCTGCCTATACAAATAGTTGGAATAAAATCTTCATGCTGAATAATTACGATTTTAAATATCGCGTTCATGTTTCGATTTTAAAAATAGAACGGCGGATTTTGTCTAATTTGCAAAAATTTTATTAATAAAACTTATTTTTCCTTTACTTACAATTGTTTTATTTACCTCGCATGGAGGATGAAAAGCAGAGTGTTTACCTCGGGTGGAAGTATCAATAACACCCTTGTGTAACAATCTACTATTAACTTTGAATTTGACAACATAATGGTGGCAAATATTATACGTGTATTGTGTACTGTATATTATACAGGTCGTATGCCTCTACGGTATAAACAGTGGTGTTACTTATAGGGTTACAGGGCTGTCAAAATGAATACCGAATATTTTAAACAAACATAATATGTATATACTCCGAACTTGGCACATACATACAACCAATAACGGACGTGTACGTGTGTACGTACGTACATGTGTGGCACATGCGTATATATTCGGAAAATAAATTGGTCGAGATATTTTGACTTCTGCTAGCAAAGTCTGTTCTCTCAATTAAGTATTCACCCATGTTTCTTGTCTGCTGGTATACGGTTCAAATTATAAATGTGGAAGTTTGTGAGGATGTATGGATATTTGTTACTCTTTTACACTCACACGGCTGCACCAATTTTGATGAAATTTGGTATGGAGGTAGCTGGCACCCTGGATTAACACATAGGCTACATAATTTTCTCGAATTCCCACGGGAACGAAGTCCCGGCCGGAAAGCTAGTGTTAGAATAACCTGTGGCATTGAGTGTACATCAGCGTATCTATTAACATGGTTATAGTGTACCTGTGGCGGCGGCGCGGCAGTGCGTACGACGCGACAGAGCGCCTCCCACGCCTCGCCCCCCGCGCGCACCCCGTCCCCGCACACGCCCGTGAACCACGTGTTGTGTTGTAACGCTATCAGCAGCGGAATCAGGTCCCTGCAATGGGGTAACTCACTTTTGTCTCATGTCTACTACTCGTACGAGTTAACTTGAGACCAGGGGTGATACCACCCAAGCTAAGCTGATGCTGATTGAACGAATGGAATGATGTACATTGCTATGTTTGGTTTATGTCGTTAACCAAGGTGTCCTTATTAAGAATCAATCGGCAACATTCCGTTCGTTTAATCAGCATCAGCGTCACTTAGGTGGTAGTTGGTAGCCCCCCTGAGCCGGCGACGTCACTTTCAATGTACCGTGCGTGTGCAAAATGATAAAATATCAAAAAATATATACAAAGATATAGCATCTTTGTTACGGATACGTGTCTCGACTCTCTTTCGATATTTTATCATTCTGCACACCGTACAAGATGACGTTGTCGGCCCAGGTCTCAAGTTAACTCGTACGGGTTCTACTCTTATTTCTCAAAAGAAAATAAAAATTTTCGCTTAATGAGAACTTAAATCTAAAGTTAACTATATTATCAAATTGCCGAATATTAATGCATTTAGTTAGTAAACATAGATGTAATATTAAGAAGGTAATAATGTATTAACCGTTAGTAAACCTAATAAATAAAATAAATATTATTGAGCGTGGCGGTACAATATTCCATCCCAAGCCAAGTGATCAAAACAGCTTTCCAGTAATGTGAGTAAGAATTGTATTATTATTATTATTTTTTATTATTATTATTTTTTTTTCCATTTAATTTAGAACCATACGCTTTTTTCACGATATACATTAATACGATATTAAAATGAAAAAAACATTACCTTTGATCTAAATGGTCGAAATCTTTTAAATGAAGCATTCGAATATCATGTGCTAGGTAAATAGTGTCAATGTCCCACGCAACCTCCGCCCTGTAAAAGAAAATAATATAGGTATAAATATTTGTATACAGGGCTTTAGGTAAATCTCTTTCAGTCCATGAAACTTAGGTGGTTAATCAGTCCATGAAACTGAACAACTTCCCCAAGGAACATAGGTCAAAATACGAAAAAAAAATGTTCTCAAATACAAAATGCGATTAATTTTTGTATTTTGACCTATGTTCCTTGGGGAAGTTGTTTAGTTTCATGGACTGATTAACCACCCGAGAGGTTGAAAGAGATTTACCTAAAGAAAGAGATTACCTGTATATGTAAACTATTTATTGCAAACTCTTACAGACTAATAGAAAAAAACATAGCTACATGCAAAGACAGACTTATCCCTGAAGGGATCTCTACATAAATTAGCTAGAGAAACTTTAGGGGATGATTCTCTACATGAAACCGAATAACTCCACCCAATACATCATCATTTGTACATTCTCATCATATCCAATCTTAAAAATCAGACATTGAGTAAAGTTCCTAAAATATTAGAGCTGCAATGCGACTTTCTTAGATTTTTAGGACAAAACAGGATCGGAAGGTGAAGACCCTTAACGATGCGACATCCTCGCAATATAAACACAATAACCTCACCTGAAGGGCGTTTGGCAGAGATCGCACATAGCTGCATACTGATTGGAAAAGTCACCACACGTCGAATGTTTTCTCGTTCCGCTCACGTGCTGCAGTGGAAATGGCAGGTTAACCTGAAATTGGAAATGCAATCTCTTTGTGACACCTATTTAAGTTTCATAATTATAATAGCGAACTTAGTTTACAAGCGGAATTTAAGGTCTGAATCAGCTAACTGTACTGAACGATTATAATTTGGTCCCTGGATTCCAATGTATTGAGACATTGGTCCCAGGGTGAATCGCCACAATAACTCCCTGAGGGTTATCGTAGTGCAGTTGTAAAATATGATCGCCAATTATTGCAGATATATTCAAATTCTTATAGAATACAAGTCATATTTAAATAATGCACAATAAATAAATTAAAGAAAGGAAGTCGAGCTTTAATTTAGTTTTTGTGTAACCTTTCTAAGCATGATTTCAACTTTAGTTACAATCTCCTAAGCGATACCTTCTCCGTGTTACCATTAAAATGTAACTCGTAATAAAAGCACATATTATTTTAAAACTGAAAGCATAATGAGCTATTATACAGTACGTACTTTTAGTTTCATTCACTTAGCATTGTTTTATGGAGCGTGCTGTTTTGTATGACCGAAACAACACCCGCGACATACATATAAACCCAGATGAATAATAAGTGTGACGAAAGATAATTATGGACTCAACAGAAAGACTCTTTATCTCACGGACAGCTATAATGATGCCAATCGAGTTCATGGTAGTACCTTATCTCCCTATTTTACTATGTATTGGTAGTAAAAATGGTTTGTATTATAAATGAAGTTTATAAAACGCGAAGTACGGTTAAACAAAGATTTTTTTGTTTAAGCTGGCGGAAACACCTACATATTTCCACTTTGTTATAGACCTAACATGATCTATAAATAGCAACATTCATGTGCTTAACTGCCGATACAAATGACGCAGACAGTCAATTAATTAAGCAAATAAAATTTTATTATACAGTCGCTCATGAGTTCATGAGGCAAATTGGCAGAAGTGTCTGGGGAAGCCAAATTAAAAGTGAAAGGTGTGACTCACATGGTTTCTCATGATGACCAATAAAATATGATTAGTTTTAATGTGAAAACGTATATTTTTGCATACTAACCGATGCTATTACAGTGAGGTAAAACATCTCAAGAAAACCTAAACATTTAGGAGACTTTATGAGTAACCATAGAGTAACCATAATCCAATTTGGTCAGTTTCCTATGTAAAAATCTTCATTGAAGTCAGATGGCAGTCGGCCCATTGTAATTACCTGCTGTTTCGAATCACGGAAAAATATTTTTTTTCTAACAGATACAAACCTTTGCAACGATATCTTCCATAGCAACGTTTGGAAATAGGTCATCGTAAGCAGCAATCAATGCGTGTATTACATTCACCACTCCTTCCGACGTGCCTTCTTCGCCTGAAATCAAAATAACATTGAAATAAAATAACTTCATTTCTATTGGTGCGAGAAATCACCCCCTAAAGTTTCACTGACTAATTTAATTATCAAATTACATTTAAGAGGATGACAAATCTTGCTGGGATTCCTGCCGCCTCGCGGAGACGCGCTCGAATCCATATTTTACTTATGTGTCGTTTTAGATTGAGTTTTTTTGTTTTCATTTTTGTTATGTCTAAATAATAAATAACAATAAATCCGGCTTCTAGATCAGACTAAAAAGAAAGATCGGTTCAGAATAACACGGTGCCATTTCGTTCCGTAGGTGTCGTAGAGGCGACTAAGGAAACACAAATGAGACCTGTCTCCTATTAATCCACCCCAGGTAACGACACCTCAATTTGTTCTGATCTGAGGTGTCGTCTTGTGGTCTCATTCGGTGTGGTAGGCTCTGTGAAGGGCCGTCTGGTTCACGACCACCCTCCTACCGAAGTCCGACGCCAAACAGCTTGCTGTGTCCCGTCGGTGCGTAGGTGTACCAGTGCCATTGAGTGTAAAAGAGCTACACAATCATGAAAAATTGTATGACCTCATTCCTTATTGTGATGAACGTCTTTTTTTTCATTTAATGGCCATCCACGGTTAAGCCCAGACTTAATGACTCATGAGAACTGATCGATTGTATTCAAATAGTTTTAAGGTACACACGACAGCAGATCGAATTAATGTTGACATTGGCATCACCCTTATTACGTTTGTAATAGCAACGACTTTCATAGAGCAAACGTGCCGTTTTCTGTACGTAGAGCGCAATGGAGTGCGGCTTAATGGTTTGTTTATCTGTTGAAACGCGTTTTTCTGTGTGTTTAAGAATATGTTAGATAAGAAAGAGTCCCTTTAAATCTCTAGTTCTACAACGAAATGTTAGTTATTTATTTAACTTATTCTATCTGTCTGATTTTATGGAAATCATATTATCATGTAGCCTGTTATGGGATAACGAAAATTTAACATAAATACAAAACTTTTTCATTAACTTTAGCCCAGAACAGTGTCAAATCTAGCTAAATAAGATAAGAAAACGATTCCATCAAAGACGAAACAGCATCAGCAGTAGAACTGAACATTACAAACTACAAACTCAGATTTTCTGTCGCCTTGAGAGCAGGGACATAGCCTCTGCATCATCCGGCGTAATTCTAATTTCCTGAAGGCGTTTGCCTGTCTGTCTATACATAGGTAGTGGCTTGATCGCAGATGACGCGACGAAACCAAATAGGAATTAAATTCCTACGGCACGTATCTTTCTACTCACTACGCACGGATATTTGCAGAGAATCAGTAAGTGTGACTGTGTATAAGGAAAACGTATATAAACTCTCAAGAATTAGAAAAAAAATGGCTGATACTTAGTACAGACATATCACATGAACACCGATAGCTATCCACACACTCGATCGAATCAGGTCTCAAGAAGGAATTTAGTATGTATTGACTTACAGAAATATTCATTCTAATTTGAACTTTATTACCAACGGACATTAAGAAACTTTGAGGGAACCGACCGATAGTCCTATTAAATAACAAAGTAGATACCATAGCAACAATCTGTTCTCCTATACTATTTAATTCTAATTCATGCAGTTAAGTTAGGCCAACTACGTAACTAACTAAAAGACAATCATTTTTATTATAAGGTTTTATTACTATTAGTGATATATTTATACTCTTGATTACAAGCGTATGTTTACGGAGAAGCGATTTTACGCGCGTTTGTTTTATACGAATCGGACGGTATTTGCGCAACGCCCCGCGTCTACCTGAACGAGCCCTTAGTACAGAGGCCACCGCGTCAGATTACCTCATTTTCATTGCAAAAACGATCTTATCGTAACAGCACAAATTGTACGCATGTGGTCACCTGATGTGGGGCCCTCTGTATCTATTCTATCACTGAACTGTGTCATCATAATTTGCTAACTATTACATATTTTTTATATTTAATAAAAGGGCTTAGATTATTTTTCTACGAAGGCTGACATACCTACAGTTTCAATTTTGTTTTTTTTTTCAAAATTGCGGCCACCTACGAAACTTGCATCAATCGATAGCTGGAGCCATTACAAACATAACTTGTTAAGACGACATATCGTTAAAGTGTCACGTTTTCGAGATATGACCTATAAAAGTAGTACGGTGGCACCAACAGATTGGCAGATTTGACACTAAAGTATTTGAAATAATCGTATGGAATGACTGTAATATACTATTTTATGGTCACTCAAGTCTAAATCAAGTGATAAAACATTAAAATTATTAGAGAAAGGTGACAATATGACACGTTTTAATAGGGTAACGTCAATAGTGAACATTGCGGATGACATCTGGGACACAAAAAGACAAAAAAGCTATAAAGTAAGTTAGTAGCAAATCTGTCTATTGTTGATTGTTGGCGACACCAATACAACTTTAACAGCTTATGTCTCGGAAACGTGACACTTTAGGAAGTAATCGTTTGTTTTATTTGTAATCAATTTAGCTATAGACGCAAGGCCAATTCTATTACAAAACTGAAACTGTGCGTTTGCGAATGGCATTTCTGAGGTGACGTTGATCTTTTTTAAAGGCTCCTTTAACGTAGATTAGCCATTTATTAATATTTCATATAAAACCAACCATGTTTTTCAACAAAATATTAATCTATTACGGTCCTGTGCGGAATAATACTTACTATTATTATTTTTACTAAAAAAGCAAGTCAATAGAGCAAAATAAACAAACGTCAAGTGCGTCTTGAATCAAGACTCATTGAATGTGGTTTGTAAACTATGCGTAACGTGCGATAGAAGTTTTATCCTTTACTACTCATACATAACAAAGGACGTTTATGTGTAATTGAGTGTGAGTCATATTTTTGTGGTGCTCACTGCTCAGTGAATGAGCTGACGATGTATAGCGAAGCCAGTCTAAATATAAATAACTAGCTTTCCGCCCGCGGCTTCGCCCGCGTGAACTTCGGGAACCGCGTGAAGTTTTTTCCCGCTAACTCCCGTTCCCGTGGGAATTTTGCAATATCCTTTTGCAACTAAGCTTTAAGTTTACTAAGGTACCTGCATGCCAAATTTCAAGCGTCTAACTTAAGCGGTTTAGATTTTTCATACAAAAGGATTTTCCCGCTGATTCCCGTTCCCGTGGGAATTTCGGGAATTCCTTTCTTAGTGCACTTTTACGGTACCTAAGCTACGTCCCTTCCAAATTTCAAGTGCCTACGTTTAGCCGTTTAGGCTGTGCGTTGATATGTCAGTCAGTCAGTCAGTTTCTCCTTTTATATATTTAGACAAGCAGACTAATGGTCAACGCAACGAAAAGTAACAACATTTGGACGTATGACCGTAACCATGACTTAATCTTCGCGATTGTGCTCTACCTCTATGGTGATTTAATCTCCCGCATATGTTTAATTTGTTATCTTGTAGTGGATCTACGTTTTCGTTATCGGCGCAACACATTTTGAAGAGCTCCTAGATTTGATCGCATTTTAGTTTTTAAAATAAGTTTTATATATTTATAGTTTTATACAAGAATTACATAGACTTAAAAATAAGTTAAGCGAAAATAGTCATTGTAAGTAGCATGTAAGTTCTTGGAAATAGTCACTTGGTAAGTATTTTAAATCGGTTTGAAATAGGTATGATCTGTCAGTTCAGTGACCACTCGGCTTTTGCTACTTTTCATTTATAGGTGTCACAATAACTCTTAATTTAAAAAAAAATATATAACCCTCGTCGTCTATACTAATATTATAAAGAGGAAAGATTTGATTGTATGTTTGTTTGTTTGCATAGAATAGGCTTCGAAACTACTGGACTGATTTGAAAAATTCTTTCACCATTAGAATCCTACACTATCCGTGATGAACATCGGGTACTTGATTTTCCCGAATTCCCACGGGAACGAAGTCCCGGGCGGAAAGCTAGTTTCAAACAAAAAAACCGCATCGAAATCGGTACATTCGTTTAGAAGCTACGATGCCGCAGACAGACACTTTTTTGTCGGGGGTTTATGCACGAATCAACTGGCCAATTTTAAAGCTACATTCCATAATGTCGATAGATGAATACAGAAGAAGATAACTATTAAATCGATACCGGCTTTTTCGAGTACCTAATGGTTCAACAGTCTTGTAAATCTTTCTGAACAGAAGAATATAATTTCATGAAATCTTTCGACTACTACAGTATAATTTGAGAACACTACGTTGACCTCAAAATTGCATAAATTGCAGTAGGAGTTACTGGTGACTAAAGTATCAAACGAATAACAGTTACGCCTTCATTGGCCACTACAAAGTGAGCTTTATCTTAGCTCTAAATTTAGATATAAAACAGAAAAAAAAAAATATAATCTCCGTTGGAATGTCTCTGTGAGTTTATTTATCCGACCGTTGCAAAGAGCTACTGTTACGTGTGCTACTTTAATTGTGCCGGTAATTTAGGTAATATGCGCATTTCTGACGTTACATCACATTTGCAGACTACAAAAATTTTCGGCCTTTTGTTTTCAAGTTAAGAAACTAGTTTTGCGATTTCTCTGTTACTAAACCGTCGTATTTTAAGTATGTGCGGTACGCATTCTTTCATTTTGTATTCCATAATTTTTGTGTTTGGAATAAGCATACCCTAGCTTAGCCAAATTATAGAGATTTTAACTATATAAATATACTAGCTTTATCACAGAACTCTTTTAGTCACCCATTTCATTCTTGACCCCTTAGAGCGGTTTCGCACTATGTCCGATCCAAACCCGTGAAAATATGGATACGGAGAAATGTAATAGTATCGGATGACGTAGAATAGAATAGAAAATTTATTAGTGTAATACAAACAAGTTATAGATCGGATCTAGTGCGTAAATTACCATAGAACTACGGCTACTGCGGACATTTTAAAATTTCTGTCATCCAACTGTTGAACATTGGGTTTCCCATACAAATTGTCATTGAATATTTCAGCGTTTTGGTGTCAATGGCGCGTGTAGCCGTCGATTATCGAACAATAGCTGTAATTAGACACTTACCTATAAGAATGGAGACTGGCTTGTGTTCATGAATGAGCGTTATTGACAGGTGATTGGGTTTTTTGCTCTCCAGCGCTTCAATTTCCATCAAGTGAAATCCATTGTCAACCTGTCACGGGACAAAACAACAGGAATTATACAAGACCAATATTTGCCGATAAGATATTGCTTCTTAGCAATGAGGCCGCCTTTTGTACCCTGACATAACTGTTTTGTATTAAAATGTAACTGTACCTCATTTGTGTTGGAGTGCAATAAAGTATATTGTATTGTATTTTATTTACCCTTATATTTATGTTCGCAATCAAAATAATACTTTAAAATAAGTTTATGAATTGATGGATGGATAAGAGTTACAGTTATTCTTTCACATAAAAACTACCGAACGAATTTTGATGTAACTTTACAGTGAGTCCACAAAGGGGGCAACGCGAAGGGATACGCGCATAGCGAATTTAGTATTGTACTCTAAACCGAGTCACTTAAACGTGATGATTATAGCTCTTAAAATTTATTTGGAGGAGGCCTTTTCCCAAATGTAACTAAAAAGTGTAACTTTAAATTTAATTTATTCCAACTAAAATCTTTAAAAGATAACCAATGCCTCTTTATCTAGAGCTTGTGATGGATTTCATGATTAATGTTTGATTTTCAAAAAAGTAGATAACATGAATTGCGATAAGTAAGAAAACACAAATAGTGCAATCATCAATTAAAATTTCTAAAATATATAAATTAATATAGATTAATTATTAGCATTGAAAATGATATTTATAATTATATATTCTGTGATAATATGCTGTGTTTCATCATATATTTTCAATAATGATACAATACATTGCTTTTTATTGCACAGCAAATAACATGATGATTATAACAAAAACAGTTACTTAATAGGTAGTACTCCATACAACTTGAACATACAACTTGAGTATAAGAAGTTGAAATTTTGTTGATAGTTGAAATCAGGAGAGTTGTTTAGTTTCATGGAGAGTGGGTGATGATAATGTTAAAGTAAGTAATTAAAAGTCACCCTATATACCTGATATATTTTTAAACTTGTTTTATTTTACCAATATCTCAGTAATTTAATGTTCAGCATATCTATACTAATATATATTATAAAGAGGAAAGATTTGTATTTTTGTATGTAACAAATAAACTTAAAAACTACTGGACCAAATTCAAAAATTCTTTCACCATTAGGATGCTACATTATCCCTGAATACCATAGGCTACATAATTTTCCCAAATTCCCACGGGAACGAAGTCTCGAGCGGGATGCTAGTATGTGGATATACAGGTACAGTACCTACTCTGTTTTAAGTTACTGACTTTTTGTATTCTGTGTTTGTATATGTACATATTATGTTTTGTGTTGCAAATATGTCATGAATAAACATTTTTTATTATATTATTTACTTACTCTTGTAGGTACTTTTGTTGTAGTGATAAAGATTCTATATGATGTCACAACCTGAAAAGAATTGCAAAATGTATCAAGAAATATGTAATTGTTACATACAATGTCTAGCTACCTTACTTATGCTACTGAATATCTTTCCCTACTTGCTTAGTTGTTTGCTTAAAGTTTTTCCTTGACACAATTAAAAATAGCAATTTATCAATTTTTGAATATTAATTGTTTGTACATTTGCTTATCTTTTCCAAATCATTAAAAAAAATATATGTGAGAAACTCAAACAAATATGTATTTATTAAACAAAGGACCGGTTTTGTAGCTTAGGAATCTAAAGAAGTTTTAATTTTAGTCAATCTGCCAAAAACAATGATTGACATTGTAAAATACTGAACAAATATAATTAAAATAAATATCTTTACTAATATTATAAAGAGGAAAAATTTGTATTTTTGTATGTAACGAATAGCCTCCGAAACTACTGGACCAATTTCAAATATTCTTTCACCATTAGGATGCTAAATTATCCCTGAGTAACATAGGCTACATAATTTTCCCGGAACGAAGTCCCGAGCGGGATTCTAGTAATATATAATTAATGAAAAAAAGAAGTTACCTACTGCATTAAAAAATATAAATCTAAATATCTATAGATATAAGTTATACCAATTTGAGTTGATGGTTTCTTGACTATATATATAAATTGCTGCAATCTATACAACTTGGCGAGAGCAACACAAGCCTACAGCTTAAACATAGTTGAAAGGATACTAAATAGAAGTGTGTAGGTATTTAATTTTCTGTCTCTCATGACAAAAGGGACATTTGGATGTGTCATAATGTTATGTTATCTTGTTTTTGTTTTCTTTATTTTTAAGTTTATGTTTAGTTTGTATTTCTTGTGTCTATTAATAAAGATTTATCTTATCTTATTTACTGGTTTATTTCTTAGCTGCATATTATTATTAATTATAGCCTGTTACACTAGATTCTAGTAAATTCATTTATCAGTTGTAATCACATACCATCAGCAGGTAATTTAGAAGCTCTAGACGCTGTTTTATAGTTTAAAGTTTTAAGCCCATATTTTCATAATCATTTGGAGATGTTGCTCTGTATAAAGCACAACTAAATAGTGTAATATTACAGATTTCTTTATAGAACAGCACTCTGTACAATAGTAGATGAACAGATGATTGTAAAATCGTGTTATATGAATCCACAGGGAACATATACATACCTATACAAATGTACAATACAATATGGACACACCTAAAATGACTCACTCCATTGTACAAAGTTTGTTAGTTGAGTATTGGTCTGGGACACCTAACTGACTTTAAATTATAGAGCTGAAGACAGAACACATCAGTTTCTTTTAGTATAACATTTATAAGTATTAGCAGTTTTATTCCTATTTCATTTGATATGAAGAAAATATTAGCAATAATACCCTTTGTTAAAATCAAGAATTTAAAAATCTGTTTGTACAAGTCTTCAAATATAAATAAAATTATTGTTCATTTGGGCACCTAGCATAGTTGTGATAAGATTGGTTTACAAACATGGTACCACATAAGTATCAGCATTCTATCCCAACCATGATCATGAAATATTAGACCCGTTTTAGTATTTAATTACATGTTCAAAGTGTTATATTCTTTTCCAAACTGATTTTTGATATTTTTTAAATAATATGATGATGCATTCCCTTGTGTCGTGGGTGGCTCTCTTTGAAAATAAGGCATTATAGCAATGGATGATTTATTATTCATTAAGAATGACAAATCTACAATAAAAAGAGACTATAATTTCATTTACTTTAAATCTACTAAATACAGTTAATTAATTGGAAATTATAAATTTGAAATGCTAACACCTACTGAGATTTAAACTGATACACTCTTCATATTGCATATTAGCTTTTCTATAACTTTTTTATTCAATTTTTATAATAATTATAGTTATTTGGTTTCTTTCTGTACTACTTAATAAATAATAACCTAGGTTTTTCAGTACTTGAAAATAATTCTAAACACCTAATTTTAACTATTTCACTTTTTTAAGAACAAAATCACGAATGTATCGGTTTTTCTAAATAAAAAGCAAAGCACAAATTAAAGCTAGTAGAATTCCTTATTAAAAAAACTTATTGATCTTATAATAATCATTCTGTACTTACCAAAACCCTGTTGTCAACTTTATCACCTCTAGACTCCATGCGAATAAGGGATTTATATAGGATTCTAACATTTTTTCCCAATACATTGCTAATACTCTCTGTAAATAAATAAAATTATTTTTGATTATGTATCAATGTTCTATGAAAATAAATAACATTGATGAATGTTACTATGTTCGGATTTTTTGTGTATTACTGTTAGTCATTTCAATTATTTGAATTAATTAAAAATATCCTCACCGTTCAGTTCTGGAGATATTTGGTTTTTTGTTGACATTTTCCCAATTTTCTTCAGTGTCATTACAATAGCAAAATATAAATATTTTCTGCATAAAAAAGATCCATGGTATTCACACAAAATACGAACTAAATAACCACTTTTTAATTAAACTATTTAGAAACTGGGTCCACATTATTCACTCTACTACTTCTTCATATTTATTGAAAATTATTGACCTAAAAAATCACCACAACACACCTATCCTTCGCCCTACGCACCATAGACTACATGCTTTTTTTTTTTACTTTAAAAGTTTTTTGCATCTTTGTGGTAGCATTGATTCGTACGTTCCAGTTTGCTAGAAATGCTCTATTGTTGACAAGTGAATGAACGAATGAATGGTAATGTTTTAAAACGTCAATCGGGGAATCTCAAAAAAGTGTATTCATAGTAAAAATAAAATTATGATTTTGCTAAAATTGCATACAATAGTGAAGTAGGTTAACAGATATTTCAAGAAAACAATTATTCTGAAAAATGAATAAAAATTACGAAAGGTGTACACATTGTAATCGTCGCAAATGGCTTACAACAGGCTGTCTCCGTAAGTGGCTGAAACCTATGGAATGTAAACATTTACAAAGAACTATCGATAACAAAAGGGATCTGGGCAGTACAGATATTGTTAATTGTGTATTTTTACCGGAACGCAAGCCTCCAGTTAACACCAACATGTTCTTAAAGTTTTGGAAGAACAAGCTGCTGATTACAGGCAGTGTAAGATCTTTACAAAGATATTTTGGACACAAAAATGGTGATTATTACACCTTGGGTAAAAACAGTGAACCCTGTTCTTCTACTGATAAAAGATTAGGTGTTGTAAGCTATGAGAATAAAAAAGAGCCGGAATGCAACAAGCAGACTTTAAAGTGCCAACACTCTGAAGGACACTCAGTTCTCAGAGGACACCATCAACATGCTTCCCTAGAGACTTGTGCCATTTATTGTCAACTATCCAAGTAAGTATCTATGACCTGATTCTACAGACTTATGTTTTAATTATTGTTTTCGAATTATGTTGTTTTTATGGGTCAGAGGGATCGACTAATAAATAGTTTTCCAGTTGTCTATTCATTGTAAAAATTCTGATTCTAAATAATTTTACACAAGTCCTTAGATTATTTATATACATAAATTAATATTGGGGCCAACTCACACACCTCCATCTAACCCCAAACCAAGCAAGGCTTCTAAAGGGTACTCTACATTGGCCAAATCACAAGAAGGAGAGCCGTAAACAAGAAAATGAATTGAAAGGTGGTAGATAACCAATATAGTTAATTACCTCTTATACAGGGCTTTAGGTATCTCTCTTTCAACCTCTGGGGTGGTTAATCAGTCCATAAAACTGAACAAGTTTCCCCCAAGGTCAACATTTTTAAAACATACCCCTTACCGCATCGCGTCTCATATATGAACAACAAAGTTTTCAGTCTTAAATTTAAATTATTTTTTAATTTAAGTGCTGGTAACACTAAAAATAGAAAACCGGTAATATACTTAGTAGGCGTTTAGTGACAGTAAAAGAGATACAGCACTAACAGAAAAGAAAATATGTCAGTTTGAATTCAAGCGTGCACAAGAGGGAAGGTGCTCTGTATTTGAACTTTATTTTCTCGATTTATATTAATTATTTCAGCTTGTTTTTTTCTGTAAATAAGTTAATCATTTGTGAGTCCAAAACTTGAAAAAACCAATATTGTTTCTTGTTGGATTGACAGTATATTAGCGTTTTTGCTATGTATCATATTTGAGACGCCATGCATTTATAGATACATTTATGATTCCATATCTCAGACGGTATGCAGAGAGCGGAAATATTGTTACTGCTCATATACGAAACGTTATGCAGAAGCGCGTGTATCTCTTTCACCTTCATGTCTTATTAAATCTTTTTCTAAGAATAGGTATAGCCTGTAATTTTAATTAATTAATTTGAAAACCTGGATCTATTTCAATGTTTTTTTTGGTGAGCTTATCCTGGAAATACCTACCTACCAATGACATTGGAACAATTATGTGTAACCATTGTCACTTCTTCCTCAACTTTCTGGAGCAGTCTTCTTGCACAGCAACTTCTTTTGCTACATTTCCAAATATACTACATTCCCGAATAGTCCTATGTTGTCCTGACTGGTACAAGAGTACAAGAGGAAGACTTTGTTTACTACTAATACATATAGTCTCATATTTGAGAAGCTAAATTTTGTACCTACTAATGCATCTAGTCTCATATATGAAACATACTTTCCTAGCCCTCTAAATTTAAAAATACCAACTATTAATTTTTTTATATATTTTTCTAAGGCTCAAGAGTATCTAAAACTACACATATATTTTTTTTCATTTTGATACAAAAAGTCATGCAGTAAGGGGTTAAAACATGAATTTTTAAAACGTTTATAACGTTTAAAAAATTTTTTTACAAAAAATTTGCTTGTGTTGGGAAAACCTGGTTCACCGTTGAAAATTACATTTACTTATATTGAAGAATTCTTGGGATTATGCAAGAAAATTAAAATAAGATTTATACATATGATACATAAATACCCAAACTAGTCACAAACACTTGAAAATCATTGAAAATAAGATAGTCAAATATGTCTGTTGGTCAGTAGATAAGTAGGCAAAGTAATTTACCAACTGACCTATCAGTCTATTCATTATATTAATTCTTTTTTTTATTTTAGACATGGCTGGTACTGGGGAGGTATAACTTCAAGTGAGGCAGAAGAATTACTTGCAGGGCAACAAGACAATGTGTTTCTCGTGAGAGACTCTTATGACTCCCGCCATATTCTTTGTGTCTCCTTCCGATGCGTAGGCCGCACTCTTCATGCAAGACTTCGCCATGCTAATGGCCTATTTTCTCTAAACAATGAAACATTTGTACCTGCCAATCGAATATCGGAACATTGTGCTGCCGTAGATGTTAAATCAAACATATTTGCCGAAATGCCTGTCAAGTTAGCCAGGCCATTGAATAGGTAAAGTAAATACCCAAGATATCACAACATTTTACATTATATAAAATTCATAGAGCTAATATTTCAATTGCTTTCAGGTTTGCAAGACTGGACTCCCTTCAAATGATCTGCAGATTTGTAATAAGGCAAACCGTGTCATCAGATGTATGGGCTGAGTTACCATTGCCACCAAACTTAATATCCTATGTATCTCAGGGCAGTGATTACATTGTGCCGGCTTAGGTGCCTTCACATTCAATGCACCAAATAAAAATTTATCTGTCTATTATTATTAATATAAGCATGTATGAATGTCATTGTAATGTTACTATGTAAAAAGTGTTCACAAAATTTTATACAGAAACATATATTTTAATAAAAGTGATTACATACTCTTAAACAGTATTTATTTGACAAGGTAAAATAAAACAGGTTTTTGCCACAACACTGAGAGGTTTAATTAACTAGGCGAATTCTAAAACAATACTGTAAACACCAAAATAAAGAATCTTCTTGATAATAAATTAAATAATAGCATCTTAGTATTTCACTACTTTAAGCTGTTCAGCCCCAGCATTGATTTGGCCTGGAAAAAAAACAGTTTGCGTTACAAGAAGACTTCATTGTACAATGCAAAAACAACTTGCATCGATTTTTAAACTGCACGAACTTTGGATACTGCAATGCAGTACTTTAATTTAAAAAACATGCTTGGGAGGTTTATTTAATTTTAGCCGACACTGTTCGGCTAAAATTAAATAAAGATCCATTACAATATTCGTAGATCTGATTAAAAAAAAAATGGGTGCGTGTACTTATGTACGCGCGTGAGAAGTTATACTTCTTTGAGCGGTTAAGCAGACAGCTTCATACTGTTAATTTTGTGTCATAGATGCGCGCGCATCTTAAAATTTCACTCTCATCATTTTTTCATAACGCGCCTAGCTTCATACTGTTAATTTTGTGTCACAGATGCGCGCGCATCTTAAAATTTCACTCTCATCATTTTTTCATAACGCGCCTAAAGAAGTATAACTTCAAAAATACGTAATGTACCTATTCGTTTATATGGTCACTTAAAAAAATAATTAAAAGAAGTATGATTTGAAATAATTAAAACAAATTGGTGGAGTGGCTGGGATTAATATTTTTTAAGGAGGCCGAAGGGTTGGAGATAAGCGTATACGCAGGCCCCCGTGTCACTGCGACCTTAACAGATCTATTGCTATTAATGGCTGGGATTAATAGGATGTATTACAAATAATGTTACCGTTATAAATGCGCCGGATAATGTCTGTGGTGTAACAGCAGCCATGGCTGTAGGGCTGAGGCTGAGTGCAGCTTGAATAAACTGTGCGTCTCTGATGCGAGACTGTACGAAACTCCTCGTACTTTCACGCTCAGGGCTATTATCCGTGAGGTAGAAAAGTTCTGAAGCCTTATAGATACCCGCTAAACCAACACGATGGAGATACCAGTTGAACTGAAATCAATTTACAAAATTAAGACAACAACATTCTTTCTTAACTGGGCATTGATGGCGCAATTAGATACTATCAAAAGTAAAATGTTGAAAAATAAATTAGAACTTATCACTGTATAAAACAAAGTCGCAGATGTCTTTCTGTCTGTCTGTCCCTATGAATGCTTAGATCTTTATTTTGGTACTATAAGATTAGACCTTGAGAAAGGATATAGGTTACATTTTATCTCACAGCTGGGCACGATAAAACCTGTAGTCCACGCAGGCGAAGCCGTGGGCGGAAAGCTAGTTATTTTATAAATTGATTATAATCCTTACTAATATAAATGCGAATGTTACTCTGTCTGTCTTTCTGTCCGTCTTTCACGCCTAAACTACTGAACCAATTTTGATGAAAGTTGGTACAGAGATAGATTAGAGCCTGGGTAAGGACACAGGCTACATTTTATCCCACAGCTGGGCACGATATAACCACGCGGGCGGAGCCGCAGGCGGAAAGCTAGTATTATATCATTTTAACTTACATCTACACTGCGATCTCCAGAATGGTAGCAAATGTCGTCCACTAGAGACAGCAAAGTAGCTAAACTATTTGGTACGTTATTTGGTAGTGCTTGTATTGCCATTGCTTTTGGCCATGTAGATCTGGAATTCATTAATCATTAAAAATTATTGTCATAGTGTACAGTATAAATCTTATAAATATATAAATCTTTTTTAAGTAAAGACTCACTTGTATGGATCTATCATTAGAAGTCTTGCCATTATAGCATTTTCAATAAATTTTGCAGGAACCTTTGATTCTTTTAATTCTTCTTTTGGCCACTAAACGAGAAAAAAAAATTATGATTGGGCGTTCGCATTAATCACCATAAGAATAAAAAAAATTGTTTTTTTCAATACTCACAATCTCCATCATAGCAACAAGCTCTTTATTTTTCGAAATATTAAAATGGTGGACCAGATCAGCACCACCATTGGGAAACAGTCCGTGTGAGATGCCTGGATAGCCTGCAGCTTCGGCTCCGGCCACAAGAGCCTCTACTGACCAACTCTTGTTTGGAACGAACTCAAGTGCTTTTTCTAGAATGTGATCCTTGACACTTTCTTCATAGTGTTCATCTTCTTGCTCAGTTGTGCTGGTACTAACCACCTTAGTAGGTGTAGGTTTTTCATTTTCTATGGACCCATCTCGTTGAATTGTTTTACAATAATTTCTAACAATCCGTTGTACGTTAGTAGGAGAAACTGCAAACGGCAACATGAATCTTCGCCCATTTCTTAAAGCTGTTGACAAAATTTAAATTTGTCGCTTAGCATTTCAGTACCTATCATAGTTTGTTACTGCTAAGTACACTATAGATTATTTACTTGCTAGCACAGACATTTAATTGCCTTTCTAATATATTTATTTTATTGATAAATAAACCTAGTAAGAGCCATTAAATATTCCATTTCTTCCACAGAAAAATAGGCTACCATGGATACAATTTTGTCAATTAATAAATTATAACTCTGAACAATCACTACTAATATTATAAATAATGTGAATGTTCAATCACACAAAAACCACTTGACCGAATTTGATGAAAGTTTTAATTAATATAGTTTAGATATCGGAATAAAACATAGGCTACATAAAGTGGGTATTCATTTTGTTTTGAGCTGTTTTTCTATCTATTTCTAATTATAAATTATTAAGACTGAATATTGACCAGTGAGTCCTTGGCGCTGATAGTGGCCCAGATAAGTAGTTCAGTCAATTAATCAAGAAACAAAATATTCTGGCTTTTTTGAGTTGTCCCCGTCTTATCTAAGTGGACACCTGCCTAACACATTGACTTAAACCCTAACTAAAATGACCTAAAAGGATAAAAACAAATACAATAAACAAATAACGAAAATGAAACAATTTATTAAAATGTTTAATTAACATCCATCTTAAGTGCTTGCAACTTGTTAATATTGATACACTCAGATAAGCGGGCAACCAGGCCTTCAATCAAGTGAAATGCATTAAGAGCAGAGTTTATGATTTCCCTCTTGTTCTCAGTAGGAATTTTATCCAGAATATTGCCTCCAACATTGATTGAAACTTCAACTGTGCTGTCAGGCAGATTTTTCTCTTCTTCAATGTCCTTTAATTTTACTTCATAATGTGCTTTAGACATATTTAATGCAGTTCTCAGCTTATCTAAATAATCACTTTCAATACTTGTAAAGCAGTCTCTAATTCCAGTTGCATTCTCGGTATCCTTTATTGCTAGATATCTCAAGAAATTCAAAGATGTTATTATTTGATCAGCCAGCTCCACTAAATCTGATTCAGCTCCATGAGGTAAGTAACAGATTTTCTTAAGCATACTTGCTAATTGAGCACCAGTGAAGCATTCAGGCAATTTATCATAATTATATGCCTCATCAATAGAATTCTTATATAATGTGATGGCATATCCAATCATGCCTGAGTGATTAGCAATATCCAATAAATATTTTATGATCATACATCTCCCTTTGAACTCAAATTTGCTTACATGAGAACCAATCAAGTTTAGTGCTCGTTTCCGAATTGATTCATAACTTGAATAAACAGCTACATTGACCAAACTCTTGCACAGATCGTAATGCACAGACGACACAGGTAATGTGTGAGTAATGTTCCTTGAAAACCGGTTGAGGAGTGCTTTACATAATGCAATGGCTTTAGACAGAGGACCATATTCTGTAAAATTCAGCAAATGAACAACAGCAATCATTGCAGTTTGAACAATATATTCATTAGAGTATACCTGTGGTAATGCTGAATCAGGGATTTCAAAATGTTTAGAAAAAATGGTGTAAAACAAGCCTGATAATGTGGTCATGTTGATCTTATCTCTGTTTTCATAAGGGGATAGCATTTGATCATCATTTCCTTTACAAGATTTCTGGTTTTCTTTTTTACATATGTCAAGGTATTCAAGAAATTTTAGAACATCCTTTTCTAAAGTACAAATATCTTGTATAATATTTGAGCAACACAACCTTGCTTCACTTTTGAAATTGGACTCTGGGTCTAGATCAATATAAATCAGCGGTTTACCAAGAAGACTTACTAAAAAAGCAGTAATAATCTGTTTAGTATTGAAGGAATTGTCAGCAACATTTAATTTCAATTCATTTATAAAAGGTGTGTAGAAAGAAGGCAATAAGGTGTAGACTCTAGTGATCCGTCTGATGTTGTTGTCACAATCCATAAGCAACCGTTCTTGATCTTCCAGCTGGTGTTCAGGGATAGGGATGGATTCAATATAGGTGCTAATTGAGTTTAGACACCATTCAAGAGATCTGCATCTTTTAGTAGACAGTTTTTTTAACAGTTGTTGCAGGGGTTGTAAAACAATGCCAAACTGAGCATCATTTTTGGCTATTTCCACTTGCTCTATGAATTCCAGCAGGGCTTCTTCGGGCTTAGATTGTTGAATGATGATTCCCAGCAGTTCTTCACAGGTTCCATGTAGAGATGGTTTGAGGACAATAGTGTCATCTTGTATCTTGCCTATAATTATCGATATAAGGTCCCCGCTGTTGTCCTTAAAACTGTCACTATAATTGGCGTCATTCGGTACACTGAGAGCTTCTTTATATTTTCCCGAATCCAACAATGTAGATACAAGTTCTACGACGTCTACATTCTGTTCCATGTTGAAAATCGGGTAAGAGTTCGATTCCCGTGAACTCTGAAAGTAAGTATGTACCTCGGTTGTATTAAAACGCCTTCAACCCGAAAACTTGTGTTTAACTGTTTAGATGTTCTGGAAACATCCCAAAAAAATAATTCAATACTTACATCGAAACACTCCAGGTAACTTGTTCATGGTTTTTACAGCTTTTTTAAAATTGGCTCCTGGTAACTTCCAATCAATTGGAAATGTTCTATTGATTTATGTTTTTTTGTAATTTCAACAATTTTTTTTCACTAAAGACAACTTTTTTCAAATTAGGTATATTTTATAAATCACCACACGGCTCGATAGGTACCCATTTGACTTGATGATTTTGACAGAATTGACGTCATTGACGATTTTGTTTGTCAGTTGTTCGTTCCGTATATTCCGTAATTCCTTGGTCGGCTTGGTCCATCAAGAATCTTTTTAGAAGAGATATCGATATGTACTTTTCCTTTTCCCGTTCTTTCCAAGCTCGGACCCCTCCATTGACATCCCGGAAATATGAATGAATGAAACTTTCCAACCAACATGGACCATGAACATAGACATAGAAATAAGGTGACCATGAATTAAAAGGGGAAAACACCCAACATACAACTAAAAGCCGAACTCGATATTTGTTGTTGTTTTCTATATTTTTGTTATGTAATTTTTAAGGATACAATACAATATACTTAAATATCGTCATGAGCATCGTTTAATAGATTTTAGGGGTACTAATTCCATCAGTCGAATATTTTCCCATTGATGATCATTAATTCATCCTTTTTTCTACCAACTTTGATCGAAAAAGACACAACATGTACCTCTAGAGAACTGCAATTTTCTGCGAAAATTTCTGTTTTTCGCGGAAAATACTGCACCGATTCAGAAAAAACGAATTTTAATCAACCGTTCCATCTTCTTATCATTTCCCGCTTTTTGTTTTATGTATGAATGTACCCAATTGGATACGGCGCGCGGCGCCGGCGGTCCTTAATGGCGAAACGGCGGGTTCGGACTTACTCCCAGTGTTGCCACATGAAGTAGACGTGAAATCTGTATATTCATTACAAAAATCCGTATAAAATCCGTATTTCTGTTTTTATTGAAATTCCGTATAAATATCCCGTATTTTGGTTAAATTCCATATGAATTCCGTATAAAAATTAAAAGAAACATTTTTGAATCAAGATTTAAATCAAAAGAGGGTGATTTCCGTAAAAGTTGTTTAGTAGTAGCGGGTCCGTTATCGTCGAGGTACATAATTTATTTCTTGGTTTCGTCTTCATTGAAGAAATTTTGCTGTACTGCCACAATACAGTGGAGTAAACTCACCAGCGTTGTGACGAAATTGGTCAAAATTAGGTAAAGAAGGCTCGAGAACGGGGTCGTTTTGAAGCTAATTCTGTGTTTAGAGTAAATCCGTATAAAAATCCGTAATCTTGATTCATCCGTATTGTGTTAAAGAATCTTCTTAGAAGTCTCCTTTTTTCAATTTTGATAACCCTATATTATTTTTCTAATGCTTTGATTTGTCATTCGTTGTTATTTACTATTCTGACATAGTTTATTAAAATAATAATTTTCACAATTTGCGGACTTCTGATTTTATAGATAATTACATTTATCATGGTAGCATACGCTGTGAAATGTGAAATAAATTGTTATTTGATAGAAATAAATAAATAAGAGCAAATAATTTTCCGAAAATTTTTTCAAAGTCTGACAGCAAGACGTAATTTCAAAATGCAATCAACAAGTTGTAAAATTGATATTGGTCGTCTGGAAGGCACGAAAAATTGGTCGACGTGGAAATTTAAGGCTATGCTACTTCTAAGAGGTAAGCCCGGTGGGTTAGATGCTATAAATGGCAACCTAGTAAAACCGGTGAGACCTGATTCATCTGACGTCGCTGCAATTTCGGAATATGAAAAAGCCCTTGATAAATACAACGAAACAGATAGTTCCGCACTACTATTACTATCTGCGAACATGTCAGACGAAACTCTTCAAAAAATAATGAGATTTAACTCGTCTAAAGATGTTTGGGATGAGCTACATCGTTTGTTTGATGGTACATCTGAAGATAAGAGCTATGCGCTGTGTATGGAGTTTTTCGGCTATCGTAAAGATCCGTCACATGATATTACGACTCATATCTCGAAAGTTAAGACGCTGTGGTCAGATTTGAAAGCTGAATTAGTTAAGATAGAGAAGGCTGAATTACCAGATATCCTATTAATCTGCAAGATTCTAGATACTCTACCTGAAACATACTTCTCCTTTAAGTCAAGTTGGATGCTTATGTCAAGGACCAACAAAACAATTGACAATCTGACAACGCAACTTTGTACTTATGAACGCTCGCTCTCATCCAAAAGTAGTGAACCTGCTGAAGCTTTGGCTGTTCAAAACGGTAATAAACCAAAGAAAAAGTGTGGATATTGTGGAAAATTTGGTCATAAGGTCAGACAATGTAGAAAATGGAAAGCTGACGGTAAACCATCCAAGCCAGAGACGAAACAGTCATCAAGTATCTTAAACCTTATGCTCATGCAAGTAACTACTGGTCAAGAAGTAAACTCGATACAAACAAACTGTGATACTACAAGTTGGTTCGTTGACAATGGCGCTACTAGCCATGTTACCTGTAGAAGCGACTTCTTTTCAAGTTTCCAATATTTTGATGACACTCGTGCAGTAACTGTTGCTAATGGAAATGCTATAGAAGCGGTTGGCAAAGGTACAGTTGACTTGAAAACTGCAGTCAATGGAAAAGAATCCATGATACAACTCTGTGATGTATGGTATGTACCTGACATTGCCAGAAACCTATTCTCTGTACTGGCCACTCAAGACAGACTAACAAATAGTGTTTTTATATCTGAGAGGGAACACTGCTCCTTAAGAGTTGATGGACAAGTGAAACTGACTGGCAAAAGAGTCAAGAATGGAGGCCTATACAAGCTTGATGTAGAAACCATATCTAAGCCGACTCCTGATTTCAATGTTGTGTCAACAAGTAATCTGCTACAACTCTATCATGAAAGGTTAGCCCATCAGAATAAGAAACATGTAAAACGGTTTATTGAAAAGGAACTTGGTGTTAAAGTACGTCTAGATTCTGAATTATGTACTGGGTGTATTTATGGCAAAACACATAGACGAAAATTTGGAACAAGAGAACGTGCTAAAGTACCTGCGGAAATTATTCACGTAGATGTTTGTGGTCCATTTCCTCCTTCTTTCAATAAAAATCGTTATTTTGTTTTATTCAAAGACGATTATAGCAAGTACAGACATGTCTACTTCATGCGACAAAAATCGGAAGTTCCTCAGAAGCTCCGACAAATGTTACAAGAATGTAAGGTTGCTGGACACTTTGTCAAAGAATTCCTTAGTGATAACGGCGGAGAATTCGATAATGAGAATATAAGAAGCATTCTTCGTGAAGCTGGAATCAGACAAAGGCTCACTATGCCTTATACGCCACAACAAAATGGCTTAAGTGAACGTGAGAATCGAACCTTAGTCGAGGCAGCTCGCACAATGATGCATGCTCATGAAGAATTACCAGCTGCAACATGGGCAGAGTTGATAAATACTGCTGCATATGTCTTGAACAGAACGGGCCCAACTTCACAAAATGGGAAATCACCATTTGAACTGTGGTTCAAAAAGAAACCATCAGTAAAACACCTGAAGATTATCGGTTGTGAATGTTTTGCTCATGTTCCAAAACAAAAGCGAACCAAGCTGTCAAAAAAGGCAGATAAGTGTATCCTCATTGGTTACGATGGTGATGAAGGCTATCGCTTGCTCAGTAATACTGGTAAACTCATAAGATCGAGAGATGTTACATTTAATGAATCAATTTTGAATCCGATTGACTTAAATGATTCGGATGAAGATGACTCTTCAATCGAGATAAATTTTCCACTCGTGACGCCGCCGATGTGTGATGCAAGGGAGGAAGAACGCAATGAAAGCAACTCTGATGTGCTCCCTAGCTCTACTGTGCCTCCCACATCGCCTGGACTTGTCGTAAGTCAAGGAATTGAAAGGAGTCCTGACGATCCTATTGAACTTCAAACATCTAATAATGAAATTCCTCCAGAACCTCCTCTATATGAAGATGCATTAGAGGATATTGATGATGAGATGCCAGAATCTGCAGAAGACATAGCTGAGATAGCTAATAGAATGAATTTACGTGATAGAAGTCAACTAAGACCACCTACGCGATACCAAGATTTTATCATGATGTCAGCAGATGATATTCGAGGTATCAATGAACCGAAAAGCTATAAAGAAGCAATAAATAGTCCGCAAAAAGATCAGTGGGTCAAAGCAATGGAGAGTGAAGTTAAGTCTTTAAAAGAAAACAAAACCTGGACTCTGGTTGACCTTCCTAAAGACAGAAAACCCATATCTTGTAAATGGATTTACAAAATTAAAACCAACGCTGATGGCTCGCTAGACAAATTTAAAGCAAGACTAGTTGCTCGTGGCTATACACAGAAAAAGGGCATTGACTATGATGAAGTCTTTAGTCCAGTGGCTAAGATGACTACGATAAGATCAGTTTTAAGTATTGCTGCTAACGAAGCGCTAAAACTCACTCAATTCGACGTCTCAACAGCATTTCTGTATGGTTCATTAGATGAAGAGATTTATATGAAGCAACCTGACGGATATTCAGATGGATCTAATAAGGTGTGCAGATTGAAAAGAAGCCTATATGGTCTTAAACAGGCACCGCGCTGTTGGAATAAATGTATGGTCGATTACTTGTTAAGCATTGGCTTCCAACAATGTACTACGGATCCATGCCTATTTATTCGAAACCGAACAAATAACAAGATAATCCTTGCTCTTTATGTTGATGACGGATTAGTCGCAGCAACCAATCAGAAAGACTCTGAAAAATTCATAAATGAGCTAAAGAAAAGATTCAAAATCACAATTAAAGACGCTACATACTTTTTAGGCCTTGAAATAAAAAACCAGGATGGTAACATTAAAGTATCCCAAAGTAATTACGCAAACAAAATACTAGAACGTTTCGGAATGAAAGACTGTAAACCGGTTTCTACCCCAATGTTGAAGGATGGAGTACCAGAAACAGAATCTGTTGAATCGGATGTTTCAAAATACCCATACCGAGAAGCTGTAGGTGCTCTTGCGTATTTAACTGTTGGAACCAGACCTGATCTAGCCTATGCTGTAAGCGTCATATCAAGATCTTTAGAAAAACCAGCTAAAGATGATATACTTAAATTGAAGCGAATCTTCAGATATATTAAAGGTACTTTAGACTACGGTATACTTTATAAGAAAAAATGTAATACTGGCATTTTAGAATGCTTTAGTGACTCGGACCACGGCGGAGACCGAACCACCGGACGGTCTACTTCAGGCATTTTATGCATTTATTCAGGAGGAGCAATCTCATGGACTAGTCGACGACAAACTTGCGTAGCAATTTCGAGTACGGAAGCCGAATTGGTTGCAGCAAGTGAGGCGGCACGAGAAATTGTCTGGCTCAAGAGACTTTTCGCTGAAATTTCAAGCCTAAAGGAGACGCCAAAACTAAGGGTCGACAATGATGCTGCTATTAAAATATCGCACAATCCAGAGCTCCACAGAAGGATAAAACATATTGCTATTAGACACTTTTATGTCAGGGAGCTTGTCGCTGAAGGCGAACTACGTGTGGAATATGTCCCTTCTGAGTTCCAGTTAGCAGACCTGCTCACCAAGGCATTACATAAGCCACGGATATCAGCGATAGCAGTGCATATTGGGCTGATGCAATAGGGTTGCCAAAAAGGGAGGATGTTAAAGAATCTTCTTAGAAGTCTCCTTTTTTCAATTTTGATAACCCTATATTATTTTTCTAATGCTTTGATTTGTCATTCGTTGTTATTTACTATTCTGACATAGTTTATTAAAATAATAATTTTCACAATTTGCGGACTTCTGATTTTATAGATAATTACATTTATCATATTGAACTTGCAAAATCCGTACAAATACGGACAAATCCGTATATATGGCAACACTGCTTACTCCTACCGTGCTCCTACCTCTTCCCATTTGAATAACAAGTAAAACAATGGCTGTATGGAAATAAACTTCTTTGCCTAACCCGAAAGTGATAAAATAAACAAAAAAATATACGGTACGACTACGATTGTATTGTATTGTCATACGAATCAGATTGTTTGGCGAAATTTGCTAAAATGTAGAATTTATTTAATATTTTTTAATAACTTTGCTTATTATAAATCCTCAGTTATGGCAGCAAAACAGAAAAACATTTTCACTCGAAGCAAACCTTTGATGAACATCTATAGCGGTGTAGATCTTGACGGAAAAGAGGTAAGAACTTTCGGCATTTGAAGTGGCTGTATTTATGTTAATTCAAAGTAATAGATCTTTATTTGTTACTTTAGGTAGAAGTACGAGAAGATGCTGAGCAGTTGGTAAAATGGCACGAGATTTCAGACGCGCTGGTCGCGGCTGGCTACTATCGAGCCCAGCTTCAGGGGTTGTCGGCGTTCGACAAAATAGTCGGAGGTCTCACTTGGTGCATTGAACTATGTGACATTGATGTGGACGTCAGCCTGTTATTTGAAGAGAACCTTACGATTGGCAAGAAAATGTAATAAAAACCAATTTTTGTTGCACCATTTACAGCTAAAGCATGTGATAATGTTTTTTTAAATATTGCATGTTAAATATAATTTTTAATTTTTAACTACAGAGCATTAACCGAAAAAATTGTGAAAGTGTTACCGAGCATGAAGTGTCCATTCACAATAGAGCCTCATCAAATTCAAGGATTGGACTTTATAAATATTTACCCCCTAGTACAATGGCTAATAAAATACTCAAGTGAATTTCGAGAGGCAAAAGAAGACGAATTACGGAAGTTTGCTGTGATGCAATATGATAAGGATCACATATTTGAATCTGATAGACCAGATTTTATACAAAAGGAAAAACGGTTAAGGAATCTCAGTGCTGTTCAGGTAATGGGTTTTTGAATAGATTGTTTTATCAAGCACTAGGCCTTTTTAAAACCTTATTTAAACCTTCACGTGATTATTGCACACCTATGTGTGCAGGATTTGTATCGTACGTGCCATAAACAAGTGCGCGATGAGTTAAATAACCCACCACCTATAAGGAACACCCCTTAAATTTACAGTTTTAAACGACAATTCAAACAGTATTTGAACCACTTGGTCAGATAAAGCTTGTATGTGAAACTAGACGTGAACAAACTTAAAAATACCTATTTATTATTTACTTACTTACTTAATTTATTGTTTATGTACATGTACACTTATATACTAGGTACTATAAATTTATTATTTTAACATTTATTTTATACTGTTATGTATTTATTATATGAATATGACAGACACAACTAAATCAAAACAACAACAAGTCAAAATGTACTAAGCCAAAACTGTAAAATTTTGAGAAAAAAAAAAACTAATAAAATGGTAAGACTTAGGAAAAAAAATGTAAGTGCGATTTGTTCCAAATGAACCTAACAACATCCCATTTCCGTTTGTCGGACCATCTACCAAACACCCTGTGTATTCAATATATATATTTTTTAATGTTTGTGTTGCACTGTTCAATGTAATTTCCACTACTGGGCTTGGGTTTTGTCCTTATTTAATATATTTTTGGGTAATGATTCAAAAAAAACATGCAGAAGACACTTTAAGAAATTGAAAAATGTTGTTTTTATGAAAAAAACTGTTTGAAGGAAATAACTATTTGTAAATAAGCCTACAGAACTCAACAACTAGGGGCTTAGTATATTTTGTCTTTTTAGAAAATCATTATGGTAAATCCATACTAATATTATAAATGTGAAAGTAACTCTATCTGTCTGTCTGTCTGTCCGTCTTTCACGCCTAAACTACTGAACCGATTTTGATGAAATTTGGTACAGAGATAGATTATAGCCTGGGAAAGGACATAGGCTACATTTTATCCCACAGTTGGGCACGATATAACCTGTACGGGCGGAGCCGTGGGCGGAAAGTTAGTATCCTATAAAACACATTGCATTAGCCAATTAAAAGATTTCACATTAAAACATTTGCAATCCTAACATTAGACATAATTTTTTTTTCCAGAATTTATACAAACCTTGTAGAGTCCGAAAGAGGAAGGGGGTTTTGGCGGGCAATGAGTTAGAGCAAGTGAATGCCACTCTCTCAGAGTACGACCAGAGGATGCTTATGCATGTCTCCTGCAGCACCGATGAAGCCAAGAAAGACGAGGGCCTTGATTTCTTGGTAAGAAAATATAAATTGCTTCTTTTTGCTCCCATTTTTTTAAGGGATTCTATCAATACTAATATGATGATGTAACTAAAAAAACAGCAACACACACTCAAAGGCCCACACTAAGGTTTTCCCTTGGGTTGTGGGTCCCTTGGAACTTACAAATAGACTTGAGAACAAATGTCTTACCAACTGTCATCAAATCCAGGACCTGTCGAAGGAGCCTCACTTCTGGTCCACTTTACTGCAAACAGTATGTTATGTCACATAATCAGTAAAGCACAGCACTTGATCCTAAAGCAAGTTTTGTTGTTTTCTTAATTTTGTTTTTCTACCAATAGTCTGTGTAAAATAGGCAACAAAACCAATCCTTAAGATGAATGATTGCTTCAGCAAGCTCCTTGATTTTTAACTCCTATAAGGAGGGGTGTTAAGTCTGACCTGTGTGTGTGTCTGTGGCATTGTAGCTCCTAAATGAAAGGACCGATTTTGATGCGGTTTTTAAAGCTGAAGTAATCGTGATAGTTCTCAGCTATATTTGATCAAAATTGGTTCAGCCGTTTAAAAGTTACAAGCGACAAAGTAATTTTGTCAGTGGCTGTACAAAACTTTTAATTTTACAGTTATAATTTGAGAAGAACTGGTACATACATTAACATTATTTAAAAAAAATCTGTTTCGTATTTTACAATCAATGTTAAATAACTTTTAATTTGTTTGTTTTTCAGTATGACTACGAAAAAACATTAGCTGATCCATCTGGAATTACAACAGAAGTAAGTACCAGCAGAACATGATTTTAGC
This sequence comes from Aproaerema taeniolella, assembly GCA_949987775.1. Lineage (NCBI taxonomy): Eukaryota > Metazoa > Arthropoda > Insecta > Lepidoptera > Gelechiidae > Aproaerema > Aproaerema taeniolella. Next base: position 4,898,560 of record OX465258.1, on the reverse strand, counting down.
TGTTGAAATAAGCTAGTACCTGTAATTTTATGATAAGTTTACGTTACGCCTTGTGTTTGATTAGAGTAGGCAGAGAACACAGATATTACAATCAAATATATCGATTATATTCTATCTAGTCATACCATTTGTATAGACAACCTGTATTTTCCGTTTATTAAAAACCTCCGATCTCTTTTTAAACCATGGTGTAATAAGTCCTGTCCTAGAGGCTGATGAAACAGTCGCCCATGTGATCCTGGACTGCATGGGAGTGGCAGAACACCGGGCAAAAATTCTCGCAGATTTAAGGTCGCTCTGTGAAGCCTGCGAAATTCTCAGGATGTTTTTGAGCTTCAAGGCGGAGCTGAGGTGGTCGAAGACTCAGAGCTCTTCCGACCTATTACGACTCGGAGTAGCCACTGACCCACACGCACAATGGCCCACATAAAAGTCTAAATGCGGAAATGGGAGCCCATATCACTAAGTCCTGACCTGAATCCTTTAATTTTACAGACTGACAAAATCAAACAGGACATTAAAAAAGATTCGGCAGATACAAAAATACATTACGCAGTTCTCCATTCAGAGCTCACAGGGGAAGTGTCTAAGGAACTAGAGGAAAACGAGAAGATGAAACTTACAGAAGATGTCGAGAGACTAACTAAAGCAATAGAAGATATGGAGAAAGAAGTAGAAGAGAGAAAAGCGGAACACGAGCAAAGAATGGAAACTGCTAAGAAACAGTACTCTGATGCATCTAATAAACTGAAGAAGATAACTTTCAAGTTGTTGGAAATTGATGACTACAGGTACCTACCATTTTGCTTTGATCGCTGCGTCGCCGCGCCACGTCGCTTGTCTATAAACAGCACCTTATAAATGCGTTTCCATTTCCGCCTAAACCACTGAACCTATTTTGATATGTTACTGTGAAAATGGAAACATAAGTTATTTTCCACTCGGAATTAGGTCGCGAGTGTAAACTACTTATAATAATTCTATATGCATCAACTACCTGTATTATCAATGTTGTTAATTTAGTAACTTAATTAAGTGCGCTTAGTTGTCTAAAGGAGCCACAATAGTCTATCTATAGAAACTTTGTTTTTGTTTTCAGTGACAAAAGTGTAAAAGAATTTTATAGAACACTAAAGGAACTGGCCAGAGAAAGGAGTGAACTGCTGCAAGTCATTGAGCAAAGGGAGAAAGAACACCGAAAACTTGAGAATGAATTGAGGTACCTACTTAAATATAGTAATTATTAATCTTTATAATATTTGTGTTTATTATTGCATTTAAAATCTTAGCTAATCTTATGAACACCATTTCTTAATATAACGAATATAAAAGAGAATGGTGCAAACGTTTTTGAACAGGGACTGACATAACTCTAAAATTAAATATGTATCACTAAACCAATTTTAATTTTGACTATTTCAATTAACACAGTCAAACTTACCCCTCTTTTTTGTCGGGGGCTTACTTAACTCAGGCGCGCTACCATGGATCGTGAAACCGATTTCAATGCGTCGAGATCGATATCTATTTCATACATATATTGCTTCTGCTCAAAACAATTTTAACTGAAGGTGTAAATGAAATACAGCAATATACGAAATTGTAAAGTCGAAATCGTTCATCGATTTTTCGTCGTTGGTGTTAAAAAAAGAGTATTTTGTATGGAATTTGAGCATTGGCTGTGGCAGTTATTACTAGGAGTTTAAAAAAAAAACTTAGAATGTGCAAGCTGCTTCCCAGGCACACTGCAGACGCCAGTAAGTGGAAAGCGAGGGTTTTGCTGTATCACGGGCTTAAGGCTGACAACCTATCACCACTATACATACATATATGTTCCATCTCTTCTTACCAGCCCATATACGGCGTCCCCACCGAGGGGCACGGGCCTTCCTTCGAAACACAAAGGGGAGTTAGGCCATAGTCCACCACGCTGGCCCAATGCGGGTTGGTGGACCGCTCGTCTTTCGAAAATGAATTTTCTTGGACAGGCGAGTTTCATCACGATGTTTTCCTTCACCGTTGAGCAAGTGATAATTAGAAATCCGTACATAAATCCAAAAAGATGAATTTCGTGGTACAGGCCCGCGCCAGGATTTGAACCCGCGACCTTCGGATTATAAGTCTGGCTCATTACCAACTGGGCTATCACCGCTATGTATGTTCCATCTAATAACCCTGAATGAATGTTAAAAGTGGCGTCAGTTTTTCTAGAACTGATATGACTTTCTACCCACCCTGAAAGCGATTATAGGCGTGATGTATATAATGTCCGATAGCTGGCGTGTCAGCATTCTTCTAAACAATATACCCTCTCCACAGCACACAGGCACTGCAGGGCAATCGCGCTAAAGCTTCGCTTAGGTGGTAGCCCCCCAGCTACGTTTCAATTGCGATTCAATCCACTTTTTTTAGCGCGATTGCCCTGCTGTTACTACCACTTGACCATTACAAATATTGTACATACTTTTCAGATCTGTGAGTGATCCAAACACAAAAATAGAGGAGAAACCCTTAACCCCATCAGAACTGAAAGAGTTCAGAGACAGGGAAGAGAAATTAAAAGAATTTATACTAAACATGCGGTTGGAGCTGGCAACCCTGAACCGTGAAGTCCAAAGGTACATGGTGGCCATCGATGAAGTTCCAGGCACCGCTGAACTGTTGCAATATGAGAAGAGGTTTATCGAGCTTTACAATCAAGGTAAAATTATAATATTTTTTTAAGAGGATCGTTTCGAGAATTTTTTTTCCATACAAACGGCGTCAACGGTTTCCACCCACTTCTTCTTTTAATCGTGTATATCTACAGTGCGTGGCGAACTTGACTAACCCTGGTATCAGAGTTTTCAAACCGCCAAATGGCCTCAGCCTCAGACTTGGTTTTTTAACGATGATACTCAATTGACAAAAGCCGGAACCAACAACTTAACGTACCCTCCGAAACATGGAAATGCTCGTGATACATTGCCACTTTGGTCACCCATCAGGTTCTCTACCTCTGTGTGTGTTGCTTAACGTCACTGATCGGCTGAGATCAGCGAGCGCTACTGGGCTACGAGCGCTTTCCACCCACTTAATCTCAGCGAATCGCTGAAATTTTGAAATAAATAGATCATAAAACCTTAGATTTTGATGTTTTTAGTAGATAAAAAGATATTTAAAAGTAAGTAAGCGTTGTTGAAACATAAATCCTAACTTTCAAGAGGTAACTTTCAAAAAACTGAGGACAATTCTGAAAAAAGCAAAACATACAGACTTATGTACTTACGATTACGATTATTATAAACTTACGAGTCGATATACAGGGCTTTAGGTAAATCTCTTTCAACCTCTCGGGTGCCAAATCAGTCGATGAAACTGCACAACTTCCCCAAGGAACATAGGACAAAATACGAAAAAAAAAATTTGATCTGCGCTTTATACAAAATGCGCTTTATGCTGATGAAGTTTGTATGGGAACTCAAAATTTTTTTTCGTATTTTGACCTGTGTTCCTTGGGAGAGTTGTTCAGTTACATGGACGATTAACCACCCGAGAGGTTGAAAGAGACTTACCTAAAGCCCTGTAGATTAAACTTACGTTGTCGTAAAATTTTTGGGATACGAAATCGTTGAAACCTAAACGCACAATTTTGAAAATAAAACTCGGTATATCGCCTAAAAAAACTCGGTAAAGCTGCAACTCTCTTTCGTATAAACCTCAAAAAACCAAATTACACGCGCTCCAATCTAAGACGCTATTAGCACTTCTTATTATTTATTATTTTATTCTGTGCTAGCAGAAGTTTCGTCGGTTTAAATATCCATTTCAAGATCATTATTTATCTTACTCACCAGCTTGTAGCCTCAGGAAATATTGGTTTCTGCTTTATCTTTTTTTTTATTATGTATTAACAAGGGTGCTCTTGACCACTATCTAGCATAAGGGCGGAAATGCGGTCGAGGCTGTAGCAAGCTCACCCAGAAGATGTCTATTCACTCGAACTTTAAAGAGATTCGCAGGCAGGGAATTCCATTCCTTGGCAGCGCGCAATATTTTATCAGTTTCGAGCATCTTTCTTGGTTGACAGAAGTTACGTATTTTTTATTCAACATAGAACCGCAACTTGTGACCGTTTTCTCGATGTCAAATAAAACTTATCTAAGGGATTCATGTATATTATAAAACTAACAAGTTAGACCGATATAGTGATGACCGTTATGGTTTCAACTTTATTATCACAGAAAAATATTATTTTTCAGTTGCCTCAAAACATAAGGAAACAAAACAGTATTACATATTTTACAATACGCTGTATGAAGTAAAACTATACACCTCGAAAGAATTAAGTTTGCTCAACTCCATTCTGGATAATTATGAAGAGTAAGTACATGTTTTGTATGAGTATAGCGACGTGTAGATAACCTTAAAAGGACAGAACTAAACAGTGCTATCAAAACCCAAATTCATTAACTACCCTGCGAGTTATTACCGACTAGCTTTCTGCCCGGGACTTCGTTCCCGTGGGAATTCGGGAAAATTATGTAGCCTATGTCCATCGGGGACATAGGCTACATAATTTCTAATGGTGAAAGAATTTTTCAAATCAGTCCAGTAGTTTCGGAGCCTATTCAATACAAACAAACAAACAATCAAATCTTTCCTCTTTATAATATCAGTATAGATGATGTTATTTATAATTGAACAATGTCGATTGCTGCGTATGGCTTACGTTACCACTAATCTCCAGTGATATTCACTATATGGAAGCAATGTATCAAGAATTTCAGAAAAAATCGTAATCGACTTCACCGTTTGGAATAGGGGTGCAATTTAACGGGCATTTACTAGGAACTGGCCTTGTAGTTTTGTGAGATTAATCAAGTATGTGGCGGTAAACATGACAGATTATGTGCCGCCCCCCCCCCCTATTTTGTCACCAACCAGCATTGGACCAGCGTGGTGGATTATGATGAGTTAAACTGTTACGAAGAGTGGCCCGTGCCCCTTGGTGGGGACGTATTTGAGCTGATGACGTCGAGGCGAACTTGACTAACCCAGCTTAGTTAACAGACGCGTGAGATAATTTGTCGTAGTAGCTTTCCGTCTGTGACTTCGTTCCTGTAGGCATTCGAGAAAATTATGTAGCCTATGTTACTCAGCGATAATGTAGCATTCTTATATATATTATAGTGAAAGAATTTTTGAAATCGGTCCAGTAGATTTTCAAATCTTTTCTCTTATAAAATTTGTGTAGATTACTTTTCGGTCGATTTAAAAAGAAAAATGAAGAAGAATGGAACTAAAGATAAATCTTCATCCTTTCTTTTTTAATTCCTACATATTTCGAAATACTAATGATCCTATTTTTACAGAGCAATGTCTTCCGCAAGAAAAAGAGAAGAATTTATGACCCAATTCGAATCAATAGTCGATTGGGTCAACCAAACTGTGAAGAAAGTTGAGACGAAGTACAATAGTGAAAAGAACCAAAAAGCAGTTCTTCACGTGGAATATTCGAGACTAATGGATGTGCAGAGACAATACGCCGCTGCCCTGAAGAAACTCGCTGAAGGCAGACAAAAATACAGGAACAATGAAAATTAAACAAAAAAAAAACATTTTAATGTTGCCATTTATCAGACATAATTTTTACCTAGTCACTATGACGAGAGACAATTTTATACTTTTATAATAAGTATTTTCAAATATCACCAAACTCACATGTCGTTATTATTAAGACTGAAATAGATTTTATGTTGTTTGCTTCGTTTTGTAATTAGAAATTATAATTAAAAGTAATATATGGTTATTTAAGAAATTATAGCTTTTATTTTACAAACCCTGTTTTACATAGTTACGTAAAAATACTGGCTTAAGTATAACAATTTTAATACATAAATCAAATCTCTGGAAGGACGTGGAAATAGCATACTTATGCAGGCAACAATAAAGTATTAGATACACTTCATGAACTCATGTCATGACTCTACAATAACATATTATTGCATGCTTGTGCATCGATAATTTTATTTCCATATCTTGATTCACGAGACACGATAAGAAAAGAACTAATTTGCATTATTTTATTGTACGACGCACGTTGCTAGGGTTACCATGACTGAACAATTTGTGGACATTTAGGTACACTCGAGGAATTACGTAAGTAAATACAGGGTGTAGGAATGATTTTCTAGTGGAATTCCTTCGACCTTTATAGTCAAGATTGAGGTTAAGAGTTATAATAAAAATAATAAAAAAGTTGGTAGATTCCATCATTTAAGTATTTGCTAAGCTGTCCCTTAAACCCTGTATTACCTGTATAATGCACTTTGTATAGAGGCTAGCGCATCAGGTTACTCCACTTTCATTGCAAAACTGCTCTTATCACTACAGCACAGAGTGCACGCGTGTGGTAACCTGAGTTGCGGCCGTCCGTACAATTCGTCGATCCTTAATTCGTACGAAGAGGTGAATCAACTGTCAAATGTACTTAAGTACTATAACTTATTTATAGAATACAATGATTATTTTGTGTAAGTTAGTTGGATCCTAACGCTCAATTTAAGAAACGTTAATAAAGTTAAAGCTCCTTTAAATGTAATGTCGTCCTTGTTTACGCCAATAAGGCGGATTTTTTAGGGTTCAAGTCCAATTCGGCGCGAACGGGACTTGAACCCAGGGAATAATGATAATTTGAATAATTGTTCCCTAAAAAAATATATGTACAGACAGCAGAACGTCAGGTTACCCATTTGTACTACGAAAACCGGCGCTATTACGAGCGAGATAAGGGCGACGTCAAGGTCAACATGTATAGCCTTATGTGCTGTCGTGTGTACCTAAATGTCCCTCACACGGGTAAACAAGCGTTTTAAATATACCTAATTGACATTATTATTTTAAAAAATTAGCATTAAGTTTAATGGAAGTTCCTATAACTGGTTAGCACCCAGGTACAGACACGTCCATTAAACTTAATGCTACTTTATCAAATAAATGAAAGTCGCAGTTGCGTCATCGAAATTTTTCAGGATAATCTCCTCTTACAATTAAGTTTTCGAAGTATCAAGACTCGTTGCGCTTAGCGCATCAATTTTATGTGCTGTCTATTTTGGTTCTAACAAACAATTGCTTGTTACAAACCTAGTGCCCTAACGAGGTTCGTGTTGGATCCCTTGTAAGACCCTGTAAACCCATGAAAAAAATTTTGATTTTGGATTTAAGTCTCGAATAAATCATTGTTCACTATATGGTTCAAGTCAGCAGAAGGTAACCCTGAAATAACCACCTTATCAGAGGTCTTAATCTGTTAAAGCGTAACAACACCACCGGCACCGTGTGTGTGACTTTTGTGAGTACTGTGGCTAGTGTGACTGTGGCTGTGTCCGTGACTGTGCCCATGTGAGTTGGGGTTAGTTTTCTTATACATCGTAAAGGAAACGAGCTCCCGGTTGGTGTTAGTCATCGCCATGGCGTGCGAAACGACGTCGTACCCCAACAACCCGTGCACTCGGTTCACTAGCACTAGGGTCAATCCTTTCTGCGTTACTCGGACTGTCCGCTCTTGGTCTGAAGCCGTGGCCACTCTCATGCCGAACGAAGAGTTCAACTCCTGCAACAAAAAATTCAAACTCACAACATCTCAAAAACTACAAGTACACACGGCAGCACATCAGGCTATACATGTTGATCTTGACGTGTCGCCCTTATCAAGATCACAATAGCGCCGGCTTTTGTAGTACAAATGGGTGACCAATAATAACTATAAGTACCATATTATGCTCCTGTAAGAATATGCATTTGACAATAAAGGATTTACATACATACAGGTAATGTTTAATAAATAAACAACATTCAATAGGTAAATTTATTTCGTAGTTCTTTCATGAGTCTCGGGTGTTATAAGGAGGTAAAATGGATTATAGGATAAATAAGCAAGAAAATTAATTGGAGTACCTAACTTCCTATAAAGATGCAGGACATTCCCTAAAAATTAAGTATTCTGTGCTCAAAGGAACATTCAAAGTTTCAATTCTGCTGTAGTGTTGTTGTGGCACGAATCATTTAACACGATATAACTTAATTTTACTGATAATAAAAAGATAACAACAGATTGTCTTATAAAAAACCTGTTGCAAATTGGTTAATTTATTTATTTACCGTAATTATTTACCTATTTAGTAAGCAAGAAGGTACCAGCAAAATAAAAATTATCGACAACGTAGGGAAACGCAGTGATTTAAATTAATTTGGAGGTGAAATTCCGACAAAGAATTTAAAAAATCGGACAGTTCTTATAATTTATAAGTGATCTCCGATCACTAAGCAAATAAGAAATTATAACACCATTTGCGGGATATCATCGACCTGTGAATAAGCACCTTATCACTAAACCGTGACAAAACTTCGCATTTCCCTATCAGACATTAAGAATTGTTTTAATTTATGAACAAGAAAGTAAGTACCTGTACTAAAGCGGCGCGCTCTTCACTATTCAACCCGTGCACTGTCGCTCCATCATCTTTCGAGAGATGCGGCGCACTGACATTACCTATTACCATGATATACGGCATTTTGTTCTCACAGACCACTTGGCCCACTGTATTTATCAAAACAATCACCGGTAGACGACAGAGTTCATTTTAAAAATGGCTGTAGAGAGATATGCCTGTTTAATTAAGTGGAACTTAGACACATGCGGCCGAGCAGCGTGGTCGTGTGAGTGAACTGCCAGTGCCAGGTAAGCAGGCTTTAAGGTATACGTGGTTCATAATTTCCGATGTAAGTGTGGGGCTATACGTGTGTTAGTTCGGTGACGTAGCGTCTCACATGGCCTTCACGGTTCATGGGTGGTTGCTCTGCGTGCGCCGACGCCGCCGGTCAAACAATGCAACGCGACCGGTGTCATGAGAACAATTTAATTTGTAAACCTCTGATAAATAAAACTTCACTGAAGGAAACTATCATCAATGACATGACCTCCTTTTTAATTAAAACTCACTGGCTGTCCCAAATTATAAAAAAAGATTATCTGGCTGTCAACTTAGATGTTTGTCATTATAAATAAACAAACACGAATTCTAATAAACCAGTCAGCTTTTACACGCGTTTTTTCAGGGAATTATTTAGTTTTACGGAACAAAAACCGACAAAATGACTCATTCTATGAGCAGTCCTAGGAATATCCAATTAGGTAGCGATTTGTATAGTTTATTGATTAATTTAAGTGCATTCCATGGACGAAAGAAAGTTTGATTTGTAGTTAATTATTTAATTTTCTATTGATTACGCTACTACTCATGAAAAATAGGTTTGGTTTAATCGTAGCTTAACGCTTCCTAATCTGAAGCTCCTAAGTTATATTCCCGGTCGCGGCAAACATTTAAAAACAAATGTTTTTATGTGTGTTGCATTCGATTACCGATTGGTGTTAAACTAATTAGTGTTGGTGTCAACACACTTTTTTACTTCTTTGGTACTTAATCGAAACCTAAATCTAAAAAGTAACTTACTTTATACTTACAGATAACATTTATCACTTAGTTACATTCCATGTCACCAGTTACTACCAATGTTAACCGGATTAACGATCGTTAATTAATTAGTTAATTACAGATATCCATCATGTGATAATAGGTAGGTAGATAGTTCAAAAGGAAACTGTACAAGTATTTTTAAAACGCTTACCCGCGTGAGTAGATCGATCGTGGGTTCAACTCCCATTCGCGCCAAACACTTTGCTTTCCCTAAAATTATTTGAAATCGGTAGAATGTGGGCTGCGGTAATCTGTTTCGAGGCAAAAATAATAATTATGACTGTGACAATGGAAAGGCACCTACAACATTGGGGATAGTCGTTAAGGTTTAGAATTATTGTTGCGATGAGCTTTGTAAATCGCTTTTATTAATTCTCCCGAAAGTTGTACCTTTTAGTAAACAAAGACTTTCTGAAGTAAACCGATGTGAACAATACTTATTTGAATGGTTTACAGTTGAGGTACCGTTCGTTGCCTAATTGTTTCTTTCGTTTTAAAATGTTTTAAAATCCTTAGGACTCTTATGGTCCTAGATCCTCATAAGATCCCTTAATTACGCCCATTCCATAACTCTTATTGATGATGTTACAGTATTCGAGACCTATCAAAAGGCTAGATTGGTGTTCGTGCAAACCATGGCGGAGCTGGCTACAAGATCAACTAATGTTAAATGTTTGGAAAGTGCTGGTGCTTTAGGTTTGTACTTACATTAGGTAGGTACTTATAAAGCCTGTGAGTCCGTTCATATTACGGCAACTAAAGAGAAAACCTTTCCCTCCCAAGTTTAGCTATTATCAATAGAAAAATCTAAAATCTGCTGTTGTGTGAGGGATGGGCACACAGGTAAAACCCGCAGAAGTTTACTAGCATATGGTTAAACTGTTACGTGACTGATTTAAGTGACCAGCACTCTTGTAGGTGTAGCGAGTTTTTATTATAGTACCTCTATATCTTGGCCTGCGCACCATACCTACTGCTCCTTCCAGTCGAAGGGTTGTCTGAAAGTTTGCGATAAAGGCCGCCTTTTGCACTTCGTAATCTTTTCTTTGTTTTGTTAATATATGTGTACTATAAAGAATTTACTTATTTATTGATTCGTGAGACTGTTGCAGAATTCCTCCGGCCCCTTTTGTCGGACCCTTGCAGCACGGTCCGCCAGTGCGCGATGGTGGCGTCGGCGCGGCTCGGCGAGCACGACGAGGGGGTCGCCCGGCATCTCCTCAACGGAGGCATGATCGCCATCGCCCTTGAAAACCTCAATAAGTATAATGTAAGGACGCTCACTCAAGTCGGTACCAGCTATGTTCTGTCGATTGAAAGTCTGGGGTCATTTGGCGGTTACTTTAGCCACTTAAAGATGTCATTCTTTTTATTAACAATTTTACTACGCAATGTTTGAGAATTATACATCTCTCAACAGAATTTGTTGCTTTGTAACCATAGGTTTGGATTGTAATATTGAGAATGTAGTTTTCAAAACAAATTTTAATTACTGTTAATTTTCTACAGGTATTTTATAAAAGGTCGGCGTTGTATTTGCTTCGAGCAGTTGCAAAGTAAGTTTCGTTACCTATTTATTTAGACAGTATTTGCCTAAACAAATATTTAATGCCAATTTAATCATCTACTCTATCTATGCACGTTGCTGATCAAAAGTCGAGGATCAGAGAAAAAATACAGCGAAGAATTTCATTGGAAACAGTCGTGCTTTATAATAAACATATTATAGATCGCAATCATAAACTACTAACGAATTTTTATTCATAAGCCGTGGTCCTGATTCTCGGGCTTTGACATATTCAACATAACAGCATACAGCTTATAATAAAAAGAAAATGGTGCTTCATGGGTCTGATTGTTTTTATAAGTGTGTTCCAGGTGGGCTTTTGAGTGTACGGTGTTATTCAATAATCTTTTTGCAGAGTTAAGAACTAATTTAATTACTTTGCTTGTAGACATAATGACGAGCTAGCCAACGCTCTGGTGCGTCTCGGCGCGTTGGAGCATATCGTTTCGTGCTTGGAAGATTTTGATACACAGGTTAATCATGTTGTTATTATTAGTTGTTTAGCTTACATAGATACGTTGTCAAATGGGAGAGAACCGTAGGTATTCGTTAGCATAGTTGTGTATCGTTAAATAAATATGTGTGTCTTTTATTGGGCAATGACGAAACGGTGTAAGCCTTTGCACGTGCACGAACGCAAATTGATGTTCTCTTACATTTAAGGTTTAGAAAAACATTAACAAATGGCTTGTGGTATAGTATACAATTTTTTGTAGTACCAGATATTAAGTCTGGCAATTACAAAAAATAAGGCATAAACTTTGGCACTGTAGTTTTTACGTGAAATTTAAGAACATACAACCGTTTTCGCGTTTTTAATATGCGTAGACTTCCCAATTAATAAGTGTAAGTTCAGGTGAAGGAAAACGCAGCCTGGGCCCTGGGCTACATCGGGAAGCACTGCGAGACGCTGGCGGGGCTGGTGGTGGACGCGGGCACCCTGCCGCTGCTGATCCTCGCCTTCCAGGAGCCGGAGCTCAGTCTCAAACAGGTACGTGTGGAGGGTAAACGCTTCGGCATCGTAGATGAATTAAGCGAGGGGGCCCTTTAACCGAAGTATCACCCATAAAACATACTTTTATTTTATTAGGGAAGGTTACAGCAACATTTAAAACATAATATTAGTTATTAACTTAAAACTAATAACAAGCTTTTACATATACTCGAGTGACTTCAAATTAGTCAGCGAAACTGATCTTTTCTACAAAACTGACCAACTTTTCCCAAGGAACCCATATTTAAAACTAGCTGATGCCCGCAACTTTGTTTGCGTGTTAATTTTTTTTTTTGTACAGAGTACACAGATTGAAAACATCTATCTTACGTGATTTAGATTTTTACATACAAAAGTTTTTTCCCGCTAACTCCCGTTCCCGTGGGAATTTTGCAATATCCTGTTGCAACTTAGCTTTAAGTTTACTAAGGTACCTGCATGCCAAATTTCAAGCGTCTAACTTAAGCGGTTTATATTTTTCATACAAAAGGATTTTCCCGCTAATTCCCGGTCCCGTGGGAATTTCGGGAATTCCTTTCTTAGTGCACCTCTGCGGTACCTAAGCTACGTCCCTTCCAAATTTCAAGTGCCTACGTTTAGCCGTTTAGGCTGTGCGTTGATATGTCCGTCAGTCTAGGTATAATTTCTCCCGTTTTTTACACATTTACCACTATATCTTTGCTCCTATTGGTCGTAGCGTAAAGTTATATAGCCTATAGCCTTCCTCGATAACTGGACTATCCAACACAAAAAGAATTATTCTATTCGAACCAGTAGTTTCGGAGATTAGCGCGTTCAAACAAACAAACAAACTCTTTAGCTTTATAATATTAGTATAGATGAAACCTATTGGTGTGACGCTGATTGTAATTGGTACAGTTTGTACTATAAGACTTCAACTATAAGATCAAATGAGACTTCAGTAAAGTTCTAATTGGCAAGGCGTAGGAAAAAAGGCACATGCCGCTATAGGAAATACGCAAGCCAATACCTAAGTTGGAATAGAGATAATAATATCTCTTGTCTACGATGAAATCCATAGAAATAAGGTTTTATAATCAAAATAAATAAATAAATGCTACACACTCAAAGGCCCACATTAAGGTTTACCCTTCCCGTGAGTTCCTCGTAATAACATACATAAAGACGGCTAAGACCCGAGAACAAACATCTGCCTTTTACACAAATGTTTGCCCCGACTGGGAACTACTTCTAACTGTGACGTTGAAAAAAAAAACCTATCAACAAACTAGTGTAGCCCTTAGCGCCTTACAAAAAAGTAACTTTTGTATGAAATCAGATTGCAGCTGGAGCACTGGTAGATTTGGCACAACATAAACCAGAAGCAGTCGTCGACGCCGGTGCTATCTGCCATCTCGTAAGAGGGCTGGAAAATCAAGACCCCAAACTTAAGGTGCTTATTCAATCGTATAACATGACATGTTTGACAAGGATCAGCAAAAAACAGCATGCGATAGCAAAAAGTGAACTTGTGACGTCAATCGCATTCCTTGAACAAGACTATATAAAAAATATATGAAGTTCAAATTAACTCTTAACGCTTGGTTCTACGTTTTAATTGATGTACCTACCTATCTTTATATATATATATAATTCTTCTGTACGTGTGTTGACAGTGAACTCCTCCTAAACGGCTGGACCGATTTTAATGAATTTTTTTGTGTGTGTTCAAGTGGATTCGAGGATGGTTTATATTCACAAAAAAAAAGAAAATCCACCGGGAAAGAAGTCGCGGGCGGGCAGCTAGTCTAATATAAATCTAACATATTCGGAGACGTGAAATGTAACCAACGTTGGTTCGTTGGTTCCTAGTCGGAATTAAGAATTGTTCATGTCGTTTAGTGTTCTTAAAACTATACTACCGAGTTGCTAGATTTCTAGCTTAAAAAAATTAGGAATGTCCAGAGACCAGCGCATCAGGTTACTCCATTTCCATTGCAAAGCCGCTCATATCACAACAGCACAAAGTGCACGGGTGTGTTAACCTGAGTTGCGGCCATCCGTACTTAGTATAAGTATTAGAACTTCTTTGAAATTATAGTCGAATTATCTTAGTTAATCCGCAAAGTAAACTTAAGATTTTGTCACAAAGAAGGTTTTCCACAATCATCCATCACCATTACTTAACGACTATGTTGACGTTCAGCGCAGCACCCTGTGTGCTCTGGGCGCGATCGCGAGTGCGCGGTCCGAGCTGGCTGAGTCCGTGGTTGCCGGCGGCGTACTCCCCCAAGCACTACTGCACACGGGACATGACGCCGCGCCCGTGCGAAGAGCCGCCGCTTGTCTACTCAGAGACATCGTCAAGCACTCTGTCGATGTGCGTTTACACTTAGATTTTGAGTTTTAATTTAACTATTCATCCTTACTTCCTCACTAATATTATAAACGCGAAAGTTTGTATGTATGGGTATAAGGATGTTTGTCACTCTTTCACGATCAAACGGCTGGACCAATTTTGATAAAGGTATGGAGGTAGCTGACACCCTGTCACATAGGCTACATATTTTTCCCAAATTCCCACGGGAACAAGGTCGGTGGAAAGCTAGTTAGATATAGTTAAACATTGTATCCCCATTCTATTATTACTAGATTAGTCTTTCAGTAGCTGTGGGGGTGGCTCCTCAAGGGCTTTTCTAATCATTTTTTTGCCTAAACATCGCCAAGACATAACTGTTGAAGCATAGAACCTATCCAATTGTATCAATCGGATGGTTTACGGGGCCAGGGGTAAGATACCACCTCGTGGAATCTTAGCTTAGGTAGTTATTGTAAGTCTGTGCTAGGGTGAGGGCGCTGCCTAAAGGACTACTGCATATCTTAAAGGAAATAATCGAATTCTGAGCCCTCCTCTGTCTTAAGATTTTTTTTCTGTTTCCTTTTACTGTTAATGGGCATAGATGAGCTTTAGCCTAAAAATAAACTTATGTTTCCAGCTAGCACTACTGGTGGTGAATACGGGAGGTCTAGGCCCTCTGACAGATCTCCTGCGGGAGTCTTCAGGGGGGGCGCGGGTCCCGGCTTGCATGGCACTCGGCTACATAGCAGGACAGTCCGATCAGCTGGCTACTGCAGTCATTGAAGCCAAGGTTAGCTTAGCTTACCTTCCTTGCGCAGCGTGGCAAATCAAGAAAGTGAAAAAACAGGCGAAGTCAACAAAACGAACAAGAATCGATCCATATCCGGTCCGTAATGACTGGTACGGCTGTCACAATAGATCAAGAAAGGTCGCAGTGATAGCTTACGTAGTTACGGGACCCCAACCTTAAGCAAGCTCAAATTATCACCGGTAGGATGAGATGAGGTTGGTTGGAAGGACCATGGATGGTGGAGGGAAATTACCTTCTTCAATCAAAACAATATCAACAGTTTAACGTATAGTCACTAACAATTACGAATCAACGTCCGCCGCGGAAAAGGGTCTGTTTTCTAAATTATTATTAGATTCGACTTTGATATTCGACCAACTCTGTAACTGTTTTAATACGCGCATCAATAAAGTACAGAATATTTCGGATTTTCCGTTTCAGAGAAACGTTATAGGGTGCAGGGCGAGACTAAATTCTCTGATAAGCAGTAGGCTAATGGATTAACCCGATACCGAGGTTATGAGAGATGTTTTTTGTAGATTATACAGATAATATCAATGTTTCTCGATATTACCGCTCACGAAGTACGATTATTAATGCAATATAATGATGATACTGAATAAAAAAAAACTATTCTATTACTTAAATAGATAGTAAAGCTGTAAAAGTATAATTAAGACTGTTCACAGGCCATCCCACCACTGGTGGACATCCTTCAAAACTCTGAGACTGAGGACTCGGAGCTTTGCGCGGCGGCGTGGACTCTCGGTCACATCGCGAAACATACCCCACAACACAGTCTTGCCGTCGCCGTTAGCAATGCTTTACCTCGACTTTTACAGGTAAGATTCTCACGGTTATTTTCACTAGTTTTAAATGTGTAACGGGTTCTTACCATGGTTCATCTGTGATCATGGTGCTTGCAATAGCGCCGAAACACCGGATACTCATTTAAACACAAAAATCTTGGTAAGAAACCATTATAATATGTTTAAAACTAGGCGGAGTTGGTTAAGCTAAAGATTAAAAATTAAAGCATGAGAAATGCATTAAGTGGGAACAGAACTATAAGTATAAAAGTGCTTTGTCTACACAGTTTTCGACCAATTACCACTAGTTCAATTAGCTTGTGGGCCACAAGTTGTGGCTGAGTAGGTTTGTGGCTGCTACTCTTATCAAAAATCCCTTTTAAAGGTAATAAATCATTCAAACAAATTAATATTGGATTTTCAGCTACTGACGTACAATTAGTGTCAAAGGATCAATGGTTTCAATCAAGGTACCTGACTACACAAAAAGTTCAAACGTTATGTGGTAGCTAAGTTTGTAACTAGTAGCCTACGTAACAAATATTGGTCGATACTATGGTATCCATATGCACAATGGCCCAATCAAGAGGCTTTGTACAGAAAACACCCTCAAAACATAACCTCATTCATTTTAAATCAATTAATACTAGTCGGATATTGGGCAGTTTTCTCAAGAGCATAAAAATATCATCTATGTTACCTACCTTAAATATTGACATTTTCCTTAAATTGCTTGTTTTTCCAGCTCTACACAGATCCAAAGTCGTCACAAGAAGTTCGCGCGCGCGCATCCTGTGCGCTGAAGCAATCCCTGCAGTGTTGTCTACACCGTCCTGCTTTGGAGCCCCTGTTGCATGCGGCACCAGCTTGTATCCTCAAATATGTGCTTGCACAATATGCTAAGGTATTTTGTCTGATAAATATGAACTCTTGTTACTTTCATCTTACATTTTAATGTATTCAAATTAATAACGGTATCACAGACAGTTTCCTAAAACAAAAATATTTAGCAATAGACACTTTCCAGTTTATTATAGCATTAATACACGGGTCCATCATCAAGATTGTCATCTTCCTCATCATACTCTTCTCCATTATCAAAGTAGTTATTAGCATAGTCTGTTCCATCATCCATTTCGTATTCTTGCTCCTGTTCATCTTCTAATTCTTCATCATCATTAACATCATCTTTCTTAGTTTTCTCTCCTGTTTCGTCTGTTGCTACTTTCTCTCCACTCTCATCTTCTATTTCTTTTTTCTCAAGAGTTTGCAGTCTCTTCACGATTTCTGTAGGGTCATCGAGCTTTCGTTTTCGAGATGTTACCCTTATCCGATTAGCTTGTGGTCGCAGCTCACTCGGCATGTTGCTCCAGACGCAATCCAACGTCTTATTTTTCTTGGCTTCGAGGGCCAACTGTTTGTATTTGTCGGAATACCGCTCAACTCCATCTGTTTGCGTTTTTGGCTTAACGTACGCTGGAGATTCGTGTAAATACTCAATAAATTGGTCTTTTACTATAAGCATATACTCTGTAGCAGCGTCAATGTTCAGGGGTAAAGGTTTCGCTTCGAGTTTAGGAAATAACGGAGGTGGTGCGAGTGTTGGTGCCGCGTTTTCTCCGCGAGCAATACCGAGTGCTTGGAGTTGTTCTGGTGTTAAAGATAGCCCACTGCCTCGCCCTCGTCCTCTTCCTGCCATTTTTCACGACGTATCACAGAGAAATCAAATAATTCAATTCAATGTTTGATCGATATTTGCGGTTTGTTTACAGAAATTCGCATTTGAGAGGTTATGTTTTTTTCTTAATTTTTGTTTTTATAGCCTGGCAGCAAACAATTTTGCCAAAAGTCAGTTTTTGTCATTAGTGCTGTCCATAAAATGGTTTTGTACCTGTTACTTTTTCTTAAAGTATACTTATTTTTTGAATTTTGTTATAGATATTACCAAACGACGCAAGAGCTAGAAGATTATTTGTATCAACAGGAGCTTTGAAGAGAATACAAGAAATAGACACAGTACCGGGAACATCACTAAAGGAATATATCAATATTATTAACAGTTGTTTCCCGGAGGAAATTGTGAGGTGTGTAATTTCCTCATTGTGGGTACTTACACGCTCTTCAAACAACCGTGCACTAATGAATTTATATGCTGGGAATAATTATATATTTAACTTCATCTAATTGTTTTTTTTTTTCAGATATTATACACCAGGATATTCTGAATCATTGCTGGATCGTGTAGAAGCGTATACACCACAGGTAATCCAATATTCTCGTTTGGGGTTAGATAGTTTGCCAATGCTTAGTAGTTATTATGATTTGAATAATTTATTGTAAATATTTCTACTTTATAAAATGACAAAATAACTTGTGCTTATGTTTACTTTCAGATCCCGGAATTATTTACAGATAGGGTGCCCAGTGATTGCCAAAGCGAATTAACCGAAAACGGAAATAACAGTAAATTATCCGTAAACGTTTAATTTGTCATTTTGACGGGTTAATTTATTTATAAAAATTATATTTTTCAAATAAATAATACATTAATTTTGAAGTGTCCAGACAATTTTATGAACTAAAACTGTTCGACCCCCGATGTAAGACTTTTCTATTACCATGGATTGTCCAACGACTTTGTATCTGAAACAAAGGAATTAAAATAATATCAAGTAACAGGTACTTCTAATATACGATCCTAGTATTATGCCGCGAAATTTTAATTGTACTTACATGTTCTCAAGCTGATTAAGCATTTGAACTGCATCGGTATCAGCTTCAAAGTATTCTTCATTTTTACTAGAAAATGAAATTTGGCGTTCCGTGCAGGTTTTCTCAAGATTAGTTATCTCCAATTTAGAAAGACCCTGTAAAAGATTTAACGTAACGTCTACTATTCTTTTCTTGTTACCGAGGGAAAATATTACTTAAGACGCGAATAATAACGGCCAGTTTGGTCGAGTGGTAGTGACGCTGTCTCTTGATCGACGGGTCCTGGGTTCGATCCCCAGTCGGGGCAAACATTTGTGTAAAAAGCAGATGTTTGTTCTCGGGTCATGGGTGTTTGTGTTCGTCTTTATGTGTTTTCCAAGGGACCCACGACACAAGGGAAAACCTTAGTGTGGGCCTTTGAGTGTGTAGCGTTAAAAAGAAAAAAAAAATAGTAGATCAAAACCATATTTTAAGCTTCCCTAAATTAATCAGATGAGCAAAATAGTAGTAAAATGAATTTAGAATGAAGTTATATCGACGAATTAAATAATAACAAGTAATAAAATAACTTACCTTTATTTTGCAAGAAGTGTAACCAATACTTTCAAATTCAGTAAGCAAAATATAGCCCATTTTGCTGTCTAAATACCAGCCACTAATAGAAATAACTAATTTCAGAAATGATTTCCTTGTTTTTATTTATACTTGGGCGTTCTAGTTGTGGGTGGCATGTGCCTGGTCAACATGGTTTTGATAGGAAACAAATGATAAGGATGTGGTTTTTGTTAAAAAATATCTTTATTTAAACCAAACATTTTCACAAATTACTCGTAATTCAACATTTTATCAAGCCGAAATAATGTGTAGCTCAGGCCAGCAGACCCACGGAATTTAAACAATGAATTTAGGTATTCTATGTATGCCAATATACAGTGCCTTCCTAGTGCCTATTGATGCCAAAAGAACCATATCTAGTGCCATCATAGTTTAAGAAATATAGGTCGTTGTTTGTGGGTCTGCTGGACGGATATCAGCCCAGCAGACCCACCTCTCGTACACGGAAACGGCTAAAGTTAGAGACATGGTTCTAGTTCTAAGCTTTAATGCTTTACTTGGTGCCATCGAGAAAAAAGTTTCAAACCTAGTGCTTCAAGCGTTTCGGAGCTATAAAACGATCTTGGTGTGCCTGCTGGGCGGAGGTTCAACGCAGCAGACCCACCTCTCGTACACGGAAACGGCTAAAGTTAGAGACATGGTTCTAGTTCTAAGCTTTAATGCTTTACTTGGTGCCATCGAGAAAAAAGTTTCAAACCTAGTGCTTCAAGCGTTTCGGAGCTATAAAACGATCTTGGTGTGCCTGCTGGGCGGAGGTTCAACGCAGCAGACCCACCTCTCGTACACGGAAACGGCTAAAGTTAGAGACATGGTTCTAGTTCTAAGCTTTAATGCTTTACTTGGTGCCATCGAGAAAAAAGTTTCAAACCTAGTGCTTCAAGCGTTTCGGAGCTATAAAACGATCTTGGTGTGCCTGCTGGGCGGAGGTTCAACGCAGCAGACCCAACACGATAGCTCCATAACTAGAAGGTAATTGGTATGAAATCTCATATCAACGTTTAGTGTGTAATTAGTGCCTTAGCTTAACATAAAAATATCTGTTTAATTTGACTTCCAAACATAACAAATAGCCTCTGAAAGTTCTGCATACATTTCAAAATGAATACAGTCGCGTACATAATCAATAGTTTTTACGTAATTGTTGATACGATATGGATTAAATGTCTTTTTTACAAGCTTGTATTTTATTTTCAATGTTCGTAAAGGTGATTTTGTCCACCAAGTGACCTTTTATGTACTTACAAAGCCTTCCCCCTTGTCTGCGTGCGGGGTTTATTAGTTATTAGCACAGTTTAAGCGCTAAGTACCTAAATCAAAAATTACGTATTTTAATTTTGATATATGATAAAAATATATCTTCAGGTTTTATTAGGTGTGCGTTATCGTCTTAACTTATATTCAGAATACAAATATATCTCGGTACTATGTGACTGTGTATAAGATTGGGACTAAAAAATTTAAGAGTTGAAAAATGATTTTTTAATGGGTAAGTTAATAGCATATAAATTATGTAATTATGAGTTTGGTTTATTTTATGTTTATTTTTGTCCTTAGAGACTGTATTTTTTTTGGGCTGGCCTCAAGTGAAAATGTAAAAATTACTTCTAGAAATAAATAAATTTTCATTTTTCATTTTCATTTTTTTTTTCATTTTAGAGCATTTAAAGAAAAGCATTTTAATCAAAAAACCATTTTTACTCTTGATTTATTTTTGGTTTTTTATTGCTAAACGAATAGATTATACGAAAAAAAAATATAACGAAGAATTCAAATAATCTAAGTAGAGTTTTTCGACAAGAATGCGTGTGAATTTCAAAATTTAGGTACGAAAACCTTCTATCAGAAAATCATAGATGGCGCATTGCCCCGCACTGTCACCGCGCCACCGCACTGTGCCGCTGCGCCGACGACGCGACGGCGTTTCGAATTGGGATTACCATTTTGTCATTTTACCATTTTGTTTTTTGACATTTTGTCTGATTAGCTTCTAACCGCCGTTTAACCGTTAGTTATATTTTTGGTGAACACGGGCCTTAGATAATTTTTTTAGAATTATGTAATCCTACAACTTGTGATAACAATTTATGCTACCAATGATATTTTTTACTAAATGGGTCTTACTCATTGCTAGCTAAGTTCTCTTTGTGGTTTTTTTTAACATAAAAAGAAAAGCAAGTAAGCATATCAACTTAAAGTGGCTTTTTAAATTCAAATATACAAGTTCCCGTACATCTGAAGGAACGCTTAAGGCCACAAGTAAAATGATATCGACGAGAATGACCCAATAAAAAGTTATTTTATGATTTTATGTATTTTGATATTTTATACTACCGACGTTGATTGTTATAAATAAATGATAACCTTTCAAACCGTATTTAATTACTCACTAATTAATGTCTCATAACTAATGTTCACTAAACATACAGATTTTAATTTCAACTGATAATTATCACATCATAAATAGAAAAGAAAGTTTCAAAACAGGTTTAAATTTACAATTTTTATATATTTTAACGCTGGTTCTTACCACGATTTGTGTACATATATCACCTCAACTAAGCATATAAAAAGTGATGAGAACCCGTGTTAAAATGTATAATTTTTTTGAAAAAATCTTTAAAATCCTAAACTATAGTGTTTTCTTATTATTATCCAAAAAAAGTAGTGAAACATTTTTGACACGATCGGGATTCGAACCCGGAAGCTCGCGCTGTTAAGCCATCTGACGATTTACCTAAACCATAGTCAAGTGCTGAAAGTCATCTACCCTTCATTAGCGCATAGGCCGCGCATAGTCTTAAATACATTAACAATCTTATTGTGAGACAACGCATCATAAAACAGTAGCGCCATCTATTGGTTTGGGAAAGCAACATGCAGATGCGTAGCCCATTTTTTTTTAATTTATTGCCTAGTCGCCTTTTACCTTTTTACAAAATAAGTTGGTATATCTATATAATAGGTATGTAGTTAATTACTATTAGGATACATGAACGATTACGAATGGGGTTATAAACTAAAAGCTCTTTAGAGGTGGCAGCATTGTTGACTGTTCCGTGTCAAGCTGCGGCGCTGTCATTTTATTTAGATTGCGAGCAAGTGTTTTTTTATTTTTTTTGCGGAAATAATTACTCAAATTAAAGTCAAATTACAAAGATGTGTACTTCAATTGAAAGAAGAGTTGAGTAAAAGAAAAGCTACTTTTTTAAAACTTTTTTTTTGGATCTTTGGGGAATACATGTACACCGTATTTTTGCAGTTAATAGCTGTGCAAATTGTCAAAATTCATTAATTTACTATAAATAAATTGTTTTTTTACGAAACTAATATGGAGAATGACAACTACACGTAAAATTTTAGGATCAGTCAACAGAGGCGACATCTGAAGTGAGAAATTGGCAGTTTATTACCCCATTCAAAAAATATGTTGGCATATGTAACCTAATAAATTGAGTTTTGAGCGTGACTGTACCTCGGTTGTTAAAATGTATGGAGAACTTTCAGAGGCTATTTGTTATGTTTGGAAGTCAAATTAAACAGATATTTTTATGTTAAGCTAAGGCACTAATTACACACTAAACGTTGATATGAGATTTCATACCAATTACCTTCTAGTTATGGAGCTATTGTGTTGGGTCTGCTGCGTTGAACCTCCGCCCAGCAGGCACACCAAGATCGTTTTATAGCTCCGAAACGCTTGAAGCACTAGGTTTGAAACTTTTTTCTCGATGGCACCAAGTAAAGCATTAAAGCTTAGAACTAGAACCATGTCTCTAACTTTAGCCGTTTCCGTGTACGAGAGGTGGGTCTGCTGCGTTGAACCTCCGCCCAGCAGGCACACCAAGATCGTTTTATAGCTCCGAAACGCTTGAAGCACTAGGTTTGAAACTTTTTTCTCGATGGCACCAAGTAAAGCATTAAAGCTTAGAACTAGAACCATGTCTCTAACTTTAGCCGTTTCCGTGTACGAGAGGTGGGTCTGCTGCGTTGAACCTCCGCCCAGCAGGCACACCAAGATCGTTTTATAGCTCCGAAACGCTTGAAGCACTAGGTTTGAAACTTTTTTCTCGATGGCACCAAGTAAAGCATTAAAGCTTAGAACTAGAACCATGTCTCTAACTTTAGCCGTTTCCGTGTACGAGAGGTGGGTCTGCTGCGTTGAACCTCCGCCCAGCAGGCACACCAAGATCGTTTTATAGCTCCGAAACGCTTGAAGCACTAGGTTTGAAACTTTTTTCTCGATGGCACCAAGTAAAGCATTAAAGCTTAGAACTAGAACCATGTCTCTAACTTTAGCCGTTTCCGTGTACGAGAGGTGGGTCTGCTGCGTTGAACCTCCGCCCAGCAGGCACACCAAGATCGTTTTATAGCTCCGAAACGCTTGAAGCACTAGGTTTGAAACTTTTTTCTCGATGGCACCAAGTAAAGCATTAAAGCTTAGAACTAGAACCATGTCTCTAACTTTAGCCGTTTCCGTGTACGAGAGGTGGGTCTGCTGGGCTGATATCCGTCCAGCAGACCCACAAACAACGACCTATATTTCTTAAACTATGATGGCACTAGATATGGTTCTTTCGGCATCAATAGGCACTAGGAAGGCACTGTATATTGGCATACATAGAATACCTAAATTCATTGTTTAAATTCCGTGGGTCTGCTGGCCTGAGCTACACGAAATAATTACATTAGGTGATGATTTGAGGAAACTGATTGATGGAATATCTGAAACAAAAAAACTGTGATAAGTTTTTAAACAACTAACACACTAAAGATAATTCTGAGATGAATATCTAATTTCAGAATATTTTTATCTTCAAGAAGATTCAAGATATATGCTTGTCAATAAAAATCATCATTGTAACAATTGTACTAATAATTATTCAAGGTCAGCTATGCTGGCATACGCATGTGGCAATCTTGTCATATGTATCTCGATCCAACGTCATCAGATTCGGCGTGAGGTCTTCCGCAAATTCGATAACTGCACCGCTTGCGGCTCCGAGCTGGTGGTGCTTTTTGAGTCTTGTTATACTATTCAAGATAACAATAAAAGAGGCTCTTACTACTTACATGTGAACTTTGTAGTTTTTACGAGTAGCTAGCAGAATCAGCACACAGCACTTAAAGAAACTGAAACAAAAGCTTTCTGTTAATGTACAGTTAAGATAAAGTTAATTGTTTATGCTGATGGTATGTTATCAGTATTACCATACCATATTTTCCCCACGATTTAGTGAGCCAGGGATAACTTAGCAATTCATCATGTGAGGATCTTAAGGGCCTGTCAGCCCACACTAGTTTTAATTGAAAATCAATTTCATTAAGTTTTCTGAATTCCCTAAATTGACGCTACCAAAGATATGCTAGTATCTATCAAGGTCTAGGAACATCTAGATTTTAGCATGATCTACTACCAAGGGCGTATCTTCCGCCGTATTAATTGTACAACGTGCGTAAGCAAAAATTAATAAAAACTTCCCAAAATTTTTATTTATTTCAGAAATGACAAAAGTCATCAGCTATTAATGATTTAATAAATGAGCTATTAATGATTAATAAATGCCCAAAAAAAAAAGGCAAGGAGAATGTATATTTGAATTGTTTGTAAAAATGTTGGAAAAAGTGACAGATAGATAATTATGATGAATAAATATTTCTTTTCATTTTATGCAAACAATTTTTTTTCTTTTGTGAGAAATCTTTACCTTCCCAAACAAATTTTTATACGAGCCCCCCCGCCAAGGCACGCTACGCCACTGTCTACTACTATAAATTTAAATCATACATACCTATAATTGGAATTAATTTGTGCCCTGGTGATTTAGTCTGCAATCAATAAAATTAGGATTAGTCCTTATTTTATCAATAAAAGTATTACAAAATATTTTTGTGATTATAAAGCCTCAGTTGTTACCATACCATATTTTCCCCACGGTTTCGTGAGACAGGGATAACTATATTTTATCATCATGTTATTGAAACTAAAACTTTTAAGTTTGACATTGAAACCTATTATTATGTAGAATGTGTGGAAACGTCACATGAGAAAGTTTTAATCAAAAGTCTTACGATATATGTACATGCTCTTCACACATTTGGGGGATTTACATGAATTAAGATTTATACGTAAATAAAAATGGCAAACAAATTCCACAAATACAAACTTACAGTACGACAGGAAAAACAAGGCAGACCAAACAATGAAAATTATTCATAAACACATCTAAATTAACTTACATTGTTCAGTAAATTTGAAGATTTCATTTTGATGACAAAGCCTTCTTGCTAAAGCAAATAGAAGCTCTTAAGGATATTCTGTAACAAGAAATTAATAAATTAGGCCTTGAACCATATCTTCTTTCAATTTACTGAAGTTGAGTACATAGTAATCAGGAACTATCAATCATCAGAATTCAGATAGGGGCGATACATAATGTCATCATTTAGTCGTTTTATAATTATTGGCTTAATAGATTTGTAAATAAGACTGGTAATGTATGTTGAATGTCCCTATGTCTTATTTGACCCTTATTTTAGTGGACTAGTAACTTGGCTGGGTAATTGAGGAAAATAAAATGAGAACTAAAATCAAATATGTAACAAACCTCAAAATACTTCTGTGGAAGTTATGATCTCCATTTCAGACAGATCAGACTGAACCTGTAAGAAAAAAGGTTTCAGTATTTATGCGCATCTTTCTACTTAAAATAATTGTTGCATTTAGATAAAATCAGGAAAGATCGATCATCAGGTTTCAGATAGGGGCGATACAAAAAATCATCACAATAAAATGTGTAATAAATTGGTACATTAAAAATCATATAAAATAGTCAATATATTTATACAAACCTCCAATGCCCCTAGCTGTTATTATGTTATGATCTTCCATATTATAGTTTTGAGGGTTAATTGAAACTGAAAGAAAAAAAATCTTTTAGTATTTATGCCCATGTTTCTATATGAAACATTTTTTCTAGTAAGATAAAATCAGAAAAGATCAATCATCAGGATTCAGATAGGGGCGATACAAAAAGTCATCACTAGAAACGGAAATAAATTGGTAAATTAAAATATTTAAAAATATAAATTCACCTTCAGTTTTTTTGTTGAATGCTCAAATCTTCAAAGGTAACAGTGGTGCCTTGGCTGTTGCTGCTATATTTAGGATTCTGAAAAATAAAAAAAAAACGTGAAATAAGTCTAGTGAAAAAGGAGACTGATTTATGAAAAATATGATTAGAAAATAAGAAAAGATCAATCAGACAGGGGCGACACTAACAGCCATAATTTATAATTAACAGCCATAAGCCATAATTACTATTACTACAGCCATAATACTAAATATGTTGCTTTGAAGTTTTTTACAATCTTGAGTTCATAATTTTTTTATTACAGTTCATTGTGCATCCACAGACTTGAAATCCGTACTCTCGTCTTATGAGTTAATTACATATCATATTATTATTACTTATTTATCATTATTAACAAATTTGATTCTCTCCATTAGTTTACAATTAATTAATACATTAAAATTTTCATACATTCTGAGTTTGCAATTTGTTTGATAGTGTTTTTTTTATTTAAATTAATTAATGGCCACTAACCTTGTGTATAGGTGATTAATTGCCTCCATAATTGCACCAATACCATTTCCTATAAAAAAAGAATTGCAATTATAGCAAAATCATAGAAAAATTATTCTCCACTTATTCTCAAGTAACTATGTAAAATCTGTCACACTCATCCCTTAGAAATGCAGTTATAAGAATTGCAAATCTTACACAGAGTGTTTTACTGTTCCTATCCAGAGTCACACATGCCAGATTTAGCAAGGCACATATCGGCTTTGGTAGGGTAGTGATTTGGAAAAACACAAATTATATACCTTTACAACAATTCATGTCTAGCCAGGATTTGAACCTGAGACCCTTCGCACAACATTCCAGCTACAAAGCCACTGGGCCATGGAAGCAGTTAATGAGATTGGTGAAGTTTTCAATCACTTTGTAATAAACTTAGAAATTCCTTTACATTTCTCTAACTTTGATATTGAAAAAGGACAAGTTAAAAATTATTTTTGTAAAAAATAATTGAGTGAAGGGTTAACCTCTCGACCTCTCGTGTGTTATATGCACATGGTGTGCGAGATTACTATCGCAAATGGCGTAAACAAGCGCGCGAGAGGTTAAGCATGAAATTATATTTCCAGGTAATGCAGGCCAGGCCTTAAAAACCTATTATTTATGGTAAAACTCACCAATGCAGAGAAATTGTGGCAGGGAATCTTCATCTTGGTTGGTTTGATATTTTTATAACAGCCATCATCATTCTGTAACAAAATAATAGTTTAAGAATGCTAGTCTTGCTATTCAAAAGCTTTAAAGCTTCAAGACAATTTTTCAGTGAAGTGGTATAGTTGAAATCATTGATGTTCATACGAACGAGACTATAATTTAATTCATCATTACAGATTGGGATAATTTATGAATAATTATGTATGGCTATTTAGATATCAATACTTGCCTTAACAATGAACAGAGGTGCTAGGAGTTACCTGTAACATAAAACAGATTAAGTAAAGAAAAAACACCACATGTTCTACAAGACCCACAAAACTCACCTCATACCAATGCAAGGACAGTGAATGTGTAATTAACAACAGCATATGTGATTTTTAGCTTAAAGTAACTCTTTATTTAGACCTGTCCTTAAAAACACTTCACTAAACAAGAATTACTTCTTTGCTGGTTTTTTGGAGGCGGGTTTCTTGGTGCGGGGCTTCTTCGCGGGGGTCTTGGGCACCTTCTTCTTGCCGAACGCTCCAGTGCGCGCGGATTTAACCTTCAAGCTCTTGAACGCTGCTGTTCTAGCGCGATTCCTCTTGACACGAGCAGAGGTCAGTTTAAATCTGTCATAGTCAGTCATCTGAGCGCGTTTCTCTTTGTTGGCGAGTTTCTGTGCCCACTGGCTCTCGGTCCATTTCTCAGTGATTTTAGCGTCTGTCCATGCTTTCCTTACTACACGTGTGGGCGCTGTGAAGGGGTACTTGAGACGGAATTTCGTAAGATGGAGCTGGTTTAGGCGGATCTGTTGCCGCGCCACACCGCTGCCGGGGCCGTCGACTAGAGCGCGTGTCTGGTCTATGACATCTACCACGCTCACCAGCTTACCCTTCAGTTTGCCATCAGCCACAAGGGCGACGCGGCCCGTTTCTACGTACCGCGCGAAAGGCATGACGTTCTGAAATAATTAATTAAAGGGTTAAAGGAATCCTAAAAAATAAAAAACTTCTTGGTTTCAATTTCAAGTAAAAACTAAGCAAATGTAAACACGAATCCGGTGACACTATCACACAAGACACTGTTACTAATACGCGAAATATTGGTTTTATAGCAGAATGCACGTAAAGGAGAATAATTTATAGAGATTTTCCCGATGTGAAGCACTTTCATTACACAGATTCATGTGGATAAATAATTTCGCTAACCTCACAACGTCCTCACAGACAGAATTTGCTATCAAAAAGAACTTCCGGCATCTGTCATTTTGACAACTTGTTGGTGTTGCCATTTCTTGTTCAATCTGAATTAACAAAAAATACACTCATTCGTCTTTCCCTTTTCAGCCAAAGTCGTGATGTATGAAGCGCACTTTTTAAACAAGAGCTTTATCCTTTGCCCAAAAAATGCATTGTTGTCTATGGTAGTATTGGCAATATTCAAATAAATGGGGGAGTTCTTTGGCGGGAACTCGATGTGAGTGGTTGCTGTGTCGATTTAATTTTGGTTTTCTATATTAAATAGTTGTTTAATGTATAAAATAATAGTGTATAATTGTACAGTAACTTTAAACAGTGTAGTGATGGAAGAATTCAAGTGATATGGTAGATTCGCTCCTTTTGGTTCCGACAAATATCTCGCGGCAGTGCTTCTCGCCGCCAAAGTTTTCCGTAAACAAAACTCTATCGGTTTACGGTCGACGGGGGGCTACACGAAAGAAAAAAACACAAGACAACGGCTGCATAGACAGATTCCTTTGCCTTTCTCGAAAGGGATAAATTAAACAACAACAACAACCAAATAAATAGCGCTATTTTTAAAATAATATTTCGTTGCTCGGCAACAGTTAATCAAAACAAAGTCACGACTTGGTGGTTAATTAAAATTGCAATAAAATTGGGTCAAAACAAAACCGGAGTGTTTAAATTCTCTTTAAAAGCCGGTGTTTTGAGTAAGAATTCTACTAATAATTTCAGAAAGAAGATATTCTTTTGCGTAAAAGAGAGGCGAATTTACAAGGCGAAATGCGTTTAAAATATTCTAAAACTTTATTGGAGGCTCAGGTATTAGAGTTTCATGTTTTAGTGAAGTAATAAACACATGTATTTTGGTGCAAAATACAGTTACCCAATAAGCTTTGTAATCTTTCAGGATACAGAAAGTCCGATAGCAGACATAAGTTGGTCGCCGAATAACGTAAAGTTGGCAGTAGCGACATGTGAGCGTACCGTGTTGCTTTTCGATCGTGATGGCGTGCGACGCGACAAATTCAGCACCAAGCCTGCAGATCCCGCTGCTGGGAAAAAGTCTTACGTTATTACAAGTAAGAGGTATTCTAGAAATAAAGCTGATATCGAACTAGACACCGTGTGGTGATCGGTTGAGAATAACACCACCCCATCTCTTTCCGTGGGTGTCGTAAGAGGCGACTAAGGAAACATAAATGAGACCTGCCTCCTAGTAATCCATCCCAGGCAACGACACTTCATTTTTTTTCTGAATCTGAGGTGTCGTCCTAGTCTCATGCGGTGTGGTAGGCTCTGTAAGGGGCCGTCTGGTTCGCGACCACCCTCCTACCGTAGTCTGACGCCAAACAGTCTGCTGTGTTCCGTCGGTGAGTGGGAGTACCAGTGCCTTTATAGGCATTTTCTGGGTTAACTCGCTCCATCGTCGACCTCATCTTTGACCTTTATGGTCAAGATTGAGGTCAAGAGTTACCCATCTTATAAAAAAAAAAATAGATAGTACGAAACCATTACGAAATCGATAATCTGCTGTTACTCATCTGGGATATCGATTGATCGTACGTTGTTAAATATATCTATGTAGTTAGTTAACATCGTCTATTAAAATCATTTTGTGCTGAAGCAAATAGTGAAAAAAATCAAGAATATTCATTATATTAAACAACTCAAGCAGCGCATCTTACCCCAAACTAAGCAAAGCTAGTGCTATGGGTGCTAAATAAATACCTAGCTGATATAAGTGATTGAATCGAAAATTAAGGATGTGAACTAAGCTTACGAAACTGAATAACTTCCCAACATATAACATAGGTAGTTTGCAGTCCACTCGAACGATCAGCTGACTAACTTTTTTTTATTATAAGATGGGTTAACTCTTGACCTCAATTTTGACCAAGGTCATGGATGAGGTCGACGATGGAGCGAATTAACCCAGAATGTGCCTATACGGCACTGGTACTCCTATGCACCGACGGAACACAGCAAGCTGTTTGGCGTCGGACTTCGGTAGGAGGGTGGTCGCGAACCAGACGGCCCTTCACAAAACCTACCACGCCGCATGAGACCATAGGACGCCACCTCAGATTCAGAACAAATTGAGGTGTCGTTGCCTGGGGTGGATTAATGGGAGGCAGGTCTCATTTGTGTTACCTTTATCAGAGAAGTCGTTTTTTTTGTATGGGTTGCTTGGGAAAAGTAGTTCTGCTACGTTAGTACTATTATTTATTCTGTGGTTTTGCTTTTTAATGGTGAGAATCCCCTTAAGTACTATTATTTATTCTGTGCCTTAAGTTTCGCTTAGTAACCTTGTATGTGACTGTGAAAATGGAAAGGTACATACAACTGTGATAGTCGATAAGGTTCACAATTAGTGTGATGAGCTTTTATTGACTACCCCGAAAGTCGTACCTTTTACTAAACACAGTCACAATATACATTTTTGAGGGGTAAGTAATAAAAATTGTTGCGGTTCGTCATCCTTTTGGGTACAAGGGTCTATTTGTTGGCAGGTATAGCATTCAGTGAGAACTCTGAGCTCCTGGGAGTGGCTCAGAGCGACAACATGGTGTTCGTGTACCGAGTGGGGGCTGACTGGAGCGGGAAGAAAGTGATCTGTAACAAGTTCCCGTTGTCCGGGGCACCCATGCGGCTGCTGCCCGCTGAAAACGGGTTCTATGTCGGAACGAGTGACGGGAAGATACGGTAGGTCACATTCCATTTCCGTAGGTCACATTCTATTTTTGTAGGTTACTTCCTTTTCCGTAGGTCACTTTCCATTTCCGTTGGTCACATTCTATATCCGTAGGTTACATTCCATTTCCGTAGGTCACATTCCATTTCCGTAGGTGACAATACAGTTGCGTAGGTTACGTTCAATATCTCTAAATATATACTTCGACTTTCCTCCCGCGATTTCGTTCGCGTAGAAATGTATCCTATTAGATACACTTTCCATTCCAGCCGTCCAACTATGGCCACATAAAATTGACGTCAAATCGTTATTATAACACAAAGCAAGGACAAACAAATACATTTTGACATTCACAATATTGGTATGGATGACGTCAATTAGGAGCGCCTTTTTCGAAACCACAAAGACAAGACATATCGTCTTAACAGAAAATTGCTCTAACCGAGAATCGAAAGCAGAAGGCAGCGTCACTAAGCTAGTCTTATACGAAGGTTTTGCTGCATTGTGGATGAAAACTCATGTTTCATCTGATAACCTGTTAATACTATTTTTAATAAACGTTCGTTACTTTTATACCTTTAGGGATTATTAGCATGAATGTATGTGTGTGTATGTATACGTATTACTAGCACTGAACCGAAATCATTGTCACAATACAAATGTACAAGCGGTACATCTAAGCAGTTATCGAACATGCCGACCAATCAAATTCTAGGCTAATTTAGTTTGTGCTCTGCAAAACATGAAAATCAAAAAGTTACAGAAAAAATTAAACATACTTGTGCAATTGTGCATTCTTTAACACGAATTCTGCTTTCTTTAACACGAATTCTGCTTTCTATGAGTTTCCGATATCTCGGCGCTGTCGCAGCACCATGGGTGGTTGTTTAGTTATCGTTCCTACTTTGTTTCTAGTTCATGGTAAAAACTTGTTAGTTATAATAAGGGTCGCCGCACACGGGCCACAAAACGCCGCCACGCAAACGCCGTCGCCCCGCCACGCCATCGCCACCGGCATATTTCCTGTAGTTTTCATACATTTTATATGGGGCTCTATTTTTGAATCACTCGCCTTGTTTCGAGCGATATCTTTTATTGATTTGCGCGGATTCTTTTGATTTCCGATCTTTTCGATCACTGCCATTCAGCGAAAGGGTCTTAGGGTCTCAGCACTCATAGAATTTAGTAGTTAAAAAATTCAAAAATCAATAGCATCGACGCAAATCAACGAAAGATATCGCTCGAAATGAGACGAGTGATTCAAAAATAGTGCCCATGGACTCGCCGCACACGGTTGACGCGATGACGCCGCGCCGGTGGCCGCCACTTCTAGCTTCTCGTAGGTATATGCCGTGTGCGGCGATCCTTGTGGAAATAACTGCGAGAAGCTTAATATTAGATAAAAAAATTGGGTTACATTTTACTCGCATAATTTTTACTTCCTAATTTATTTTGACATAATGAATGTAGCATAAATTATACTTTCATAATGTAACTTTTGCATAATCGTCTTTTTGCATAATGATTTTTAAGCATAACGGTAGGTAATTGGTTAGGTTTTGATCGTAAAAACTATGCGAAAACAGTTGTAAGTTTAGTTATTATGGTAAATTATTATTAGTCCTGTAAACGTTCTTCCAAATTAAATTATTACTAAAGTTGTCATGCGAATGCGACTAAACATAGATCCAAAAAATTCACATTCAGCGTATTGGACTGCAAGACTAACAAGGGCTCTAGCGTGTGGACAGCGGGCTCTTGCTGTGTGTCGCTGGCGCGGGGCGTGGGGGCAGGAGCGGGGGCGGGGGGCTCGGGGCCGGCGCTGGCCTCGGGCCACGCGGACGGGTCGCTCTACCTCATGGGCCGGCTGCTGCTGCGGTACGCGTATCCTCCTGCTGCGTTGCTGTTGCTGCCACCTTACGTAACTATTTTTTATGATTTATTAGACAGAAACTAAGGTACCTACATATTACAGAACGCGACTCGGACTCTGATTTATACAATTGATTTGCAGTCGTCTATGTCATTTTGATAGTGAGAGAAAGAGACAAGATTCTCCTTAAGACTTGATTCTCCTTCTGTAATACAGGCCTTAGATAGAAAAACTTTGTTGCATTCGAAATGACAAGTCACCTCTTATTCTCTCTTTTTATTTCTTTTCTTTTGTACTTATACAAATGTACGCAAAGGCGGCCTTTTCGCTGCGCACAATCTCTTCTATGCAACTCTAGTTTTAGGGACAACTGTATGGCTCGTGAAATTCGTGAATAGTACAGTGCTGCCGTGATTTAAAAGGCATCCGGAGCGATACTATTAATCGGCTCAAATAATGTGGTGAAGAATTGCAGGTGATAGTGGGTTCGTGCGAGGGTCGCGTGGCGGTGTATGACGCGACACGCGGCGCGCTGCTCCGCAACATGGAGCCCGCGCTGCCGCCGCACGCGCGCGACCTCATCGCTGCCGCGCCCAGCCCCTCCGGACAGGTAACGTATACAGGACAAAAATGTGCTCTACCACCTTCAGGTTGAAATTCATTTGCGTGACATAAAACAGCAAGATTGATTTTCCCTTGCAATAATGAGTTGATAGTTTTGACTCCATATGTGCATCATAATACGTCATCATTTTATCTCTTTCTTTGTTACATTGTGAACCTTAGCGATATTTTGGTAACACGGGACGTTCTGTGAAAACTGATAGACCACTTTCTTGGCCGATCGTACCTACTCATACAGGGTATAAAATACAGCTTAGCAAAAACTGAAACCCTGAATTAATAACATAATTCTAAATGATTTTCTAATGGGATTTCCCAGTTGCTACGATGTTATTTTTTGCCGGATCATTCTCGCACTTAGCTTGTCGGGTCATCGTGCGTCATATGTTTTGGGATAGCTATTCTTCCAGTCCGCAAGACTGGAGAAAAACCTTGTAGCGTATAGAAACTATTAAACTACATACAACTTTGGTGTATGCTGAGGCTTCTTGATATCTCGGCTCGAACTGTTAACAGTAATTGTAAATACAGGGTGGCCAGAAAAGATAATTCGAAAAGAAAAATTTAAGCGCGCCGTACCTTAGGGCGCTTTTTTTTCGTGATTTTAGTGACATTACAACAAGCATAGCTTAAAAGTTAAAAACATTGACATATTTACATATTTTCTACGAAAAGACAACGAGAATTTATCATCAATACACAACTTACACCTGTGTTCTGTCAAGCTTTAAGGCATTTGATAATTTCAGACAGTAGCATTCGGCATCTTCGACGGCGTCTTGATCGGTGAACTGAAAGATTCAGGAGCCTTAGAACTGAATACACTGTCCATACCAAACCTATACGCAGCTAGAGCATTGGCTTGGAGTGGTGACGGCACTAAGCTAGCTGTTGCCTCGCAAACTGGTGCTGTTATACAACTTGAAGCTGTATTAAGGTGACTATTAGTTATATCTTAATGTGAAAATAAGGCTAGTTGTGTTAAAGAGGCTAATGAATAAACTACTCCTTTGAACGGCGGAGCACTAGAAAGTCATCCAAATATGAAAAAAAAATAGTCAAGGCCACGTACCATCACATTCATGAAACATTGAAAAGATCGTCCCACGTTGCACGTCCCGAACGTCCTGTATGGGAACTTGAAGAGCACGAATGGCGCTATGGTAGCCGTTTTGGCAATATCTTCGGGCCACATTGAGATTTGTTGGTAAGCCTAGGCTGGATCTGAGGAGTACGTATCTACTCGTAACATATTGGCGCTCACTGAGGTTAAGCAACGTACATGGGGCGGGGAAACTGCTGGGTGACCATAGTGGCAATTTATAACAACAATTCTTTGCTTAAAAAGTGTATTAAACCACTGGTTCCGGCTTTTGTCAATTGGTTTGAAAATTCTGACGCTAAGGTTAATCAATTCCCCACATAGTTACTCGATAGAGAAGGGAGGCTTAATGAGGTGATACGTGGACTAGAGTAGAGTATTCGAAGAATATAAGTTTGTAGTTCTCCGTACGAGACACAGATGGCGCTGACCTACACGCATGACGACGTGATGTGCTTAGTAAGGGAATGAGAAATTTTGCCGCTTGACTTGAAGGCACGATAACTCAGTTGGTTAGAGCACCAGGAGATCTAATCCTGGGTTCGTGGGTTCAAGTCTCATTCGCAACGAAAATTTTCTTTACCTAAAGTTAATTGTGTATCCAGCGTCGCTCCTTTCAGTGCTCCTTTTGAAAGACTGTCCTTGGCGTCAACTCTCCTGTTACGCGTTTTAGTAACCTAGCAAATAAGTACCAACAAGCAACTGATAATTTCGTAAGAAAATTATGCAGCAACTTAAAAACATCGCGCGCTTGTTTACGGCGCGTGCGATACCAATCCTGCGCACACGGGTATGCAAAAATCGCGAAGGTTTCAAACTTTGTTAACTTTAAAAACATGTATTATTGTAATTGTAACACACAGTCGTGTTCTTCATATCGAATGTGGTATTTGCTTTTAATTGTGTATTCGTTTAGTTTTTAGTTCAAAGATTGTATGTTTGCTTATGTATTAGCAATGTAAAAGTTGGCAATTCTTAAAATAAAATAAAAATAAGTTCGTGTTTTCAGACGTTGGGTGTGGCGGGAGTCGGTATCAGTGCAGCACGTCAGCCCGCGACAGCTGGTGTTGTCGCGGTTGGCCAACGACGCGCCGCCGCTCACCGTCACTTCCAAGCAGGCACCCGATATATACAACGTAAGGTTTATAGGTATGCTACACGTGTTTATCTTATCTTAAACTATTAAATATTAATATATGTGTATATTTATATTTAGGTAATCTGTTTCTCGAAAACGGCCCTAACGATTTTGATGAAATTTACTGTTTAGATATATTTTAGGTTAAAAAGTCGATTTTTCACATATTTTTCATACTTTTCGCAAAATTATGCAATTTGGGGCAAAATAAGAAAAAGCTAGTTCTAAAAAGACTATTCAAAATTGGCACAAGACAGAAAGGAATGGCACATTAATGTTGGAGGCCAAGATACACTTTGGATCGTTGAGCCAGCGAAGTAAGTACAAAGACGATTAAAAATGACTTCATGGTCATAGGAACCAGTCCGAGAAACAGACCATCAGCTCACTCAGCCAGCAGTACTTTTGTTTATTAGTGTTATTGACCTGATCAATCCATAGGAATGGTGGAAGAATGATCCGTGTTGCTAACGTATCTTTATTTCAGCAATGTATGTTGAGGCAAAATCCATTAACCACTAAAATTGTCTACGTCTAATATAAAGTCTAGTCTAGGTGTACTCATAAGGTAAAGACGTCAATTAGAGTTGCCAAAACTTCTGGTAGGTTTAGAAAGAGGTGGTACTGTCAAAG
The DNA here is from genome assembly GCA_949987775.1 of Aproaerema taeniolella. Classification (NCBI taxonomy): domain Eukaryota; kingdom Metazoa; phylum Arthropoda; class Insecta; order Lepidoptera; family Gelechiidae; genus Aproaerema; species Aproaerema taeniolella. The sequence goes on along the minus strand of OX465258.1, from coordinate 4,861,650 downwards.
CGTAGGCTTGTGTGCTGCTGTGGGGAACTGTGTAAAATGGTACCAAAACAAGTGACTTGTCATGATCACCCTACGTCGGACGGGCGTTTCCCTCTATGTATAGATGTAAGATTTTAGACAATTTTCTGTCACTTCTTGATATTTGATTGCAGGTAACGATTGGTACGCAGTATGCCGCACTGCAAGCACTTTGATACTGTGCGATATTGCTCATGGTTTGACGAGCGAGGTGAGTTTAAAAATTAGTGAGGACTTTTTATTGGCTCAGTTACATATTTTAACAGGTATTTGTAGCTGTTGGTCTACCTTAAATTTGATAAATAAATAAGCAAAGAAAATTAAAATTTGGGATAGAATGCCCCTCATCACTAATCATTGACAAAGCGGCAGTTTCATCAGTACTCAGAAAACTTTGCAAGTTTTACTAAAAAGTTCTCACCACATCAACCCTTTTGCCATGGGTGGTGAGGTAACGGTACATGATGCTCTGCCTACCCTCACAAGGATTATAGGCGATAGTGTGGATCTATATTTAGTCGCATAACAACTTTTGTAATAATTTAATTAGGCATAACGTTTTCAGAACTAATGGTATTTTACCATAACAACTAAACTTATAACTGTTTTCGCATAACTTTTCCTAGCACAAAATATAACATAAAATAACCACAGACCGTTATGCTTAAAAATAATTATGCCAAAAAACGATTATACAAAAGTTTCATTATGACAGTATAAATTATGCTACATTCGTTATGCCAAATTAAATTAGGAAGAAAAAATATGCGAGTAAAACGTATGCTGGAATCTATACTAATATTATAAAGAGGAGAGATTTGATTGTTTGCATTGAACAGGCTCCAAAACTACTTGACCGATTTGAAAAAATCTTTCAACATTAAAATTCAATACATATATTATCCCTGATGAATATAGGCTACATAATTTTCCCGAATTCCCATGGAAACGAAGTCCCGGGCAGACAGCTAGTATCTAATACGATGTTGAGTAATGATATCTTTGGTCCAGATCCCATGGAGCGGCGGCGGGGAGCGCGTGTACGCGGCGGTGGGCGGCGCCTGCTTGTTGCACCGCGCCGGGGAGCTCAGCGTCGTCGAGTACGGACTCGATAAGGTCTTACACACTGTGAGTCATACTTCTTCTTCGTCTTATCTTGTAGGTATAGCATGGGCGTAGCCAGGTTTTGGGGGTTCAAACCCCCCCTAAAATTTATAAAATCATGATCATCACCCTGCTCTTATCCCTCTACGAAACACCGTAAAGTACCATCGGCATTATCTGTTGTGTTACCTCCCAATTTTTGCGACTCTAGTTCTGAAATTGACGAAGCGATCTGTATGTTGCGGTCGAGGATGTAGCGAGCTCACCCAGAAGAAGCCTATTCACTCGTACTTTAAAGATATTCGGGTTGTATGAGCTCGGAAATACAGACGCCGGCAGAGAATTCCACTCTTGGCAGTGCGCAATACAAAAGATGAAGAAAAGCGCTCAGTACGTATCCGAGGTATCTCGACAAGATAAGGGTGATACCCCGCAGTGCGTCTGGACGTCCGATGGAAGAAAGGGGCAGGCGGAATGAGCTCATGCAGCTCCAGAGCACACTCCCCGAAGTACATCTTATAAAAAACACATAGGCAAGCTACTTTGCGTCTATGAGCTTGGCTTTGGAGCTTATCCTTAACCAGCTTTTTATCACCAATGAGCCTCCTGGCTCTGCGATCCACCGAGTCTAGTGCAGCTAGTTGGTATTTGGCCGAACCATCCCAAAGGTGGCTACAATACTCCATGCACGATCGAACCTGCGCCTTATAAAGGGTAAGAAGTTGATCTGGCGTGAAGTATTGCTTAACTTTGTTAAGGATGCCCAGCTTTTTGGCCGCAGTTTGAGCCTTAGACTCGATGGAGGTGCCGAAGTTAAGGTTGGCAGATAACTTCATGCCGAGGAGTTCCAGCTCATCGGTTACAGATACAGATGCACTCCGGAAAGTAAGAGTCAAGTTGAATGGACTCCTTTTTGCGGAGAACAGGCACGCCTGCGTTTTGGAGGCGTTGAAACTCATCAAGTTCATGTCACCCCATTGGGAGACAAGACTTAAGGTTGAGTTCACTCGCTCAACCATTGCTTCCCTCTCATTTCGAATTTCATCCCCACCAGCTCTTGCACTAGACAGATAAAAAGCAGATGTTTGTTCTCGGGTCATGAGTGTTCGTGTTTGTCTTGATGTGTGTTCCAAGGGACCCACGACGCAAGGGAAACCTTAGTGTGGTCCTTTGAGTGTGTAGAGTTAAACAAAAAAAGGGTGTGGTTAACTTGGCTAACCCTGGTGTTAGAGTCTCCAAACCGCACAATGACCTCTGACTTGGTTTTAACGGCTTTAGTCAATCGAAAACAGCCGGGACTGACAGCTTAACGTGCCCTCCGAAGCATCTAATATAGGGTGAGTCTAACTAGCGATTTTTGAGAGGGTGATTCTCTCTATAAAACTGAGCAGTTTTCTCCAAGAGGCCCATTTGAAATTCTCAAAAAAAATTGACTTATCAAAATAAGCCGACAAAATGTTTTACACATTTCGATCGATGTTCCATGGGAAAAGTTTTTCAGTTTCAGTTCAGTCACAGCCTTCATTTTCGCTAACTATTTTAAAGTGACCCAGTATGTAAGAAATTATTCCTGTATTAATACAGGTTTCACGCTGGACTGGGAGTAAAAGAAAAACGTAGTAATTATTTTATTTTGTTTAATTATAATTCATATGTATATTAGTCTGTAAGGTGGCCTTAGATGCTTGATAATAAATGATTTTATTATTATTATTATTTTGCTGTATTGTGGGCGAAAGGCTGTGCTGTGACAACCCCTCACCAAATAATACTCAGAATTTATGTCGAACGTGGCATCAAGTGGTTCTGAACCGCTGATGCTCTGACTACCCCGTATGGTATGTGTGTGTATGTAATACAGGTCCGCACCGAGCGCGTGAATCCCCACGTTCTGAGCGTACGCATCAATGAAGGCGCCCCCGACCGCGCCGGCGACCGCGACCGCAAGCATCTCGCCTATCTACTGGACCGGCAGACCATAGCCGTCGTCGACCTTACTACGGGTAAGAACTATTTAACGCAATAGATGTCGCAAATATCTCTTTTGGTTTGTTTGTATACAGGAAATACTTAAATGGTGGAAATACTTAAGGGAGAATGGTCATTTGTGATCTACGCCCGACAGTAAATAGTCGTACCCCAGCTTTTCTGTCACATTAAGTATAACAATGATATTATGTAACTTTTTTATTTAATATCGAAGGCTAACATATAAAAAAAAATCTTTTTATTTCTACCAAGCCCTAAAAATTATATGCAATTACTTATTAAGGCGACTACAGCACCCGATAATGGCAGCACACATAGGAATAGTGCCATCTCCGTCTCTCAACAGACCTGGGCCGGCATCGGCAGTGCGAACAGTGTCGATACACGAACTTTACGGACTATGAAAGCGTGCGTACGTAAAAACATGTTCGAAAGTTAGAAAAATGAGATTTATGGAAAGGTAACAGCTTAAATGCGTTAACTACTTATCGAGAGTGTTCAATCACGAACATTTTGATAGCAAATTCAAGTTCCTGTGTGCATTTTACTATCGTTTTTACAGCTTAAAAGATACACAATATTGGTATTTAGAGGTGACTTTGTGAGCTTTTTCTATCGAACCAAAAGTGCTGAATCATGTTTTCAGTAAACTACTTATCTAGTTTATGTCCTGAATATTACCGAAGTATTTTTTTCTTCGATTTAATGCAGTGCGTCATGCTAATCTACGCATCATAAAATCGTAATTTAGGTGCTGTAGTCGCCTTAAATCTACTAATTTTATAGATTAAGTATAAGTAAATAAATATATTGTTTTATTTTTTTCTTCAGGCGCAATACTGATGTGCTAATAAATATGTAATAAAGAGACCAATTTTTTTTGTATTCAATATCGATGGGATATATTACTTTTAGAAATAGCATATCGGCAATCTTGAATTTCAAAATCGTTGACGTTTTCGAAATCAGCACCCCCAAAAACCTATTAAACGACACCCATGGAGGTATTTCTTAAATATCTAGGCGTCCAACTGGGTCAGTGGTGGCACGAGGCCCGCGTGGACTGGCTGGAGCTAAACGAGAGCGGACAGCTTCTACTGCTCAGAGACACGCGGCGGAGACTGCTACTGCTCAGACTCGACACTGGGGATAAGGTAACTGTAATGTTAAGTCACTTCCACGCTGGATTGGGAGGAAAAAAAAAACTTAGAATGTACCAGCTGCTTGTTCTTCTCAGGCATACAAAAGTTTGTAAGTGGGACGCGAGGGTTTTGCTGTATCATGTTTGTTCTCGGGTCATGGGTGTTCGTGTCTGTCTTTGTATATGTTCCAAGGGATCCACGACACAAAAGAACACCTTAGTGTGGGCTTTTGAGTGTTTATAATTTAGTATTATTTATAGTTACCAAGTACATCTTTTATATGGGAATGCTAAGTTGGCCGATGCTAGATATTTTTTGTTGCTAACTTATTGAGCAAGGCTATCACCAACAAACGTTTGATTCTATTAAAAGGATCGTCTCAGTGTTTTTTTCCCATACAAACGGCGTCAATGGATTCCATCCCCTAAACGTCAACGGATCCCTGGGAAATTTTGGTATTGTATGAGGAACACCAAAAACTAGGTCCGTACGTTTTGATTTTTGTGATATTTTTAGTAAACAAAAAGATATTTGAGACTAAAAGTCAGCATTTTTCGCTAAAAACTTTCTCAACATTTAAGAGGTGACTGTTGAAAAACTAAGAACAATTTTGGAAAAAACAAAACGTATAAACCTCGTTTATACGCTTAAAAATCGATAGAAACCAAAAACGTACGATTTCCTTAAGTTTTTGGGGTAGGAATTCATTGACGCCTAAACTCATAATTTTGGAAATAAAAGTCGGCATTTCGCCGGAAAGCTGCAATTGTCTGAGGCGGGTGGTCGACATCGAGACAGCATGAAAAACAACTGAGACGCTAGTCCAAACTGAGACGCTAGTCCAAACTGAGACGGTAGAAAGAGGTATCAAATATGTGCCTATTAGTGACATAAGGCTTGAGAATTACAGAAGTAATATGATCACCAAACTACCAGATCTAAGATTTGAGAGTGATGATCCTAACAAACTTTATAACTCTGTACTCAGTTTATCTAAGCAAGAATATGACATAGTGTTTAAATCCAAGACGCTAAAAATTAATGACTCCTTGAAGTTTAGTGATTGGGCGACAGTGGGAATTCACAAAAGCAGGGAAAGGCTATATGATCTCTATGGTGAGAAAGCATATAACCATTCTGAAACTTTTGTTGAGTATGTTAGAGCTTATTCCAAAACATTTAAACGTGTATGTAAAGCGGCGAAGGCTATGTTTGTTAGAAACAAAATTAAAAATAGTAGTAATATCGTTAAGACTTCTTGGAAAATTATTAATAGTGAGACGGGAAGGGTTAAGGCTCGCAAGTTTGATTTTAAGCTCAATATTAATGACAAAATCCTAACTTCCGATGTAGCTATTGCTACAGAGTTTGAAAGGTTTTTCACTGACATTCCAGTCTCCACTACTCAATCACTTGGCTCATCTCCCGCTCTCGCTGAATCGCTACTCAAGCAAAATGTAGACGAAAGTAAGGTTCATTTCAGTTTTTCACACATAAGAATTGTTGACATTCTTAAAACTTTTAAAATGTTAAACATGAAAAAGACTGCGGACCTTGATGGTCTTTCAGTAAAAGTAATAAATTGTATAATAGATTGTATTGCTCCACATTTAGTGTTTATTTTCAATAGTTGTGTCGATGGTGGTGTGTTTCCTGATTTGATGAAACATAGTAAAGTAATTCCTCTGTTTAAAGCTGGTAGTACATCTGACCCCACCAACTTTAGACCTATTTCAATACTACCAGTACTTAGCAAAATTTTTGAAAAAATTATCCTTAGTCAAATAACTACTCACTTCTATGCTAATAAACTTATGAATATTAATCAATTTGGATTCACACGGGGTCGTTCAACAACCGATGCCGGTGTTGAACTTATTCGTCACATTTTTGAGGCCTGGGAGGATTCACATGATGCTCTTGGAGTCTTCTGTGATTTGTCCAAGGCTTTTGACTGTGTTCATTATGAGACTCTAATCAGAAAATTACATCACTATGGCATAAGAGGAAATGCACTTAGGCTTCTGGAATCTTATTTGTGTAATAGGATCCAGAAGGTTGAGGTTAACGGCACTAGATCACCTGGGTCCACAGTCTGTATGGGCGTCCCGCAGGGTTCAATTTTAGGACCATTCTTGTTTCTCCTGTACATTAATGATTTGCCTTTTCTTGTTAAAGAGGCCCATGAGATCGTATTATTTGCAGATGACACATCACTTTTATTTAAAGTGAAAAGATATGACACTAATTATGACGACGTGAATATTGCGATCTCAAAGGTAGTTGAATGGTTCACTGCAAATAACCTACTCTTGAACGAGAAAAAAACCAAATGTGTTAAATTTACCTTGCCTAACGTTAAACAGTTTAATACCAATGTACAGGTTAAAAATGAAAAACTGGAAGTTGTAGAATCTACTGTATTCTTAGGTATCACTATTGACGCAAAGCTTCAATGGGGTCCTCATATTGATAAGTTAGCGAACAGACTCAGTTCAGCAGCTTACGCGGTTAAAAAAATCCGTCAATTATCGGACGTAGAAACCGCGAGAACCGTATATTTCAGTTACTTCCACAGCCTTATGTCATATGGCATTTTGCTGTGGGGTAATGCTGCCGACATTAATAAGATATTTGTCCTGCAGAAAAGGGCTGTTCGCGCGATTTATCAAATGAGACCTAGAATGTCTCTTAGAAATAGATTTAAGGAAATAGATATTTTGACATTTGCGTCCCAGTATATATTTAATAATCTTTTGTATGTAAAGAAAAATGAACAATTGTTTAAGAAAAATTGTGATAGGCACAATGTAAACACTAGAAGCAAACATAACTTGGATATACTAGACAGCCGTCTCTACAAAGTAACAAACTCTTTTATGGGTCAATGTATACGCTTCTACAATAAGATTCCCATGTGTATTCAAAACCTACCTTTAGAAAAATTTAAGACGATAATTAAACAAAAACTTTGTAAAAAGGGATATTATAGAATTTCGGATTATCTGTTAGACAAGCAACCATGGGAATAAATTGCTCAGCTCCAGAGTTATTCAGATATTAAGTCAATTAAAATTAAAAGTAAGAAAATTTATATGATTGACTTAAAAAGAGCGACCCTCGGAGTTTCTTGCCTATTCTTCTCCTGAGGAAGACTGCACCTTTGCGAATAGGCGCAAAGCCAAAAGTGCTAATGTAATTCATAATATTGACGTGTTCAAGTATCATTTTATATGTTCAATGAAATAAACACTTTTGACTTTGACTTTGACTTTGCTCCTCTTAAGGAGTCTGAATAGATAGCTCTTGAAATGCATTTTGTATTTTCAGGAAATTATCGCAAGCGGTGTCGGATTCGTTCAATGGATAGAAAACAGTGATGCTGTTGTAGCTCAGACTCCAACGCATTTGCTTATTTGGTAAGCCTTTTTATATTTTTTATATGTTATGTGCTACGTACTTTACTATTTAGATGGTATAAAATTGCAAATTGGTGCTTTGAATGGTATACTTACAATGTTGTGTATGTAATCTGTTAGATTGCTTCTAAGAATAAATTTGAATGTCGTCTAGCATAGTGCCAGACATCAAGCTACTAGTTACTTAACCATTAGCCTGAGGAAATCAAAATTTGGATTTGACAAAAGGCTTTAAACGTAAATTTGAATTTCTTGGTGGAAAAGTGTTTTTATAATTTTGATAAATATTTTAGGATTCATGATATTTTTTATAATTAACTTCAATTAACTAGCACGCCAGTAACTGGGACGCAAGGGTTTTGCTGTGTCGTGGGCGTAGTAAGGCTAACAACCTATCGCCACTATACTCATACTCCATCTAGTAACCCTCAGAATGAATGTCAAATGATGCAATCATGTGGTTCCAGAACCAACTTTCCGTTCTGCGTAACACGACAAGGATTATAGGCGTAAGATGGATGGATGGAACTTATCCTTTAAAGAATGCTGTTAGAACAGTACATATAGTTTTTTTTTGTGCAATAAAAAGTATTGTGTTGCTGACGGCCGATTTGGCGCTGCTTCTTGATCGGCGGGTCCTAGATTCGATTCCCAGTCAGGGAAAATGTTTGTTAAAACAGATGTTTGTTCTCGGGTCATGGGTGTTTGTGTCTGTCTTTGTATGTTTCAAGGGACCCACGACACAAGGAAAAACCTTAGTGTGGGCTTTTGTGTGTAGCGTTTATTATTATTTATTACTAGCTTTCCACCCGGGGCTTCTTTTCCGCGGGAATTTGGTACAATGATGTAACCTATGTGTTAATCCAGGGTGTCAGCTACCTCCATACCAATTTTTATCAAAATTGGTCCAGCCATTCTCGAGTTATAAGTATTCAAACAAACCCGACTTTGTTTTATATAATTATTTTATTTACAAAAAACCGTTTTGTATCTCTCATTTCTGGAGAAATAATAATAATGATGATGTATTTAGGTACAGTGCGTGGGACACCCGTAGCGTGGAGATGTCGGAGTGCGGCGGCGGCGCGGCTGCGGAGGTGTCGGCGCGGAAGGTGCTCTTCGAGGGCGGGCAGATACCGTACCTGATGCTCGACGAACATCGACTGGCCTTCAGTAAGTTTAAATATACTGACTGACTTATTAGCGCCCATATTCCCTATGACTTCACTCTATGCGACGGTTCAACACCGACTCGGGCCTCGCTTAGATAAACAGGGTCGATATTCAATCACCAATAATATTCAACGTAATGATATCACAATCATTACGTTAATGCAATGACATGTAAAGTCATTTTCGCTAAAACAAACAGGCCCAAATAACTAATACCCCAATTGTCCAAGTTAAAGAGCCGAATTCATTCTAATTTGAACCTTATCACGAGCATACAAGAAACTTGGTTTGATACTTAATTGAAGGAATCGACTGTACATTGTATGTTTGTGTGTATGTCAGATAACGCACTCCGCAGTGGTGACCTGGCCGGGTGCGCTAGATATCTGGACGGGGTGGGCAGCGGCGCCGATGTGGCTCCCTTGTGGAGGCAGCTAGCTGAACGGGCACTGCTTAACGAGGATATACAGGTATTTTTTTTAAATACCCGCGTGAGGGATATTCACAAATATTTTTTAAGGGGAAGAAAAATGTTCGGCGCGAACGGAATTTCAACCCACGATACCAGGATTAGATCTCCTGGTGTTCGAACCAACTAAGCTATCGTGCCTTCAAGTCGAGCGACGAAATTTCTCATTCCCTTACTAAGCATAATCCCAGATCTAAGCCTGGGGTCGTGGGTTTCTCTTTCCCTAAAATTATTTGTGATATACAGGTACTTCAAACTTTTCGAAAACCAAGGAAACGCTCATGATCAATTGCCGAAATTTTGATCGGTCACCCATCAGATTAACCTCACCGATCGGTTCCGAGAATAAACTGCCCCTAGGCCTGGAGATATTCCCTTAGATAAACCGATTATTGCTGTTATTATGTTTATCAGCTGGCTGCGAAAAGTTACCGTGAGATCGGAGACGAAGCTCGCACGTTCTACCTCGATACAACTGTGGAGAGCGCCGCGGCCGAGGGGGGAGGCGATGTCACCGCTGGTAGGTCACAAGCTAATATGAGGTTTTATTTAGCAAAACCTTTCTTTCCCCAAGGAACATTGAATTTGAAATACTTTTTATCCATTTGAATTATAGTTTGTATTGGATTTTTATAAATGTTTGTAAACGTTGTTTACTATCCGCAAATCTGAAGGAAATAGTAGATTACCCAACAAGTGAAAAAAAGGTGAATTCTTTTCGAGGCATTGAGTTGTATCCCGAGAGGAGCGAAGGATTCTAGATTAGAATCCTGAGCGGATCGAGGGATACAAGAGCCGAGATGAATTTTTTTTTTCACGTGTTAGGTACTCTACTTTTTACCATTGACTACGAGAAAAAGAAAATAATTACTCTGTGACAGTAAATTAATCAACAATAGCTGCTGCTTTAACGCGAAATGACTCTGGAACGAGAGGTTCACTTTCATCACTGGATGTCGAACTCATTTTATGATTTTGAGACAAAAACTTTTAACAGAAACTTTTAATTGCATGAAAATTGCACAGAAAATTGGCTGAATTCCTTATTCTAAATTTAAAATTTTTAACCGAGCCATATTCCATACGTTTTTATAGCGAGAGTATGCAACCTCCTTGCACATTTTCTTTTGTTTTCTAACTAAAATCCGTATATTCGCGCATGTTCCAAATTCAAAATGTTTTATTCACTCAGTGAAATAAACAGCGTTTTATTCACTGTTTTTGAAGAATAACGGACCCTTTTTCGATGGGCAATGGTAAAAATACTATAACCACATATTTGTATGAGATTCCATCTCTAAAAATACTAACAACTAGTTTTAACTTCATAATTCATGATGTTTAGAAATAAAATAGAATCAAAGATTTGTCGAAAATTTATTTAGGGCCACTTTCACCAAAAGTGCTAAACGTATTTAGCAGGACTAATTTTGTTTAATTTGACAGATTTTGTTGCTTGGACAACTGAGTTAAATGTGTTTAGGTTGTTAAATACGTTTAGCACTTTGGTGAAAGTGGCCCTTACTTTGCCAATTCGATTATAAGGTGTTCTACTTTTGAAAATCAAAGGTTGAAAAGCAGGTTTTTATAAGACAAGATTTTTTCGGAATATCTCGCACTTTTCAGAGATGTCACCATGGTAGAAGTTGCTAAAATCTTTTGATTGTTATACATTTCGAATCTGTTAGTCGGATCCTGGTCAGTTGACGGGTTGGGAGGAGTAAGTTTTGACGCATTTTCCTTTTCATTTTAAAACTCACACATAAATATGTCCGCGTTTGTTAGGCCTGAACAGCCCCGTGATCAGAGCACGCCTAGCCATATTCGCGGGTGACTTAGCTACTGCGGAGGAGTACTACGTGAAGAAGGCGAATAGGCCAGATTTGGCGATCGCCATGTACAAACAGTTCAACAGATGGACTGATGCGATCGCACTGGCTGAGAGGACCGACCGTGCCGCTGTGACGACTCTGAAACAGCAACATATGGATTATTTGACGTCTACTGGTAAGTAAAAAAGAGAAGTTCAATGCCTTTACAATCCTCAGGAATAGGATTTTTGTCGAAACACGTATGTGGAAAGGGAAAAAGTAAATGAATGGAAAAAAATAGTAAGATAATAAATAATAAAAAATAATCGGAATTTTGAAAATTACGGCCTCATTCTTTATCAATAGTGGAATCCTGTCTGTATAGAGAATCTTGCTTAGTTTTTTAGATCCAAAGGTTTGGGCTGGGCGTCAATTGATCAGTAAGTGAGTCATTACTTTTATTTTTTTAACTAGAGAATGCCTGGGCGGTACTTCGTTCCCGTGGGAATTTCGTAAAATCCTTTCTTTCTTAAAATTCATTCCTTTCAAATTTCGTAAAAAGGAACCTTTGGGTCAAATTTGCTTTCTAGGTCCAAGGGTTTGGCGTTGATGAGTCAATCAGAATTAGGACCTGCAATTTTATATAATAGATAGAAGATAGATGTAGAGCTTTTATCTTTAATTTTTCTCAGGTCGGCTAGGTGAGGCCGGGGCAGTGTTGGCATCATCAGGCGACATACAAGGTGCGGTTCGTCTTTGGCTAAAAGGCGGCCGAGCCAGACGAGCTGCTAACTTGTTACTACAGCATCCTCAATTGCTGAGGCATAATGAACTGGTTGATAATGTACACAGTCAATTGATTCAGGTAAAAACTGACGTTTAATACGAAGGGGAGTAAGGTAAACAGGGACACAACCATCGAAATATTATGAAGTGAATTCCTTCACGAAATTAAAATTGTTTTTTAAGAAAAGCAATGCAGTTCATAGAAAAAAATTTTTCATAACTATATCAAGTTTAAAAGTTTTTGAAGAAAATGGTATAGGGAAGACATAGAATTATTATATTTAAAAATAATAGTTTAAAGAACAAAAGGCTATATTCAATTCATCGTCCAGAAAGAAGCTTAACAGAGACGAATCATTAAATGGAGTTTATTTACAGGAAGAATGGTGGGAGATGGCCGGAGAGATATCTGAAAGGAAGGGAGACTCTAAAGCGGCGGTGGAATACTACGCCAAAGGAAATAATTACGCAAGGGCTGTACAACTTGCTAGAGAGGTAACTACTATATTGTTTCTTACACGTTTAAGTCAGATTTTGATGGTGAATGTTTGCAATCTACAAACATTCACCATTAACAATTAACTTTTATTTCAATTTTAAATAAAATACCTTGCTTGGGGATTCTCAAATCGATCCAAATAATTTTTTTATGTGAATAAACATTAATGAAGTTTAATTCTTACGCTATATTTTTCATCCTACACAGCGGGACACCAAGTCTCACATTTTTTAAATTTCTGTTTTTTGAGTATAAATCAGTCTATCAATCTTCACTTGCTCGGAAAGTACGTTGATGCTAGTGAAAAAATAGAATAGATAGTACTTTATAGTCATTCAAATAAACAGGCAGAAAATTTGTCTGAAACTTCTTTACTTTCCCGCTAGCAAGGACAAAAAAGTTAAATAAAAATTCTTTGCCATTGTTATTTTCTCTTTAAATTAGGCATTTGATTTTTTTATCATCGTTTTTACTTCTTATATTGTTACGCACAAAGGCCCACTCGAGAGGCTAAGTGCGGAAAACGCCCGAAAAACGTAACATAACACAAACCTCTTATATGTAGGCATGTCCAGAAGAGGTCACCCGTCTAGAAGGTCAATGGGGCTCGTGGCTGGTGTCGTCCCGGCAGGCGGGGGCTGCCGTGCCGCATCTCATCGAGGCCGGCGAGACTCGGGCTGCGCTGGCCGCCGCTATCAAAGCACATCACTATAAACGAGCACTGCAGATTGTACAGGTTTGTGTGTTAGAAATTAGCTTGTTTCTTGCTCATTTGAGAAATATGCGCTTTAAAGATTATGAATTGCTGACAATGCTGACTGAACATAAGTGAGACCTTTGTCACGCATAATGACTGTTTTGTCTGCAATTTTAAAATAGGTTTGGTTGAGTGGTAGTGACGCTGTCTCTTGATCGGCGGGCCGTGGATTCGATTCCCAGTCGGAGCAAATATTTTTGTAAAAAGCAGATGTTGGTCTCGGGTCATGGGTGTTGGTGTCTGTCTTTATGTGTGTTCCAAGGGACCCATGACACAAAGCAAAACCTTATTTTGGGGCTTTAAGTGTGTGGCGTTTAGTTATTTATTTATTTATGAATATATTTAGATAATTTTATTGTAGTGTTCTACTGCATCAAAAAATAATAAAAAAGCAAAGTCACTGCCAACATCGTGATTCATTATTTCGAATGCTTGTGTAAAACTATTAAAATAATTACTTTCAGGTTATTGAAGATAAAGAATCCATTCGAGAAGAATGTGAGCAACTAGGAGACCATTTTATTTCTACTCAGGTATGATATTAATATGTGTATTAGTATAGTGTATGTAGAGTATATTTTGTTTGATGACGAACTATTTAATATTGATTAATTGGTAACGTAAAATTTCTTAGGAATGGGAGACAGCCGAACGCGTGCTAAGTTCATGTGGTATGGCTGAGCGTTGTGTCCGTGCGTACAACGCAGCCGGTCGCCTGGCTGATGGGTTAAGACTAGCTGCTTCACAACTCTCTGAGGAGGAAACTCGGGATATCTATCTGCCACTGGCTCAGCAGCTGAGACAGGAAGGACAGTTGAGGAAGGCGGAACAGATTTATATTGGTCTTGGAGAAGCTGATGAAGCTATTTCTATGTATAAGGTAAAATTATATCAAATTTTCAAATTTTTCGAAAATTGATGGTCCGCCGTACCCTAAACCCTAAACTTAAGCCTAAAGAGTACATTTTGATGTTTCATACGTATTCTACCGTTGGAAAAAATACTCGTAAGATAGGGTTCTATCAGACTGCATTGTTAATGTCTAGTCAACAAAAAGAGTCGTTTCTTGTGATTTTGAGATAAATAATAGAGCCATTTAGTATAATTAGGTTTGCATAGCGTTACTGTATGTAACCAATTATTAATGGACAGTACAATTTTATTGACTTACAAAACTATCTAGGAGTAGATAGTGTATATGGATGATATCATAATTTATATATAATCAGGATGCTGCACAATATGAAGGCATGTTACGTCTGGTAGCAGCCCATCGCAGCTCACTGCTCGAAGCCACTCGCAAACATGTTGCTCAAGCTTTACACGCTTCTGGGGACCTTAGAGCTGCAGAAAACTACTACATACAAGCCGGTAAGATATACAGTTCTGTCTTTCTCCTGATGAGTCACATATACAACCGGTTCCTTTTGATACCCCAAGTAAAGAAACGTATTATGTTTTTAAATGGGTATTTTTCTCCCACAAAACGAGTCGTAAGTTGGTTCTATCGTTCACAATTTAGAATACGATAATGCGACGTTGTCATTTTTTACGCAAGGGTTTTTTATAGGAAATTCACATTTTTACCGAATTATATTGTATGAAAAATAAAAATTTGAAATGATTAATAATTGAAAAATAATGTATATGCTATTTGATTCATATACGTGGTCTCATTGATACTCTGGAGTTATGGGATATCAAAAGGAACAGGTTGTATAAGTACTGCAATCTTCTTCTTCTTATAGTGTAGGTATAGTCAAGTAAGTGGCGAACTTGACTAACCCTGGTGTCAGAGTTATCAAACTGCCAAAATGGTCTTAACGACTGTAGTCAATCGACAACAACAGGACCGACAGCTTAACGTGCCCTTCGAAGCACGGAAACGGTCGTGATAAATTTACACTTTGGTCACCCATCAGGTTCCCTGCCTCTGTATACATTACTCAACCTCGCAGATCGACTGAGTTCAGCGAGCTCCATAGGGTTACGAGCGCTTCACGTGATCTTTTCTGGTCTTAAAATGTACTGGGTGATTGAAAAGTTGTGATTGATGATTGGTTTTAGGTGACTGGAAGAGTGCTATTCAAATGTATCGCACGGCCGGACAATGGGAGGGAGCCGAGCGCGTTGCTCGCGCGCATGCACCGAGCAGCGTTCAGCAACAGGTGAGGTTGACTGCTTAGGATAAACTTTTCTTCCATGTGACAGCTCTTGTCATTAAGATTGTAAGGACTTCGTCAAAATTAAAACTTTTGGTCTTAGTCATATCAGCAAGCAAATAACTGGTTAAGTAATTCCTGCTGTCAAAAGTGTCCGTTGCTAGGAGTCAGCGATAACATTCACAAACTGTCTTTTATGACGGTTTATTCCATATGCACACATACTTAATGTAAAGTTTGATTAATTATTTTTGTGTCTTGTTAGAGTAAATAAAACGCTATTTGGTGCGATCTGTGATTTTTTATTTCCGTTAACTCTGCATTGAGAGGCTAAGTCAAACATAACATACTAGTAAATAACATTTTGATTTTTTCGTGTCATAATCGGCATTGCATTAATTTATAATAGATTTATTTATTTACAGTTCTTTGCACACAATGACAGATACACATAAAATTACAAATAGAAATACGATACAAAAGGTTAGCTTGCCACTAAAGGTGGTTAATTGTGTATTTTTTGTTGAAAGGTGGCGTTGCAATGGGCAGCAGCTCTGGGCGGTGCGCCTGCAGCGAGGTTGTTAGCAGCGCGTGGCTTGGCAGCGCTTGGAGCTCGATGGGCCTTACAAGCCCAGAGGTGAAATCATCTTTTACAATTTGTTTTTTTTTATTGTACATTAAGAGATAGACGAGCTTTACGTCTTTTGTAAGGCATGGCCGCAGGAAGCACAAGATATGGAGTCATGGAGGGAACGGAGAGAGGCCTTTGCCCAGCAGTGGGACACATAATGGCTACATAAGATAAGATAAGATAAGATAAGATAAGATAAGATAAGATAAGATAAGATAAGATAAGATAAGATAAGATAAGATAAGATAAGATAAGATAAGAGATAGACTGCCATTTTGGTTTGCATTTCATACAATATTTTAAAGCGTTTCTCCATTCAAGTTCTGACTGTAGTTTTCCTTAAATATTTAATGAGTAAATTATGAATCAAGTCCGAAAATACTTCATGACATTCCTTATTGTTAAAAATGTAATATAAAGATAGTACTTTTTACGAAATAATTCCAAAAAATTGTTTTAATGTTTTAATTTGTTTTTTCTTTTTGTTTCTTTTTGCCATGAAGGGATTTAAGTAGTTGTATTGTAGATGTTGTAAATGTTGTCATTGTTTCCATTCTTCACTAGATGGGACATAGCAATGGAACTAAGTGAACTAGGCGGAGGGGTGACTAAACGTGAAGTGACGCGGCATGAGGCCGCGGCGTTGGCTGAAGAGCATCCTGAAGAAGCCGAAGCCGCGTTTCTTCGAGCGGGGGCTCCGGAGGATGCCGTTCGCATGTGGCTGGCCAGGGAACAACATGCAAGGGCGCTGCAGTTAGCAGAGCAACACGCTGATCATCTGGTAAGTCATTGGTCTTAGATCTCTCAGTAAATTTAGGTTACTAGGTCACGTCAACGATTGCCGCTTTTTCAGTAATTTAAATTATAGAGGAACTAGCTTTCCACCCGGGACTCCGCCCGCGTGGACTACAGGTTATATCGTGCCCAGCTGTGGGATGAAATGTAGCCTATGTCCTTCCCCAAGGCCTAATCTATCTCTGTACCAAATTTCAGACAGACAGAGTTACTTTCGCAATTATAATATTAAGTAGGAATTGATATACTACGTATCAGCTTTAGTTAAGAAATTGTAGAGGATGCTTCGTAAAATAAATTCAGCTTTTGTAACAATCCACGAAATCTTACTTCTGGAAAAGATCTATCCTAAATGACATTGAAATAAATTCCGAAATCGCCAATTGGGGTTATCGATTTTAATCGCAGTAACATGCCAAAAAAACTCCGATAGACGCTGCTACACGTATTTTAGGATGGTGACTTTAACTATACTCTCGGCAAGAAGATGGCATTGTATTTATTCAAAGGGAAATGTTAAGTACCTTATCTCTAATGACAGAAGTTTTGACTTTCTTTTGTTCTCTATTGACATTTTAAAAACAAACTAGTCATTGTGATTGCCCTAACGTAAAACAAATGAAAATGTCTGAATGCTCTCCAGCAGCTCGAGCACAATGTGCTCGTGCGCGGAATGCGCCGCGGTCCAATGTCAAAATGTCAACATTGACAACGCCAGAGGGCGAGAAAGCTTTTCTGCGGGGCCCTCGCGCAATGAAAGTGGAGTTTCACCGTCAGCAGAGTGGCGTGCCGCGTGAATTTGTCGCGCATCATGCTCGAGCTGCAGAGGGCTGAGTCTTATTGCGAATTTTGGGCCTGCTGGATAACATTAATGACTGATTGAACATGTAGGTAGAAGAAGTGTTAGTGGAAGGCGCGCGAGCGGCGGCGGAGCGAGGGGACTTGATGCAGTTCGAGACGCTCATGATACGAGCCAACCGGCCGAGGGAGGTCGTACAGCACTACAAAGACTTAGGTGACTGTTTATTGCATGCATAGTCAAGTCAGTAACCTCAATTAAGTATACACCCGAGTTTTTGTATTTTATGAGATTCTAATTATAATTTATTGGGTCACACAACTTTGGGTATCGACTATCGAGTGTAATATATTTTTATACTTCAGCAAATATAAATATGATGATGTTTGGAATTTGATATTTTGCTTAATGCACCTATAAAGTTTACGAATTACTTTAAAAGAATTTTCGCATGTTTTTTGATGACCTTTTTCAGGCAACGAAACCCCTAATATCAATGAGTAACATTCAACAACAAACAAACAAACAAACTCTTTAGCTTTATAATATTAGTATAGATAATATAGCTGATGCCCGCAACTTCGTTTGCGTGTTAATTTTTTTTTGTATAGAGTACACAGATTGAAAACATCTATCTTACGTGATTTAGATTTTTACATACAAAAGTTTTTTCCCGCTAACTCCCGTTCCCGTGGGAATTTTGCAATATCCTGTTGCAACTTAGCTTTAAGTTTACTAAGGTACCTGCATGCCAAATTTCAAGCGTCTAACTTAAGCGGTTTAGATTTTTCATACAAAAGGATTTTCCCGCTAATTCCCGTTCCCGTGGGAATTTCGGGAATTCCTTTCTTAGTGCACCTCTGCGGTACCTAAGCTACGTCCCTTCCAAATTTCAAGTGCCTGCGTTTAGCCGTTTAGGCTGTGCGTTGATATGTCCGTCAGTCTAGGTATAATTTCTCCCGTTTTTTACACATTTACCACTATATCTTTGCTCCTATTGGTCGTTTTATAGCCTATAGCCTTCCTCGATAACTGGACTATCCAACACAAAATGAATTATTCAATTCGAACCAGTAGTTTCGGAGATTAGCGCGTTCAAACAAACAAACAAACAAACAAACAAACTCTTTAGCTTTATAATATTAGTATAGATAATATAGCTGATGCCCGCAACTTCATTTGCGTGTTAATTTTTTTTTGTACAGAGTACACAGATTGAAAACATCTATCTTACGTGATTTAGATTTTTACATACAAAAGTTTTTTCCCGCTAACTCCCATTCCCGTGGGAATTTTGCAATATCCTGTTGCAACTTAGCTTTAAGTTTACTAAGGTACCTGCATGCCAAATTTCAAGCGTCTAACTTAAGCGGTTTAGATTTTTCATATAAAAGGATTTTCCCGCTAATTCCCGTTCCCGTGGGAATTTCGGGAATTCCTTTCTTAGTGCACCTCTGCGATACCTAAGCTACGTCCCTTCCAAATTTCAAGTGCCTGCGTTTAGCCGTTTAGGCTGTGCGTTGATATGTCCGTCAGTCTAGGTATAATTTCTCCCGTTTTTTACACATTTACCACTATATCTTTGCTCCTATTGGTCGTAGCGTGATGTTATATAGCCTATAGCCTTCCTCGATAACTGGAATATCCAAAACAAAAAGAATTATTCAATTCGAACCAGTAGTTTCGGAGATTAGCGCGTTCAAACAAACAAACAAACAAACAAACAAACTCTTTAGCTTTATAATATTAAGTATATAAGTATATAAAGTATAGATTTGTTATATCTATCCAATATTTGTTATGTGTTATCTATCCAACACAAAAAGAATTATTCAATTCGAACCAGTAGTTTCGGAGATTAGCGCGTTCAAACAAACAAACAAACAAACAAACAAACAAACAAACAAACAAACTCTTTAGCTTTATAATATTAGTATAGATTAGTATAGATAATATAGCTGATGCCCGCAACTTCGTTTGCGTGTTAATTTTTTTTTTTACAGAGTACAAAGATTGAAAACATCTATCTTACGTGATTTAGATTTTTACATACAAAAGTTTTTTCCCGCTAACTCCCGTTCCCGTGGGAATTTTGCAATATCCTGTTGCAACTTAGCTTTAAGTTTACTAAGGTACCTGCATGCCAAATTTCAAGCGTCTAACTTAAGCGGTTTAGATTTTTCATACAAAAGGATTTTCCTGCTAATTCCCGTTCCCGTGGGAATTTCGGGAAATTCCTTTCTTGGCGCACCTCTGCGGTACCTAAGCTATGTCCCTTCCAAATTTCAAGTGCCTGCGTTTAGCCGTTTAGGCTGTGCGTTGATATGTCCGTCAGTCTAGGTATAATTTCTCCCGTTTTTTACACATTTACCACTATATCTTTGCTCCTATTGGTCGTAGCGTGATGTTTTATAGCCTATAGCCTTCCTCGATAACTGGACTATCCAACACAAAAAGAATTATTCAATTCGAACCAGTAGTTTCGGAGATTAGCGCGATCAAACAAACAAACAAACAAACTCTTTAGCTTTATAATATTAAGTATATAAAGTATAGATTTGTTATAAATGTTATGATAAATCTTAACATACAACAAACATAAGACGGGTCCTAACTAAATAAGACCCTTGTGGGATCCTAACCTTATAATTGGAATCATATTATTTCAGTGTAGGAGATCGCCGTTTATATCCAAGTCGCCAAAGTATCAATATCAGCATTTTATGACTTTATAAAATTTCTGGGCAAAATCAATTTACACCACTGCACTGTTCACAGTAAGGCTATGTCCTCATTAGGCTCACAGTGTGCTAGCTGACTGCTTGCCTCCCTATACGAAATGTTTTTTTTAAGTGGGACAGTATTGGGAAATCCAAAACCATAGAAGATACAAGGAAACGGCCTTAGGAAATGGTTCCTAAGGCCGTTTCCTTGTATCTTCTATGGTTGGAATAAATGGTTATTCTTTGTTTGTGAAAAAAAAACACTGTATGGGGTGTCAGCGTACTGTACTGTAAGCAATTTGTACTCCGTTACAGAGCGTACTGTAAGCAATTTGTACTCCATTTAAAATGTATAGGGAGGCGGACATTCAGCCGCTCAGTAAAACTGGCTCTTAGAGTAATGTTTCAAACACATTTGCATTTGCGGTTCTATATATATACTCGCATAAAATTCAAAGCCCTATTTTTTTTCTAATAACAATATTTTGTTATAACGATGAACTGATTATGACAAGATATAGTTATGCGAATAAAAATTAGGGCTTTCAATTTTATGCGAGTAAATATGGAACCCATATTTGTCTGTGTATAACGCTCAGAGCTATGGGAGGAGGCAGCGCGGGTGTCTCGCGAGTACCTGCCCGACAGCGCCGAGGTGGTGCCGCCCAGCGTGCCGCCGCTGCTGCAGCGGGCGGCCGCGCACGCAGACAGGTACACGTACACACGTACACATAGCCATATATACTGGTATACAGGTATACAATGTGTTAATGACGAGACTGTCATTCTTGCGTGAGCCTATCCGTAAAATTAGACAACTCTGCCCAAGATGTGTTGATACCCGATGAGATATGTTGATACCTCTTGTTTTTTTGTTTCCTTGTATTGTCTCTGTGTGTGTTGTGTCTGTCTGGAAATAAATATAATGAAATCTAAATTTTTTAGGCTGGTAATCTGAATTCTGGTTTCCGTTTTGTTTCGTCCGACTAATAAATTCATTATAATAGCGAGGGTTTTTTTGGGTGACTTTAAGGATGTGAAGCGGCTCCAAAAACTGATCAACATCTTAGATCAAAATATGAAAAAAAAAATCGCCATTTATTGAATAAAAGCACTTTTAAACAAGGAAGTCCGAACCTCACTTAACTGTTAAATAATTTTATGAGATCTCATAAAATTATTTGAGAGTTAAACATTTAGACATTGACTAATAGAGGCATAATAACAGGAGTGAGTGGTGGGAGGCGGTGGAGCTGCTGATCAGTGCGAGCGGCGCGGGGGCGGCGGGGGGCGCGGCGCGGCTGGCGGAGCGGGCGGCGCTGCGGGCCGCGCGCCTCGCCAGGGACCATCTGACGGGCGGGCGGCGGAGGCAGGCCGCCAGACTGCTGGCCGAGAGGTAACTCATGTCTATAGGAGTGGGGGCGGGGGGCGCGCCTCGCCAGGGACCATCTGACGGGCGGGCGGCGGAGGCAGGCCGCCAGACTGCTGGCCGAGAGGTAACTCATGTCTATAGGAGTGGGGGCGGGGGGCGCGCCTCGCCAGGGACCATCTGACGGGCGGGCGGCGGAGGCAGGCCGCCAGACTGCTGGCCGAGAGGTAACTCAATATGTCTATAGGTTTTTTACAATGCAGGGCTCGGATATATAAATATTTAAAGCAATTTTTATCTAAATCTATAAGAACAGTTTAAAACTATGTGTGATCAATTAGCGCTAATCTAAAAAAACAGTTTATAAAATATGACCTAGGAGGGCAAATTATTTCATTATTATAATGCCTAAACCAAGTATATTATAATACTTGTGCCTAAATGGCCCCGCAATATGGCCACGAAGTATAATGTGTAACTCGCTTCGCTCGTGTTTCAAGTGAGCTCACGTTCCACATTAAGTAGTATTACACCTAGGATTTAGTGTTCTAGGTGAATAACACAAGTGTAAAGTATAAAGTGAAGTACAAGTATAGAGGTAGTCGAGGATTACACCTAGGCTTTTGGACTTTAGGTCACCAAGTCCTCGGTGCGAGTATAGAGTACCTAAGCGTTACGTCGAGGATTCTAGGTCTTAAGGGTTAGAATCCTAGGCCAACACAACAACCTAGGTGGAGAGGGAAGGTAAGAGGAAAAGTATGAATTGCGGTAAAATATGCTGAGAAATTGGTCAGAGGGTCATAATTTATTACGGAGCACAAGTGGGTAGGGTAAACCTGCCTACACTATGGCTACTTTATCGTGGTATACTAGATAATAATAAAAGGTGGTAAACGATACGGAGCGAAGTGTAGGTCCTGGCCAGCTGAGGTTCCAATCAATTTATTTCCAATTAGCGTCTTGACGGATTCCCAGATCCCGTCGCTGACATTATAACGCCACTAGCAAGGCGTAATAGTAAAAAGGCGTAAAGATAACGCTTCGTAAAGTTACTGCCGACACTGGTTCGAACTATTTATTTGATAAAGTTTTATTTCGTCTTGAAAAGTATTATGTTTTAAGGACTGAGTTTAAAGTATGTGATATAACGTTTTAAAGAGTACTATCCAGTCCCTGGGCCAAGTTGTGACCCAGGGAAGGTAAAAAGTATCCTGGAGATGTTCCCACTTTCGAGCTCCAGGATAAAGTCCTTTTAAAAGCCGAAAATGAAAATAAGGTAAACAGAAATCTGAATTCGCGAAGATCATGACATGACTTGAAATTTGAAGTTAAAAAGAAAAAGAAGTGAAAACTGATAAAAGTAAGTGGCCAGTCCAAGGAAAACAATAAGAATGTCTGTAGAAGCATCATTCTATGTCTATGGTTTGTTATGCATAAATATAGAATGATAGATTCAATGTCTATCGGTAAGCAATTAGGCATGCATAGACAGAATAATGACATGACAGCTGTGACAATGCAAGCCAAACATGAAACGTAAACAAATAAATCAACAGTTAACAAGGAAAACATTGGAGATAGAAACAGGGTTTTAAGAAAACTCTACATTACTTACCACATTTGTATCGTTAATCCATCCATCCCCATCACCCATAGAAGCTTTTTTTGTAATGATAATATGACCTTCATATGTCAAAATAGTATATCAATTGTATTTTCATCCCATCTATTCGAAAAGGACGACTTGATTCGTCTTTAAGTGCACCCAAAGGTGGTGTCTTCTATACATATTATAAAGAGGAAAGATTTGATTGTTTGTTTGTTTGCATTGAATAGGCTCCGAAACTACTGGACCGATTTGAAAAATTCTTTCACCATTAGAAAGCTACATTATCCACGATGGACATAGGCAACATAATTTTCCCGAATTCCCACGGGAGCGAAGTCCCGAGCATTCTAATGGTGAAAGAATATTTGAAATCGGTCCAGTAGTTTCGGAACCTTTTCAATGCAAACAAATAAACTATCAAATCTTTCCTCTTTATAACATAGTGTAGACAAGTTTAATCGTACCAAAAGAAAGAAATAAGCGAGCAACGAAGTTCAAATTAGTTCCTTTCTAAACCGCTAGATGGCGCAGGCTGTATTCTACAACGCGGTATCGTTTGTCTCCGCGCAAAAGTATATAGTCCGGGCGGTTTAAGGGATTAGGTAACGAAGTCTTGGGGAAAGCTATAATTTAGCTATCTATACTAATATTATAAATGTTTGTTTGCTAAGACATAGGTTACATAATTTTAGATTTTTGAAATCTCTACTATGCGATAATCGCATGGTTGGAGATTATTAAACATAGCATTTCATTCCCCCTTAAAGTCCATCCATAATTAAAAGTCTTAAGTTGTAAACAAACCTGTTACCGGAAGAAAAATACACATTCCGGGTGTAATCACACGCAATAACAAGTAAGTAATTGTTGTAACATCTAGGTAATCACGTGCAACACCATTATTTCTATAATAATATGTCCATTTTATCGTAAAATACTTATTTTTTTGCAGAAAACCGAGATCGCTGTAATTTCAAACCTACAACTGACATTTTAAATACTCTGTATTGTCTTTGGTGGATAGGGATGGGATGTTCTTTCATATCGATAAAAACTTGAGGCTATTCCGGTGCGCCAAATTTAAAAAAAAAAAACATTGTTTGCCGAAACATATTGTTGCATACATGTCAGAGGCAAATAAAGAACTTGTCATTAAATGGTAAAAATTTTATTGTAAATGGTCATGTTTTCAATTCTGTCCGGTTATCTAGCAAAAAAGCATTTTCAATGAGATTACTAGAACACCGCACACAGAAAAAAACAACTACTCAACAGCTTTCAAATACTCCACAACTTGGCTTTCAACTCTAACGACACCTCGCACAAATGCTATTTGTAATAAATGTATTTTATTTCATCTGTGTTCTTCTTTACTTCTTCACCTATTCTATTGCCTTAAATAGCAATAGCAGAAATGCACTTAGTAATTTTGCCGACATCGACATTATTCGACATACACCACATCACTATAGTAGTCTATGGTTACACATTCCGCCATATTTGTTTACCTTTTAAGACTTTTATTTATGGATGGACTTTATATTATATATTGTAGTCTTTTCTTTGTCCCCGTGGGAATTTGGGGAAATTATATAGCTTATGTTACTTAGGGGGGATATACGCCAGTCATATCGAAGGCTCCGTCATCGTATATTATATGATACTCTTAAAACATCATTATGGCATTTAATACCCGCAGTCAGTCAGGCAACATAATCGACAGCCAGCTTGGTCAAATGGTAGTGATGCGGCCTCTTGACTAACGAGTTATGGGTTCGATTCCCGGTCAGGGCAGGCACTTCATTAAAAAGCAGATGTTTGTTCTTGGGTCATGAGGGTTCATGTCCAAGGGACCCATGATACAAGGTACAACCTTACTGTGTGCCTTGGATTGTGTATCCTTAAAAAAATATGTACAGGATGGCCCAGCAAGTGACGTTCAAAAGAAAATTTTGGATGCACCGTGCGAGGGGGGACATATAAATATTTGTTCTGCGAATTTGTAGTTTGGAAGTTATAACATATTTTTCAATAATCTTTTACAAAAAGAGAACAATAAAATCGATGTTGGGCGAACATTTTTAAAAAAGTCTTCTAAACTACAAAATCCTGAAAATACATGGAGTTGATTTCAATGCCCCTGGCATTGGACGTCGCTTGCTGGGCCACCCTTAATACAGGAAAAATAGCATATTTTGGAGGCAAAATATGTACATCAATGAAACTTTGTTTACAACTTTATCTTGGCACTAGAAATAGAAATGAGGATGAGCTGAGTCCTACCAAAATTTTGGGGTCAAACCCCCTCCACGGGGTATTAAGAAATTCCCATACGAAAGATGAATCGTATTTTTTACCCACTAACAAAGTTTTTCACGCAAAATCAAAACTATTGAAGCTGTAAGTTTGAAATTTTGCTTAGATGATCTACAGATATTGTGGGAGCTTACCTAAAAGAGATTACACGGAATTCCCATGGGAACGAATTGTAGGGCGTTCGCTAGTTGATATGTACGTTTGGTGTTTCAGTCGCAGCCCCTCTATATTTTAAACTATTATAGACAGCATGTCCAAATTTTCCGGAAATACGTATTATAAAAATGACTATCGTAAAATAGAATAAAAAAAAATAAAAACTGAAACTACAGCGGGGTCCCCATACGACAAACGTGAAAAATATCACATTTTTTTAACAACTTTTGTCACTGCTCTATTTCAAAAACTATACAATGCATACATTACAAACTTAGTACATATTTAAAACACACTTTACATTATTGAAAAAAATATATGAAAAATAGTCAAGAGTAAGTCGGACTCAAGATAAAAATATTTAAACAGAAACTTGCACTTGAACTGTTTTTATGACATTTACCTGGTTATCTTCTACTATATAAAAATAAGTCGGGTTTTCCTTCCTGACGCTATAACTCCAGAACGCACGAACCGATTTCCACGGTTTTGCATTCGTTGGAAAGGTCTCGAGCTCCGTGAAGTTTATAGGATACTTTTTATTTAAAAAAAAATTAGGACGCGGGCGGAGCCGCGGGCGGAAAGCTAGTTTGTCATAGAATTACTGTGATATTATAATAAAACGAAGACATATACATCTAACGCACGTATCCTAAAATTTATGAGTCATAGTGTAAATAATAACAGTAATTCTACGACAAACAACCTGTTAAATGTGACAAAAAAAGTTCGAGTGCGAGTTTCTGTTTAAATATCTTTAGCTTGAGTCCGACTCTCTCTTGACTGTTTTTAATCTTTTTTTAAAACTAATATAAAGTATTTTTTAAATGTGTACTACGTTTGAAATGTATGCATTACATAGTTTTTGAAATGGAGCAGTAAAAAAGTTGTTAAAAAAAAGTGCGCTATTTTGGACGTTTGTCGTATGGGTCCTACTGTGGTTTAGGTTTATAATTTTATTTCTTATATTTTACGATAGATACCATCATTACTTAGACGGTAATGTAATAGATTTTAGTGGAAACTTTGTTTAATTAATGCTGTATGTTTCCCAATTTGTTAAAATAAAATAAAATAAAAATAATAAGTATTTTCTGAAAATTTGGATATGCCGTCTATAATAGTTTGAAAGATGGAGGGCTGCGACTGAAACACCAAACTTAAATACACTACTCAACAAAGTCTAGGGAACACGCACGATTTATCATACAACAGAGTTGAACAGAGGCCTCTTTGAGAAGCTGTGAAAAGTATTTAAGACACGTATTTTTAATAAAATCTTTAGTGTGACCAAGTTCTATACCTGAATTTTCAATCCCTATAAATGAACTTTATTTATCTTGAAATTTGTGGAAAAGAGGGAAAAATGAAAATGAAAACGCAGTTTTTCTTTGCTTTTAGTATGGAAATGGTGACATTAAATTTTCATTTTCGTCTCTTTTTCACAAACTTCAAGCTAGATAAAGTTCATTTATAGGAATTTTAAATTCGGGTATAGAACTTGCTCACACTAAAGATTTTATTAAAAATACGTGTCTTAAATACTTTTCACAGCTTCTCAAAGAGGCCTCTGTTGTATGAAAAATCGTGCGTGTTCCCTAGACTTTGTTGAGTAGTGTATCAACCAGCGTCCGCCCTAAAATTCGTTCCCATGGGAACTCTGTATAATCTCTTATAGGTAAGCTTCCACAATAATTGAAGATTATCTTTGCAAAATTTCAAACTTATTCATTAGATTTGCTTTTAATCGCCTAGTTTGTAAAATGTGGACTTTTAAAAATTTCCCCCTGCCCATACTTACCCCTTGGGAGAGGGTAGGTCCCCTAAATATTGGTAGGACTTGGCAGGACTTGGCAGATCCTCATTTCTAGTGCCAAGATAAAGTTATAAACAAACTTTCATTGATGTACAGGGACAACGGCACATTATGCTATCAAAAACTGTCAAATTTCTTCAATCGATTTTCAATTTTATCTCCAAGCAATACAGTTTACTATCCATTGGGGAAATTTGACCGTTTGTGGTAACCTGATGTGCTGTTGACTGTACATATTTTGCCGCCAAACAGCCATTTTAAGTCTTACTTTACCTGTGCTACCTGTATATATGACTAACATTCCCACCACAAAACTGTAATTTTTGAGAAATAAAACATTCAATACTTTGAAACAAAATATTTATTTTCTTATTATAAAATTACAAACAAAATAAAATCCTAGTAATCCCGTAGATAATGCATTTAATTGTTTTAGGTATACCTACCTGAATACTTAATATTTTGCGAACCTACACAATTATTCACGATACTTATAATTATTTTGTGAATTTTTGTTTTACTTCTTTTCGTATTTTTTCAGAAAGAGAATAAATACACACATCAAAAAAGTTTGAAAATCTGTTACTGGCGTGTGGGGCGCCAGTGACAGATTTTTTCTCGACGTTACTTTTAGACAAAAAATTTCGTGAATTACGAAAATGATACTGTAGCGAATATAGTTTTTTGAGAATATCATATTTTGCGATTATCTTATTTCAAGAATATGCTATTTATTATAAGTCGTTTCGGCACATGATATCCTTTTCCCAAAATACCAATTCCCAAAACATCCATTCTTAATTTATCTGTTTCTGGTTTTTGGTTAAAAACAGTGCGTAAAACGAAAAATATTATTCGTTTGAGATTTGGCAGCCACCTGGTCTTAGCAGATTTTTTTAACATTTAACTATTTTTGAAAAAAAAATATTTTTGTACTTTCTACAGAGCTGGTTTTCGCAATTTTGTTCTACTTTGAAAACGTAGGTATAAATTTTGATTTAAATTGAGAATACTATAAAAAGTGCGAAAATTTCGCGGTTTTTCGAGTGCTGCAAAGTTAGCACAGGTCTTTCGAAGCTGCAAATATGGATATACGATACTGGTAGTGGTCATAACAACATGTATTAAAATCAGAATTAGCAGTTAGTTTGTTCTTTTAGACATTTCTTTCTCGTGTTAAATATGACTGGCGTAATAATGTGGCATATTCTAATGGTGAAATAATTATTCAAATTCGTTCTGTAGTTTCAGAGCCTTATTCAATGCAAACAAACAATAAAATCTTACCTCCTTATAATATTACAAGTTTAATCGGTTTAAATTGTTTTTTTAATCAATAACAAAAGTAAGAAACAAGCGAGCAACGAACTTCAAATTAGTTCCTTTCTAAACCGCTAGATGGCGCAGGCTGTATTCTACAACGCGGTATCGTTTGTCTCCGCGCAAAAGTACTTAGTCCGGGCGATTATCTAGCTGCATTAATATTATAAATGTTTGTTTGTTAAGACATAGGCTACATTTTACATTTTTGAAATCTCTACCATGCGATACACATCGCATGCTTGGAGATTATTAATCATAGCATAGCATTTCGGGAACGAAATGTTATTTTATTCAGGAATAAAAAAATAATGTTTTTATTTTTATACTTTAAGATGGGTTCAATCTTGACCAAGGTCATCATAGATGAGGTCGACGATAGAGCGAGTCAATCCAGAAAATGCCTATAGTACTAGCATGCCGCTCGGGACTACGTTCCCGTGGGAAATCGGGAAAATTATGTAGCCTATGTTACTCAGTTTAAGTTTTTAGGGTTCCGTAGTAATCTACGAACCCTTATAGTTTCGCCATGTCCGTCTGTCCGTCTGTCCGTCTGTCCGTCTGTCCGCGGGTTTCCTAAGAAACCCTTGGTACTACAGAGCTGAAACTTGGCATGATTATACATATGAATTACGCCGACAGAACTGTAGAGTAAAATCTTAGAAAAAAATTTTTTTCGGGTGTCTCCCATAGACGTGAAAGGGCGATGAATTTTTTTTTCTCGCCAATATTTTTAAGTGGGGTGTCATAGGATAGCATATTAAAAGATAGAAGGGGTTTATTAAGAACGTTTTTCGATTCAGCATTCCGTTTGCGAAATATAAATTTTTAAAGTGAAAATTTTTGTCAAACACAAGTGTCCCCCCCCTCTACCTGCTAAACGGTTGTTTCTAAAAATGTGGAAAAATTCACGTTGGTAGAATATATAACGAAATTAAAAGGAAAACTATCACACATAACTTGGTCCTTCAAGTTTGCGAGTAATAGTCGACCAAGTGCCAAACACTGTTGGGATTAATAAGAATATATTTACTAATATAAGATCCTTGGTACTACAGAGCTGAACTTTGGCATGGTCATAGATATTGATTGCGCCGACAGATATAAAATATAAAATTTTGGAAAAAACATTTTTTCGGGTGTTTCCCATACACGTGAAAGGGCGATGGATTTTTTTTTCTCGCCGATACCATCGAATTGAATGTCATAGGATAGATTTTTAAAATATAGAAGGGGTTTACTAAGAACGTTTTTCGATTCAGCACTCCGTTTGAGAAAAAAATATTTTTAAAGTGAAATGTTTTGTTAAAAACAAGTTTCCGGGGGGGACACTACCAGCTAAACGGTTGTTTCTGAAAATGTAAAAAAATTCACGGTTGTAGAATATACAACGAAATTAAAAGAAAAACTATCACACATAAGTTGGCCCTTCAAGTTTGCGAGTAATAGTCGACCAAACGTTTTTGGGATTAATAAGAATATGTTTACAAGGTTCCACGCTAAAAGTGAGGGGAGGTCGAAAGCCAAACTGTAACATATTGACATTTTAGGTATCGTTAAATAGTTTTTTGGGGGTGTTAATTACGAAAATGACATCAAAATAATTTAACAGCAGGTTGATATTATTTCTAACAGTAATATTGCCGTAAAAAAAACAAAAAATAAAAAAAAAATTCGCGCTCGCTTCGCTCGCGAATTTTATACTTATATTTGGTTGTATTTAGACCAAAACAAAAATTATTTCAGAAATTACAAACTCTTTAATAATACATTTGTTTTTAGGGTTCCGTAGTAATCTACGAACCCTTATAGTTTCATCATGTCCGTCTGTCCGCAGGTTTCCTAAGAAACCCTTGGTAGCACAGAGCTGAAATTTGGCAAGGTCATTTACGCCGACAGAACTGTAGATTTTTTTTTCGGGTGTCTCCCATAGATTTGAAAGGGTGATGAAATTTTTTTTTCTCGCCTATATCATAAAATGGGGTGTCATAGGACAGCTTTTTAAAAGACAAAAGGAGTTTTCTAACAACGTTTTTCGATTCAGCACTCCGTTTGCGAAACATACATTTTTAAAGTAAAAATTTTTGTCAAACACAAGTGTCTACCTCTCTACCAGCTAAACGGTTGTTTTTAAAAATGTAAAACAATTCACGGTGGTAGTATATACAACGAAACTAAAAGAAAAACTATCACACATAAGGTGGCCCTTCAAGTTTGCGAGTAATAGTCGACCAAGTGCCAAACTTAGTTGGGATTAATAAGAATATATTTACTAATATTAGATCCTTAATAGTACAGAGCTAAAATTTGGCATGGTCATACATACCTATTGATTGTGGTTACAAATCTAAAAAATAAAATGGAGGAAAAAAACTTTTTTCGTGTGTTTCCCATTAACGTGAATGGGCGATGTTTTTTTTCTAGCCGATATCATCGAGTGCGTTATCGTAGGATAGATTTTTAAAAGATAGAAGAGATTTACTACAAACGTTTTTCGATTCAGTAATCCGTTTAGGAAACATTAATTTTTATAACGAAAAAAAATGTGGAATAATTCACGAGGGTAGCATTTACCACGAAGTGTACCCTAATCCAAAATGGTTGACATACAAGGTTCCACGCTAAAAGTGAGGCGAGCCGAAAGCCAAGCTGTAACATATTGACATTTCAGGTGTCGGTTAATAGGTTTTTGTGGGTGCTAATTACGAAAACGACATTAAAAATATGCACCTGCTTAGCTTGATATTATTCCTTACAATAAAATTGTCGCAAAAAAAAAAAAAATTCGCGCTCGCTTCGCACGCGCATTAAACACTTCCATTCTGTTATATTTATGCCAAACTTTTTAATAGGTACATTTGTTTATAATACTAAGTATAGTATTTGGGGATTTTAAGATCAACTACGACAATATGCTTGTAGAATTAAGAAGCCAGCTGCATATTTGAACCATGCTGCTACGGAACCCTACAATGCGCGTGGCCCGACACGCTCTTGGCCGGTTTTTTAAGTTTATTCGTTACATACAAAAATACAAATCTTTCCTCTTTATAATATTAGTATAGATCAGGGGTTCCCAATCTTTTTCAGACCGCGGCTACAACAGGTTCAGAATTTTGTCCCGGTGCCCTAACCTAGCTAGCTAGTCGAAATAGATAGGTACAGTTGAAGGAAATAGGTACAATGATACTACAATACAATACAATACTCTTTATTGCACACAAAAAAAAAACATAAAACATAACATTAAACAAAAACAAATGTTCATAATGTAGTGTACAATCCGGTGGCCTTATTGCTATAGAGCAATTTCTTCCAGGCAACCGGGGGGTGAATGAACCGATCATCGACCATACAGCCTGTATGGTCGATGGAACCGATACAGAAGGTGAAGCGGTAAACGTGCAAAGAGTAATATAACTTACACATATCTATACCTAAATATATAACATACACATACACACAAATAAATGGTGAAAAACATTAAATATTACATATATATATATATATGTAATATTATACATATCTACTATACATACATATCTAGATACGTGAAAAAAAAACGTAAGAAAGGTGCTAGTAAATGACAACTTGCAAGTTTAAGGAGAAGGTATTAATCAGGAAGGGATAGGAAATGAGATTTTAGATTAGATTTGAAAGAATGGATAGAAGTAGAACGTCGTAAGGACACAGGGAGGGAATTCCATAAACGAATAGCTTTGACAGTGAAGGAATTAGAGTAGAAATTAGTGGAAAAAGTGGGGAAAGAAAGAGACAGGTCAAAAGTAGAGCGCAGCGAACGATTGTGCGAATCAGTGCAGAAAATATATCTTTCTTTAAGGTATGAAGGAGAAGAAGGATTGAAGAGGATAGAGTAAAGTAGGGATAGGATGTGAAGATCTCTACGTCGACGAATGGGTAGCCACTTTAATTTGATGCGATATTCGCTAATGTGGTCATATTTGCGAAGTCCAAATATGTACCTTATGCACACATTTTGAAGTCGCTCAAGTTTGTTAAGCATGTCCTCCGTAAGGTCAGGATAGGAAGTATCAGCGTAATCAAGAAGTGGTAGAAGTAGGGATTGCGCTAATGCACACCTCGTACTGGTCGGCAAGAGATTACGGAGTCGTCCGGAAAAGAAAAAGTGACCGGAGGAAGCGACTTAAGATCGACTCTCTCAACAAACCAAGAAGTGGTTAAGGATTGAGTAATAGAGTTTATGAAAACTGCGAAGAGTAGAGGGGACAGTACGCCACCCTGCGGGACGCCAGCAGACGTTACACACCAGGAGGAGAATGAATCCTCCACCTTGATGCGCTGCTGACGTCCTCGCAGGTAACTATGAAACCAGTCAATTACCGTTGGAGATACGTTAAGGGAGCAAAGCAGCTCCAGTAAGATATCAAATCAACTGTGTTGAAGGCGTTGCTAAAGTCTAGCAACGTCAGGACTGTGAGCTGCTTATTCTCCATACCCCAACGAATGTCGTCCGATATTTTAATGAGAGCAGTAGTCGTACTATGAGCGGGACGGAAGCCAGATTGGAAAGGATTAAGGAGGTTGTTTTCATTTAAGAAGGAGCTAAACTGATTGTGGATTAACCGTTCTAGGGCCTTAGAGAGGAAAGGGAGAATGGATATAGGACGATAATCAGAAAAGGATGTGGGGTTAGATTTCTTTGGAAGAGGAATGATTTGAGCCTGTTTCCAAGCAGACGGAAAGATACCTGAGGAGATCGATCTGTTAAATATAACAGTGATTACTGGAGTCAGGACATCAATAAAGGGAATGATCATGTTACGACTAATGCTATCACATCTGACGGCATTCGAAGAGATAGAGAGTATACTCTTCTTAACGTCACAATCGGTGAATTGGCGGAAGATGAAAGATGAGAAACTGGGTTTAGGTAAAGATACTAGTTAGGTAAAAAGAAACAAAAATTTAAATATTAACTATTTGAAGCTGAGTTTTTTATTTATTTATTAGAATACCTGTTACGTCCTAACAAAGGATAGGCGTGAATTTTGTTTATGAAACGTATATTTTTACATTTAAATGTAAATTACCAAAATTATTGCGTTCGTCCTCTAAAATGTCCCGTCGAATCGTCCTTTCTTTCGTCATATATGACAAGTCTTAGTCAAAAACTATAGCTATGCACGAAGGAGTCTGCAACATCCTCCCCTTCAGTAGGTATTGGAAACCAATACTCAAGGTTTGGAGCGGACATCCAACTTGCATAGCATCGTCACTGGTCGTCAGTAAAGTCCATGTCCAGACCACTCTAACAAGTCCGTCACGTCTGGTCTCGTAGATTTTGTCTCATTCGTGTTGTCTTCGCATCAATGAAGTTGCCCATGGCTCTGTAAGGCTGCATGGCTTCACTTGTCGGAGAGGATTCAATATATTCCTTTCACCTCGTACTATCTCCATGTGTAGGAACGGACGCCCTCTTATTTTAAGTCTTGGGGCGGTATACCTCAGCAAGTTCTTGCGTCTGCATCTTTTTCCGTGGGGGGGAATCAAACCTCATATATGCTGACAAAGAGCTGTCAGGAGGAGATGTATCATGGAGAGGTGTATATCAAGGAATGGAATGTCAGGGTGAGGTATGTCAGTGAGCAGGCTTGTCGTCGCGCCACAAATTACCCGTCTCAATCTTGTGATTGACAAGCATGGTAGT
Organism: Aproaerema taeniolella; assembly: GCA_949987775.1. Lineage (NCBI taxonomy): Eukaryota > Metazoa > Arthropoda > Insecta > Lepidoptera > Gelechiidae > Aproaerema > Aproaerema taeniolella. Next base: position 4,827,098 of record OX465258.1, on the reverse strand, counting down.
TTTTCCAGACTGGCGATCGCCTTCGAACCTGACCACCTTTGTTAGTCTTGACAAAGGATAGGCCTCAATTTTGTAAAAATATATTTTTAGAATTAAATACAAATTACCACAATTATTCCGTCCGTCCTCTAAAATGTCCCGTAAAATTAGGACAATTGTTTTGTCTTAGTCAAAAAATTATGGCAATGCACGAAGGAGTCCGCAATAATACCAAATTAAACGAAACCATTTAAGAGAGACTTAAGAATAACTAAAATAAAATACATTAGCTACTTAGTCAATGTGCTGGGAGAGCTTTTGTATTGTTCATTTCGTACCCGCGAATACTTAAGGTTCCCCTCTGTACTTTCTACAGACGTGGTTTTTTAATTATTTTTAATTATTTTTAATTTTTATATTTGTATATTATTTACTTAATATAACACACCCTAATAAATGTAATTTTCACATTTTCTCTTGGTACACCCTTGCCCACTTGAACTGCCTCTCCCTCTCACATAGGTTAGCACGCGACGACGGTTGTAGCTCAATTGAGGGCCGCCACGTCATCTGGTCATCTTTAGGCCTGTTGGTCAACTTAGTTTGGGCTTTGAGGGTGTCCTTGTTCCCGGGGGTTGTTCTCAGGGGGCAACTACCCCCTGGTAAGCCTTCGGCAGCTTCTACTTCTTTTTCATCTTCTTCTAGCCCAGCAGAGGGACCCGGCGCCGGGGACTGGCACAGTTCACGAGGCTGTGCCAGCCATGCGACATTGTCCGGAGGGCGGGTGTGCAGCGGGGCGATGCTGTGGATCATGAGGTCCAGTGTCGCCGCGGTCGAACATACGACGCGCCTCACCCGAGGTTCCGTCCTAGCGCACGTCGGTAGTAGGGGTAGCGGGGATAGTAGGGATCGCCGGAAGACCCCTTACCATTACCACCGACATATTCATATATCTTTTGCAATCAGCCTTAGTTTCACTACCAAGTGCGAGTTTAGAGCGATGGTTAAAGTCACCCCAAATAATAAATTTTGAACGTTATTTGAAGTTGACGGGCTTAATATTTTGTAGTGACGTCTTTTGAGTTTTTGATTGTATTATTATTGTTACATCCAGGTTCGCAGCAATTGGACAGAACGACGTGGGTGAACAGCTGCGTGCGGCGCTCATTGACGGATACGAAGCCGAGGAAGAAGAACCAGGTTTGACAACATATGACAACACATTTAATATTTTTATTTTATTGAAATTTTATTAATTTATTTTTTATTTTACATAAAGTAATATTGTATTGCAGTCTATGTGAGCGTCTGTATCTTTGTCTTATCTTAAAGTGGGTGGTGAAGGCAACTACTACATAAATGTTTTTTGACCTCTTCTATGACTAAGGTCAACGATGGAGCGAGTTAACTCAGGAAATGCCTATTAAGGCACTGGTACTCCTACGCACCGACGGAACACAGCAACTTGTTTGTCGTCGGACTTTGGTAGGAGGGTGGTCGCGAACCAGACGGCTCTTTACAGGTCCGCATGATACCATAGGACGCCACCCCAGATTCAGAACAAATTGAAGTGTCGTTGCCTAATTATTTTGCATTTCCTTTTGCCCGCGACTTTGTTTGCGTATAATACAGGGTGTAAGGGAAACTTAACAAAACCCAAGCCCGAAATTGAGACCATCATTCTGACTGAATGATTGTTCGGTAGAATTTTCTTTAGGAAAGTTTTTTTTCTTTTCTATGTTTACATTATAGTAATTTAATCTTATTTTTATTAAAATGGTCTGAGTACATACAATTTTGCTTAAATGTCCCTTACACCCTACTACAATGATGTTGTTATCTCGTACAGTTACCCGTACAGTTATTCAGCATACTTACCCCCTATACCTTTGTGAGAGACTGGTGTCCATGTCCATACTAGATAGAAATCCTGTATTATGGATCATCAGCCCCCCCCCCCCTCCGTTAATCTTAGTTTTTATCTGAGATTTTGCAACAGAAATAAAGAATTTGCTACTCCAGGAGATGTTGCTACTTTAGGAGCATCATCCGAATATGTGGAAGAAGAACGAAGCACCACTCCAGTGGTTGTTGAGACGAGCGTGGAGAGCGGGGCCCTGGAGCGGTTGGCGGCGGCGGGGCACTGGGCGCGCTGCCTGGCGCACGCCGGGCCCCGCGCGCCGCACTACGCACTGCGGTATGCAGCGCATCTCTTCAAGGCACAGCCTGTTAGTATATTACACTAAGTACCACCCCAGTGGTTAGAACGGGGCTCTGGAGCGACTCTATCGTGAATTGTGTGATAGGGGTTACAGTGGTAGCCAATCAAACAATTCCTCCCGCTGCTTGACTGATTTACTCAAAATACGAAGTGTTTCGTGTCTATTTACAAATATACTTGGCCCAAAGGTCTTGTAACTAGGCCACAATCTCCAAAAAAGGTATATTACACTAAGACTCAATAGGGTCTTCTTCTTAATCTTAAGAACCGCGCTCTTGTCAATGTAGCAATTTCCATTCCATTAGGTTTTGAGGCATACCTTTCAGTTCCCTATAAATTGACACTCCTATTTTTTCTTTCAACTGGTCGCTGAATCGTCTTCTCAGTCGCCCTCTTCTTCTTCTTCCTTGCCAATAGGGTAGATTACTTATTTTTTTATTATTAAAATTGAATCTTTTTACCTTTTTAATAGCCTGGTAATATCTTTAAAAATAAGAAAGATGTGCACATTTAAAATATTCTTATATGAAATGTTGAGTTGTCAAATGATATTTTCATTAAAAAAATTGTCGAATGTCTGTTGGTATTTTGATGGGTCGCCTGTTTAAATATCTCAATTAGATAGAGAGGGAAATACTGAACAATGACGTCACAGTTGAGTAAATAAATCAATAACTATCATGTTTACAGCGCACAGAAGGCATGGACATTGAGAGCGAAGAAGTACCAGAAGCCTTGTCTACAGTACTGGACACATTGCGTCAGTACATCGTCAGTGACAGTGGTTCGACGCTATCCAGTAATGACGCGCCCCTGACTAACGCCATTTGCCGGGAGATCCTCGTCCGCGTGTCTTTGGCCCCTAGAGCTCTGTCGGCCTTGAAGGATGCCGCCGCTGTCTTAGTGGCAGCCGGGGCTGATGATAGAATGTTACAAGTGAGTTGAAGCTAAATATTCACCATAATTATGTCACCTGAAATACAGGCTAACAACCTATTTTAAGCACCAGTCTCCCACAATATTTTAAAGTTTTTTTTTTTTGTTTTTATTGTGACTCAAATGTATCAAATGTATTGTGGTGGGAAATAAATAAATTGTATTATTGTGTTTGTCTTATAACCCATAATCTCGAGCAATTAAGTTTATTATTATTTAATTGTATTCTTTATTGTTTCTGATATACAAAATTCAGAATACGAACCCAAATACACTAATATTTTAAAGAGGAATGATTTGATTGTTTCTTTTTTTGCATTGAATAGGCTCCGAAATTACTGGACCGATTCGAAAAATTCTTTCACTATTAAAATGCTACATTATTCCAGAGTAACATAGGCTACATAATTTTCCCAAATTCTCACGGGAACGAAGTGCTAGTTACTAATAAACCAGGTGCTAGTTACTAATAAAAAGAAACTGTAATTTCAAAATTGATGAATTAATTGATAGCGATTCTTGCCTTCTAAACAGGAACCGCTGAGTCCGCTTTCATACCTCTAAGTAAAAAGCAAATATTTCTCATTTTTTTCTGATCCATGTCTCAGTAATACAATAATCCCACAATTTTGTACCGAACTTCTATAATAATACTTGATAATACATATAAAAAGTTATACTTCAGGCAATAACTCTGCTAATGGCGCTCCACGTTCCGCAAATAGCTTCAAAAGCTGCTCGGGCATTGCCGCGGTACACTGATATTTTGGTGGCTGACGTAGGTAAGTCATTGAACATAATTTATAATGTTTAACACTCACGTTACACAATACACATCACATTACGTTACACATCACGTTCACGGTACGTTTGTTTTTGCAGATTTTTAGTAACGTGAAGAAAACCGCTTAAATAACGTGATTTTTGAAATTTGTAACGTGATTAAATTACTGAATCAGTAACGTGATTAAATTCAGCATAAACCTTTCCAATTGATAAATTAGTCTATGTAGAAAAAATCTCAGACGCAAAACAAGGTCTCGATTTATACCTGATTGTTCTTTCTTAAAAATTATTTGTTTAAAGAACGTATTTTTTTACGTGTGGTATTAAAATAATGATCGACTTTAACGCCATCTAGCGAGAACCGTAAAAGCTGCTTGAAAAACGGCTATTTTATCCATGCGATATCACTTACGTAGCAAATGCTACGGAACTACGAAGCTTGTAGTTAGTTACTACAAACACATGTATACAAAAAGTTTTTGTTTCAGTGTATTACGCTTGCGGATTAGCCGTGCGCGCAGAAGGTAATACTGGGTTCCGAGAAGCTTTCGTGCTGCTAAACCGTAGCCTGGACCTAGCCGAGGCAGCGGATGATGACTCTGCTCATCTATTGGATTACACAGATTTTGGTGAGTATCGTCGTTTTAAATGTTATCCAGCTAATTTTCTTGTTCACCACATGGTTTAAATTAGAACCAAACTTACCTAATTAGGTGCGTAGTGCGTGCACAAATAAGTTAGAAAACTGTTTTATGAAAGTTCTTGGGTCTTTTTTGGATTTGACTTACAATATTTTTTTCAAAGTTATAAAAGCTGATTTAATAGAACATACAATGCTCCTATTTTCTTATAGTCCTTCGGCAAATTTCGTGTTTCCGAAATTATCACAAAACAACAATAAACTAGGTAATTCTAAACAATTAAGCTATATTTGTTTTCAAAGGTGCAGTATTTCCTCGAGAGGAATAGAGAAACTCTGAAAGAGTATACTCCAGAGGTGGTCCAATTGTCTCCAAGTCAGGATCTGATGATTGAATCCCAGGAAAATCGAGAGAAACCCTCAAATTTAATAGGCACTTACATCGTTTCTCACGTACTTTCTATTATTTACACTAACATTTGGCAAATAAATATTTTTTTTTATATAAAAAAATTAAATGACTTCAAATAAAAAACCGGCCAAGTGCGAGTCGGACTCGCATCTTTTGTATCTTCTGTATCGTATCTTTTGATTGCGTTGGCTTAGAAGTTTGATTTTTTCACAAGGGACAGTAGACCTGAGTACTTGATATAAATTCCAGCTTGATACCTCCACGCGTTCCTGAGAAAAAGGGTCTTGACAGACATACAGACGGACGGACGGACGGACAACAAAGTGATCCTATAAGGGTTCCGTTTTTTCATTTCTAGGTTTGGAACCCTAAAAACGAAAAATAAAGACGTAGCATTTAATATGCGTGACAAACCAAATAAGTTTACTGACTGTACGTATATCCGCCTTTGCACCGACTTCAAACAGATCAGTAGTTACGTAGCACATTAAAAACTATTCTTTATTTTTCGTTTTTTGAACTTGGTTTAGTTTTATTATAAAAAGTTTTGTATCATTTATTATCATTATACTATAATTGCATAATAAATTGTTTGTAGAATGCACAGACTGGTCTCGCACCCCGTTACTGCTGGAGAGCGCGTGTCTCCGCGGCTCGGCGCTGGACGACACTCGCGAGTGGGTGCTGTCTGTATCCATGGACCAAACTGTCGAACAGGTTACAAATTACAATAACAAATATTTGTGGACACTTCACTTTTTTCAGCCGATAAGTATATATCCCCACTGAGGGGCACGGTCCTCCCTTCGAGATGGGGTTTGGGCCATAGTCCACCAAGCTGACCCAATGCGGGTTGGTGGACACACTTAACATAGCGTCACTCTGTGAAGTGTAGTGTGTTGAAAAAACAAAAATAAATGATGTCTATGTCTTTGTCTTTAAGCAAGGCTTCTATAATGGGAGCTAGATAATTGATAAATACGTATAAAGGGTTTTAGGTGTATTGGGTAACTTTAAATCAATTAGCGAAAATTAAGCATGTAGTTCTGATTACGAAACTGAACGACTTTTTCCAAGGAATTTAGGTCGAATTATGAAAAAAAATTGTCGTCTGCCCATACAACTATAGGTACTATGAGATAGGTCGACATATTTTTATCAAGAATTTGAAATAGCAAAAATTGTGGAGAATCTCCTCCTAAACTTTGCTAATAGCTGTGTAGAATAACATATAATTTTATTTACAAGAACAAAGTCGCAACTGAAATAAATAATTGAATTTATTTATTTTCAACTATAAACGGCCGGTTTGGTCGAGTCAAAGTCAAAAATGTTTATTTCATAGAACATACAAAGTGCTGCTTGAAAACGTCATAAAAATAAATTAGCAAAATCAATATAAATCATTGAGCAAAATAGTGAATTACATTAGAATTTTTGACTTTGCGCCTATTCGCAAAGGTGCAGTCTTCCTCAGGAGAAGAATAGGCAAGAAACTCCGAGGGTCGCTCTTTTTAAGTCAATCATATAAATTTTCTTACTTCTAATTTTAATTGACTTAATATCTGAATAACTCTGGAGCTGAGCAATTTATTCCCATGGTTGCTTGTCTAATAGATAATCAGAAATTCTATAATAGCCTTTTTTACAAAGTTTTTGTTTAATTTTAGGGTCTTAAATTTTTCTAAAGGTAGGTTTTGAATACAAATGGGAATCTTATTGTAGAAGCGTATACATTGACCCATAAAAGAGTTTGGCGCTGCCTCTTGAGCGACGGGTCTGGGTTTGATTCCCGGTCGGGGCAAATATTTGTGTAAAAAGCAGATGTTTATTCTCGGGTCATGGGTGTTTGTGTCTGTCTTTATGTATGTTCCAAGGGACCCAAGACACAAGGGAAATCCTTAGTGTGGGCCTTTGAGTGTGTAACGTTTAAAAACGAAGAAAAAACTGTCCTAGACGTTGCCGGTGGACAGTCTCGGCAGATACAGTTCGTTCGTGGGTGAAGAACAGCCCTGCTGCGTGTTGACCGGCTACCCACTTGGCTCGCGGCTCGTCACATTTAGTAATGGTATGTATTTTACTAATTATACAATTTGGACTTTAAAATCACTTTTGACAAATTTTCTATCATTTTTAACCCCCGACAAAAAAGAGGGGTAGTGTTAAAGAGGGGTGTTATATGTTTGACGTGTGTATCTGTATTGTATATCTATTCTTCACTTTACTTAACCTTTCTGGGAAAAATAAAATCATAGTTGTGGATGGATTCCGCCATTTAAGTGTCTTAACGTTCCCCTCGAAGCACGAAAACGCCTATGTTACATAGTAACAAATCAGGTGCCTGTTGCCGTGTACGTTGTTTAGCCTCACTAATTGATTCCGAATAGTGAGCACTACTATGTAACGAGCAGTTTTCAACAGGCTATACTTTGGAGACCGAATTGAAGCTTGGGCTCTCAGTCGCCATTTTTTTTGTTTTCTGCAACTAATTCATAATTTTGCGTTTTTTTGGATATAAAAGTATAATAAATCGAATCTTTTAGTCCTAGTTGTTATGAACATTTTTTCCCAGGATGCTGCATTTTATGATAGGAACAAGCCACTTTGCAAATTGATAGAAGGGACCATAATAAAATATTTGACCCGAGGATAAACGAGATTCCCCCATTTGGAACAGAGATGGCGCCACTTACTCGATTTTTTTTTTAATTCTCAATCTTGAATGGATGCTCCGATTTGCATAATGAAGATGTCAATCGACAGGAAATTAATTGATTTATTCTAAAAAAAATAAAAAAGCGCCCTAAATTAAATATAAGATAAAAAAAAAACTGGAATAAATATATATAAAGTGTTTTTTTTTGTATTAACGAAATTTTTAGAACAGTGTGTAAGGAAATGGAAGTTTTTATTTATATACATATTGTCACGCAATCATTTACACGTTTTGCGCAAAAAACCGTTACTCAATATCTTGTCTCGTTACAAATTTATTGAAGAATTACCGCTGTCGTCCGCAAGACTTTGTCCGAGTATAATTCGTTAAAATGAAAATATTTTCTCTTCCCGTCATCCGATGTTTATAAAACTTGTACCAATTTGTAAATCGCTCTCAATCAGTCAATATTCCAGAAATGACATGCCTATTTTAACCTAAGTTAGGTATATATATATATTAACCAATTGTTTTGTTTCTATAAAGATCCTATAAGTTTACTATTTTTTCATCAAATCATTCTATGTTCTTAGGGTTGTTATAATTCCCAATATTTTTAAACGAGCAATTCTTGTATATAAATATATATATATAAATATCTATATATATTTTTAGGATCTCGGAAACGGCTCCAACGATTTTCTTGACATTTGGTATGTAGGTTGATTCGGGGGCAAAAAGTCGATCTAGCTAGGTTTAATTTTAAAAAAATAACCGTGCGAAGCTCGGTCACCCAGGTACTATAAATATATATATATATTTAGGATCTCGGAAACGGCTCCAACGATTTTCATGAAATTTGGTATGTAGGTTGATTCGGGGGCGAATTATCTTCCATTTCAAAGGTGCTGGAAACCCTGAAAATAAGGTCGCTATTAGTATAAAATACCAAAATAATAATAATACTAGGTAAATGTAAAATAGTTTTAGAACTGATATTTTACTTACGTTTTGTTGTCACATTGGCCTTTGCACGTTTTACACTGTAACGTGCAAGGAAGACCTACGCGTTGGCAGCCACAACGCATCGAGTTGCAGCTCAATTTACAGCCACAATTATCAAAAAAGCTTAATTCGGGCCAAATTGGAGTGGCTTTGAACCATAGAGGAGCGGTGCATAAAATATTTACTGTTTTGGGTAAGAATCCGTTAAAAATGTCTTACGTTAGTGATAAAAAGCGAACCGATAAAACAATTGCTTGCTTTTTTAGGCCCTGAAATGTCAAGTGCTCTACGGGGCTTCCATGCCTTTACAGGGTGTGACACGACTTCATATTTTAATACAAAAGGAAAAAAACTTGTTTTAAAACTTGGATGTCACACCCTGAGACAACCACCGCTTTTGCTGGCATGTTAATTCCTGCAGAAATACTTTCTGAAGAAGTAATGGGTCATTTGGAGCGGTTCGTATATATATGATTTGTTATTGTATGAGGTATATTATATAACTATCTCACACGTTATCAGCTGATTAATTTTTTTTGCAGATTCACTTGCAGGCTATACGACGTGCAAACCAAACATTCAACGGTAAATGAGGTTCAGCAAGATTTGTTTTCAAGTAAAAACAAGATGGTGACGAGCCTGCCCCCTACTTCCGCTGCCCTTAAACAGCATGCCTTACGTGCAGCGTTTCAAGCGGGCCATATTTGGGGCAACGCGTTAGATTTAGACGCATCAACCCCAAGTCCATTTGTCTGGGGGTGGCACAATGTTGATGGAAAATGGACTCCTCTATGGTTCAAAGCCACTCCAATTTGGCCCGAATTTGGCACCTTTGAAATGGAAGATAATTAGTTTGATTATCAATGCATGAGGTGCACTTGTGGCGCCAGTATCAACACAATGTAAATAAATAAAAGTACCTGGGTGACGTTTTTTTTAAATGAAACCTAGCTAGATCGATTTTTCGCCCCCGAATCAATACATACCAAATTTCATGAAAATCGTTGGAGCCGTTTCCGAGATCCTAAATATATATATATTTATAGTACCTGGGTGACCGAGCTTCGCACGGTTATTTTTTTAAAATTAAACCTAGCCAGATCGACTTATTGCCCCCGAATCAACCTACATACCAAATTTCAAGAAAATCGTTGGAGCCGTTTCCGAGATCCTAAAAATATATATATATCTTCTTATCTTCTTCTATACATATAATAAAACTGTAGAGGTCGAATTTCTGTACATAGAAAAAAAATGCTAAAAACCGAGTCAGGGGGATGTAAGAAGAGAAATAAAACAAATCCCGATTTTTTTAGATTTTTTTGTTTCTCTGTTTGTCTGTTTGTCTGTTTGTCTGTTTGTCTGTTTGTCTGTTTGCACGGGCTAATCTCCGTAACTGTTGGACCGATTTAAATGAAATTTTGCATAGGGTTACCTTATATCCCCGGTCAACATTTAGGCTACATAAAATCTCGAAATTTAGCCAGTAAATATAAAACCAACAACAAAAACCCCTGAAAAAATTCAAGCTAGGTGTTTTTCAGAACATTTTACTCATGCCATAGAGATCAACGTATTTTTGACATATATACATGGGCTAAAAGCAAGGACATGTTGTTTTTTAAATTTATCTCTTTCGAGAAAGGCAAAGGAATCTGCATCCATACAGCCAGGTCTTCAATATATGTATTTCTTAGCTATGTCTTCAATTTATATTTCTTTACTTCTCTCATTCTCCGTAAGCCGATAGTGTTTTGTTTACGAAGAACTATGGCGGCGAGAAGCACTGCCGCTGGATCGGAGCAGATACACTGTATCACTGAATTACTTTTTAACCGACTTCGAAAAAGGAGGAGGTTTTATGTTCGACTGTATACAGGGTGGAATTTTGTAATGCCACCTTAAGGGAAAGTACTCTTAATACTGTAGATAGAAAATTGTACTCAAAGAAAACATTCCTTTATTTTTGAAAAGAAAGAAAACTGAATTCAAGAATTTTCGAAAATTCGCTTGCCCCAACCGGGAATCGAACCGACTAAAATCTGTAAGAATACCCTGTACTTTTATTGCGTCGATCGTTAGGGTCAATTATAAGGATGAAATCTTTCTAACAAACTTGGAAAATTAAATGAAAGGAAGACTACGAAATCTTAAACCATTGTATATCTTTATTTTATGTATGTTCACCGATTTCTCCGTCATTTGGACCGATTTTCAAAATTCTTTTTTTTTGTTCGAAAGAGTATACTCCAGAAGTGGTCTTATTGTCACCAAGTCAGGATCTGATGGAATCCCATCAAAATCAAGGGCAACCCTTAAATGGAATAGGCACTTACAATGTTTCTCAAGTTCTTGCTATTATTTACGCCAAATTTAGAAAAATATACACTCAACACTGTCTAGGGATATTGCATGATTTTTCATACAAAAGAGGTCTGTTTGAGAAGCTATAATACCATACTCGAGATACACGGAGTGATATAATTTTCAGATGAGCAAGTGCTAAACATGAATTTTCAATTTTTATCAATGAATTTAATTTTTCTTGAAATTTGTGAAAACGTGACTAAAATGAAAAAAAATTGCGCTGATTCCACCATTTTCATACAAAAAGCAGAAAAATTTTGTTTCGTTTACGCATTTTTGTTTTCGTTTACGTCACGTTAAAAAAAAACAATTTAAACAAAATTCATTGACGAGAATTGAAAATTCAGGTTTAATACTTGCTCATCTTAAAATTATATCCCTCCATGTGTCTCGAGTATGCTTTTATAGCTTCTCAAACACACCTTTTTGTATGAAAAATTAAGCAATATCCCTAGACAGTGTTGTATTTAACTTATTTTTTCTATGTCTATGGAGTACGTAGCATTTGATAAAAGGACCGGATTGAGATTTATGAGATTTCTGTATAAAAGATCCTTTCTTAATTTTTTGTCGGAAGTTTGGTTGAGTAGTAGAGTTACACAGCCTGTGAATCGACGGTTTCTGGGTTCGATTTCCGGTTTGGGCAAACGAACCATACGAGGGAAACTTTAGTGCAGAAAGTTACAGTGTGAAGTGCTAATTAATTGATTTTATGATAGATAGATAGATAGATAGATTGACACTTTATTCAATTGACATAAAACAGCACAACACAGTAATAGACAAATAACAAACATACAAGTAAACATGAATCAGCAAGCAAACAATGAAGTAAACAGAGTAAGAAACAGAAACAAATAATTTTATAAAACTATTTTACACCGTGTTATCTGTATCATGCCAATCAAATTGGCGCTGACTCAGCAGATTGCTGCAGTACCAGACTGCAGCGCTGGTATTCTGCCATGATGCTACTTATTGAGGTAATAATAACCTTTTTCTAACTTCATAAATTCACCTTTAAAAAAGTATTTTATAAAGAAAATCTGAGGGTGATGCTCTATAATTAGATAGATGTTATTTTTAAGAGCTATCGTCGAATATAAGTGAGTCGGAAGAAATTAAAGTTATTGTAACTGACCCACAAATATCCAAAAATAAAACAAAAACTTCTGTGCTGAACTGGCACTGAACAAAAAATTTGGAATGTGCCAGCTGCCAACCAAATACATTGCATTGTTGGTACAGAGGCCAGCGCATCAGGTTACTCCATTTTCATTGCAAAACCGCTCTTATCACAACAGCACAGAGTGCACGCGTGTGGTAACCTGAGTTGGGGCCGTCCGTGCATTGCAAAATTTAGACAACGTATTATATACTCATAAACAATATGCCATTTTTTAAATTTTCATGACATGTAAAGTTATGTGACTTATGTTACCCCAACGAGGATTATAGGCGTATAATATCTAAAATATCGAAACTTTTGTCAGCTTCCCCATTAATAATTCGGCTATTCTGCACTTTTTTAACGAACCAAAACTATATACTTAATACAGTGCTAATAAGAACGAAATTGATTAAGTATTTAGTCTTCAAATCTTAATTCGGCCCTGTCGGAGAAACTAAATTACATTATTCAATCTTCAGGATATCACTTTTTGAAAACAATAAAACAGCTTATTTTTATTTTTAAGCAAAGGAATCTATGGCCGTACAGCCGGTGTTTTCAATGCATTTCTTATTTTTAAAGGCGGGAACTCAATAGAAACTGAAAATTGACATTTGTTTTATTAAAACCACTATGAATATGGTTTATATAGGTTTGATCTATGGCTTTGATGTTCTGAGATGAAATAAGGGCTATTTATTGATTATTGATTTTAATTTACATCAAGCGTAGTATTGCGTATATAAGCCATGGATAAATATTATAATATTACTATTCTAATAAGTTTCTTAGTTTGGATCAAGCACTGACACCTTTGTTTATTTCTACAAATGTCCATTGAAGGGAAAAGCTTAGTCATTTCTATCTTAAATTTAAATTTTTATTGAATCATTTTTACAATTATCGCAAAGCACAATAAAAGCAGCGTGCTAGCTGAAATCTCAAATGCACGGGGGTTGTCTTAGATACTGACATAGCTGACCTGTTTCAGAAACTTCTATTCCACTGAAAATCAAAAATAAGTCCGTAATTAGCACTAAGGAATTCGTGTGCCATTTATTGTACTTACCTAAGTAATAGGTCTTTCAACATACAATTTTCGTAAATTTTTTACTCCACATATTTTTATTTTATCAAAATTGATTTTTTATAAGTACAAAATCCTTACGTTTTTCACAGAAACGCGAAATACAATATTAATTAACCACTTTTTGTGGGATTGTTAAGACAACAAGATGTTTTAGAGGCACCACTGACTCATGTTAAGTGTTGATTGTCTATCTCTCTCAGTATCAAAAAATCAAAAACGACTGCTACTTAAGTATAGATCAGAGTCTGAGTCGCGTTCTATAATACGGACCTTAATCTATCAAAAGCAGTAACAATGGTATAGAAAATATAAGCGATAGAGGAAACAACTATGTTTGACCTTGGTTTTCAGATCCAAAGTAATGTATTAAGTATCAACCTTACGAGTATATGACATAGTTAGCCAAGTTTTTAAATAAAACATATTTTTAGAAATTGCTTTTCCTTATATGAACGAAATAGTTGCTATTCGTTCATATAACGAAAATATGAACGAAATAGTTGCTTCAATAAAAAACGGCAATTCATGTTGTGTCAAAGTACAAACTCGGTTTATAAAAATACATACAACACGCAGACGAAGTTGCGGGCATCAGCTAGTAATATATATAAATCTCCTGTCACGATGTTTGTCCGCGATGGACTCCTAAACTACTTAACTGATTTTAATCAAATTTGTACACTGTGTGCAGTTTGATCCAACTTGAGAGATAGGATAGTTTTTATTTCGATTCATGGCCTTAATAATTTATAATTAACAATAAACTGATTATCAATGTTGATCGTTGTCATTAATCGTAAATCTCTAACAGATGGCGCCACGGCAACGCGGGGCCGGGCTGCTAGTATATATATATATATTTATATACAAGAATTGCTCGTTTAAAAATATTGGGAATTATAACAACCCTAAGAACATAGAATGATTTGAAGAAAAAATAGTAAACAGGATCTTTATAGAAACAAAACAATTGGTTAATATATATATACCTAACTTAGGTTAAAATAGGCATGTCATTTCTGGAATATTGACTGATTGAGAGCGATTTACAAATTGGTACAAGTTTTATAAACATCGGATGACGGGAAGAGAAAATATTTTCATTTTAACGAATTATACTCGGACAAAGTCTTGCGGACGACAGCGGTAATTCTTCAATAAATTTGTAACGAGACAAGATATTGAGTAACGGTTTTTTGCGCAAAACGTGTAAATGATTGCGTGACAATATGTATATAAATAAAAACTTCCATTTCCTTACACACTGTTCAAAAAATTTCGTTAATACAAAAAAAAAACACTTTATATATATTTATTCCAGATTTTTTTATCTTATATTTAATTTAGGGCGCTTTTTTATTTTTTTTAGAATAAATCAATTAATTTCCTGTCGATTGACATCTTCATTATGCAAATCGGAGCATCTATTCAGGATTGAGAATTTAAAAAAAAAAAACGAGTAAGTGGCGCCATCTCTGTTCCAAATGGGGGAATCTCGTTTATCCTCGGGTCAAATATTTTATTATGGTCCCTTCTATCAATTTGCAAAGTGGCTTGTTCCTATCATAAAATGCAGCTTGGTTTCCATAACAACTAGGACTATTTGGCCCAATACTCCTATTAAGAGCTGGTCAGAGTTAGCACAGAACTGCGATAAATGGATTAAAGCAGAGGAGGCCTTTGCCCAGCAGTGGGATCTGACAGGTTAGAAAAAAAACCAGCCAAGTGCGAGTCGGACTCGCGCACGAAGTCCCTTATATATAAAAACGAGAAAAAAATCACGTTTGTTCTATGGAAGCCCCCTGAAATATTTATTTTATTCTTTTTTTTGTAATAACGACAACAGAAATACATCATCTGTGAAAATTTCAACTGTCTAATTATCACGGTTCATGAGATACAGCCAGGTGACAGACGGACGGACGGACAGCGGAATTTTAGTAATAGGGTCTCGTTTTTACCCTTTGGGTACAAAATCCTAAAAAGTAATAATATTATGAACCTGTATATCAGGCCGGCTGGTGCGGGGGGAATGACTACTCGCAGATATAACTAACATTACTACTTAGGTATATACTAGGTGAAAAAGAACCTAGCTATATTCAAAATCCTGAACCAGTATCACTCAAAAAACACATTTATGAAAAAAAAATTTTTTTAAAATATTTTTCAAAGGGAATAGTTCATTTTTTGCCTAAACGTAGACATTACTCCTACACCAGGGACGCGAGGGGTGCGGGTAGCGCTCGGGGGGTGCGCCCGAGTGGTGTGTACGTTTAGGAAAAAAATCTCCCCCCACCCCAAAAAAAAAGTGTTGAGTAAGTGATACTGGTTCAGCATTTTCAATAAAGCTAGGAGGTTCTTTTTCAACCTGTATATTGGGTGATTTAAATATATGAGCCTGTATGTCAGGTCGTTGCGCTCTCCGCGAGTGGTGGTCCCGCGCGACGGCCGCGGCCCGCGCGGGGGGCGCGCCCGCTCTACTGCTCAACCACATCGCCGGCTGGTGCGGGGGGAATGACTACTCGCAGATATAACTACATTACTACTTACTTGTACAGTATTGCTACTTAAATTATTGGGCTGAGAGCCATCTGCGCTCGCCACTTGCTCGGTGAAGCTGTAAAGGCCATCAGCGGTCAACAGTGTAGTCATTTAGAAAAAAAAAACTTGTATAGTTTACAGGATTATTGGAAATACATCACGATCCCTTTAAGGGACCCACTTTTCTTATAAAACGGGTTTTTTTTCTAAATTGGTACATTTTGGTGATTTAATAGCTAACTACCTCTACTATCACCTCTTAAAGAGATCGTCATGACGTATTTACAGTAACCCTGTATAGGGTGATTTAAAATTAGTTTGCGAAAATTAAAGGATGTGAATCAGCCCAATAAACTTAGCAACATAGGTCGAAATGTGAAAAAAATTTCGCTTCTGTTGCCTTAGTATGGGGAATGGATAGTTTTAAATTTTAGGTTCCACGTGTAAAGGATGATAGGCATTTTGGTATCGGTATTAGAATGGAACTTGGTACTGGCACTAATTGAAATAAATGATACATCGTTAAAAGGTAATTTTCTGTAGAATAAGAACTAGTCCTGAATCAGGACTAGGAGCGCTAGTCCTGATTCATTGTCCAATCAGAGTAATCCTGCCTTGAAAGTTATTTATTTTCCATAATTTATTCATTTTTTCTGCGGCATTATTCTTCATTTTGGCATAGTATTTTCATTTATTATATTAATTATAAATTATCATCATTTTGTTACGCATTAAATGAAAAACCTACTTTCAACTTGTTTTATTTACTGAGAGAATAAAAAACCAATAATGATAATTTATAATTTATTAATATAATAAACAAAAATACTATACCAAAATGAAGAATAACGTCGCAGAAAAAATGAAAAATAAATAACTTTCAAGGCAGGATTACTAGCGCTACGGTTATTCTTATTCTACAGAAAATTACCTTTTTAACGATGTATCATTTATTTCAATTGGTGCCGGTACCAAGTTCAATACTGATGTGCCCATCCTCCTTTGTTCAGTGTAATAGGTAGAATCGCCCCTTAAAGTTTCGCTGACTAATTCAATTTCAGAATTCAATTTCAATTTTTTACCCCATATTTCATAAACTTCGTACTATTCTTCTACTGTTCTTCTTGCTGAACTATTCGAGATTGACCACAGAATAAATTATCAGATGTGCTATCTGTAAGCAAAGTAACCTCTTTAAATGGATAGTGAGGGTCACGTTTTATGTGTTTTGGTCTTTTATTTCCGGTCACTATCACCCCATCATGTTTTAGCATATATCTAGTACGAAGTCATATTTTTGAATTTCAAATCAGTGTTCTAGATGTTGCCTCCAGCTGTGTTGTACCAAAAAAGGTAAAAAAATATGAATTACAGATGTAAAGCTCTCTCTCACTTCCCTGTTGAGCATTCAAGGTTACATCTGTAACCTTAGTATCAATTTCTTATTATCATTCTCGGGTGGACTAGCGTGATGGTCAGAGTAAATACTATTTAAAGTACATATTTAACACCAAAGAGTTACAAGAATTGATGATAGAAATTATGTTTAAGCAATTTTGTTATAATAAAATGAAATTAAACTATCTTCTGATTTTTATTTGTTCATGTCACTTTCGGATGTTTCGATAAAAAAGCTCTCTTAAGCCGTTTGTGGTACGAGATTAAATTTAAATCGTATCTTCCTAACATGTAAATCATTATTGGCATTTTTGAAATAAAACTTCCGCAAAGTAAATATGTGCACTTCCATAAATCTGGCTGCAAGTATTTTTTTTAAATACATGCAAGTAACTATTCGCATTTTTAATGAGATTTTACCTTCGAACGTACTTAATGAGAGACAGTGAGAATCCCACCTTTTGCGAATCCGGCCAAGTGATAACAAATGACAAAATTACCAAACCACATGGAAAATACCGCACTTTAAAATAAAACAACATTTTTGTTTATATCGCTATAATAAACTCATTTGTTATCACATTTATTTAATAATAATAATATACTTTGACACACATATTTTTACGTACTAAAATTTGTAGTTCTACTCCAAATTCGTGATAAATACTGAGATATGGTAGAAAAGATTTGATATAAAGTGTGATATATCCGCAAAGTAAAATCATTCTAAAAGGGAATATCTGGTTAAAAAATACTGAAATGTAATCTCCAAAAATAGAATAAGTAGGTATAAGTTTGATATGAGTTAACATCCAGTATTTATCAAGGAAAATGGGTTGAAAATGACTTTTATCTAGGAAGAAACAATACACCACTAAAGTACGAAAGTTAGGTTACAATAAGGTACAATAGTATGAGTTCCGATACCATATCACAACGTTTTGATTAATTATTATTCATTGATCATAGTATTTTTTTATTTAGGAGTATTTTTTGAGGTAAACACGATGATTATTTAAAAAGTAAAGAAGGATTGCTCTAATTTCTGATACTCGACTTTATTTATGGTTTGGTTTTCTATCCGCCTAATAATATAAACTTAATAGCTGTACGTATACAAATATGTTTCAGTGGGTAGATGGCTGTTCTTTCATTGTTAGTATTTCTCGCCACGGAACTGATTTAGGTTATTGCCTTATACAGTATTTTTAAATTAGAAAAATTAATTGGCTACCTATTTTAATTGGAATTCCTCCATCCACCCAAACACTCGCGCCGACATTTTATATTTTATTCGATGAAATACGAATATTGGAATTCCTGCAAAATCGAAATAGCACAGGGACTTAGTAGAGGTATATGACGAGACCAAAAAATGAACAATTTATATACTATAATATGTGAATTTCGTACATAAATTTGTTCGTAATGGACAAAACGTAAGCCAAGCTGTACAAAAATATAAAAATTACAAGTATATTAATATATATACCAGAACTTAGAGCATATCCTCTGGTTTTTATTTTTTTTCTGTTCGAACTTGTTAGATAACATGTTGATGGTATCGGTGTTGTCGAGGCACATTATATTAGATAATACAATTTTACATTTGTCTCTTACGTAAGATTTAATTTTGTTTTAATTCTAATTATATCAAGTTAATAAGCGTAAGTTGGTTGTGATCAATCCCAACGTTCCGTCGAAATTGATAGTTGTATAACTTTAATTTTATTAAAATCTACTCTTTGATACTTAGTAAATAATATGTATTTTTTCTATAGCTTTAAACTTCGAATAATTAAGAATATATAACATAATAGATCATTTTATAAAATATATATTCGATAACTGACTGATATAAGAGTGTATATATAGATAAATATTTAGGCATTTGTAACATTCTTAAGAATTTTACTACTAAAGTTGTATTACTAGTCTAATAGATACGGAAATATTTAAAAGTTTCTCTCTCTTTAGAAAATTTACGTACAGTCAGATTTAATAATATATAGGCATGAAATACTGAAAGTACGTCTAGATTTGTTGAAATGTTTGTTGAGTCCACTGCGGGACATTGCAGTGCTAAAACTCATAGATGAGTGATGTTTGCGTGAAGGATAAGTAGTTTTATTTAATTTAAGTAAGATATTGTCAGGCGAGCCACTTATCCACAATAGCACTGGAAGAACATAGATTTCGACGATTTAGGTATATATTACATTAGAAAGATTGCGTAGATATGTACTTCGTAACTAACATCAATGACGAAAAACATGTATATTTATCTCTACATACGATTTGTATGCGCTAACTAAGGGGCTACGTGGGTAAGTCAGTATCGAAATTATCGAAAATTAACTTCTCTTAATTTTTATTGTGTTTATTGTTCACTTCATATTCAATGAGTATTCATTTTAACCTAATTTATTACTAGGGTAGGTATACTAAGGAAGGAGTCTAGATTTCTAAGTAGATGTGACTTATTTTTTTTATAAAGAGATTGCATCAGCTTAGTTAGACCATGGACAGATAATTAGTCCATGGTTAGACCGAGTAATTTAACAGTTGTCTACCTAATTAATTTCAGAGCCAAAATTTTTTAGAGAATTTTGTGAGGTTGGTAGGTACATTTTTCATAATTTCTAGTCTATAAAAAGATGATAGAATTTTATTGTATCACGAGAGAGTTGTGCGTAAAAATCAATTTACCGCTAAAATTTACAGTGTACTGACATTGAGAAAAAAGGTAACCTTTGAATGAAGAAAGGAAGCTCTCTAAAATGCGGTGTAGCAATTTTTGTGAATAAGTTGTAAGTATACATTAGGGAAATTCACTAAAGCACAACCTTGGAAGAAATAGTACCTAGATGCACTTACACACTAGAATAACGTTAGAAATTTTGTTATATAAGGCAAAGTGTTGAAGTTGGGGTTATTTAAGATTTTTAGATGAGGATATTTTTATAAAAGTTTAACTCTAGATTTTATTACATGGCAGAAATCTATGCTATGTTGTTCTTGATGAAGTGCGTGATAACTAGATAATTTACTGGTAGAAAGTTGCGTAAGAAAGTATAAAAAAGCCTATTTGCCGAACTGCGCAATATGGAGAAATGAAGTTTACTTTAAAATCCAACTTTAATATGGAGGAAATACAGGTTAAATAGATATGATATATTAAAAAGAATGCTTCTATACTTTATGCATTATGTAATATATATTTGTCATATAGGTAAAATACAAGGTGAATTTTTAACTATTACGATACTTACCCGATCATTGAGATTTAGGTAGGTACCTGGTACATACACGTTTCTACAAATAGAACATTTAAGTAAATAAGTTTTTTATAATGTTTTTACATAATAATTATACAAAACCACTACAAATATTTTGATTTCAGACGCAAATGCTTGGTAGCTTACAGGCATGTGTCCGCATTTGATGTTAAAATTTAAGTATTTGCGTCTAAAGAATATAATGCGATAAATTTAAAATCGAAGCATTCGTCAATAAGCTCCTTTTCAATTAGACTACATTCTAAATAGTGTTCCGGTCGCTTGGGGCCAGCCCTTCAGGACCTATCGATTCAGAATCTGATTGATTTGTTACAGATATTTACAATGCTTCGAAAAGGATTAAAGCTATAACAAAAAATATTCACGGTCTACATAAGTATATATATGATTATATGTACATGGTTTAGAACCTATCGATCCAGGTTTTGTCTGGATAAATTTCACAACGACACAGGGGCAGCATGGGGCAGCCGATTGGACGACAGTGCGAGCTTAGGGGTAGCTCTAGGGCAGGGTTTCTTAACTTATCATGATCAAGGATGTAACGCTCAAAAATCTCAGGGATAATAGAGTTTGACAAGGAGTCTCTTATCTTGTCAAATAGGATTTAAAAAAGAAGACTGTATCTTACAACTGTGAATTGTTAGATATATTTCTTTAATGTAATGGTTTATAGCCTTTAAGTGGTAGTAAGTGATTAAATTCTTCTTCTCTGTTAACAAGTCTCACAGCTGGGTATCTTGCGGTAGCCACTGTATTAGTTAATTTGTTCCATTTTCCATTTATTTACGGTCAAATTCATATACATTATGGAAATAAATGGCGTTAATCGAATCCGAGAAAAAAGGGAATTACAAAATTAAACAACGTTTAGCATTAATAAAATTTGAACCGGAGCATCCTTGACCATGAAGCCGAGATTAAGAGAGCCTGATTTAAAGGGTATACGTATTTGAGCCGTCGGGAGCGCTAGTCGTCGCGTCGCTCCGGCGACGGCTCGCGGGATCAGTCCGGCGAGTCGGCGCCGTCCGCGAACGACGTGGCCGGGAACAGCGGGTACCAGCCGTACGTACGCTGCGGCAGCGTCAGCTTGTCGAGGCAGATCTCAGCGCCACCGAGCGCCAGATTGTGCTCGAACCCGCCGCAGCGCTGCCACAGCATCACTACCAGAGTGCGGCCGAGCGCGTCGGTGGCCTGGAATATGGACACAGTTTTTAATTTTTACGACTCACTAAGTAAGTACATTTTGAAATCATTATGTGCCTTATTAATTCAAAAAAACAATGTGCTTAGGGGAAAAGAGTAACTATTTTCTATGTTATTTATGGGAAAAAGTCTTTCCTATTTTTTTCCCGTGCACACAGACAACTTATAAGCAACTTTTTTTTCCATGCGGTGTTGAGTGTCCAAGTATTGGGGTAGAAAAGAAAAAAACAAAAATATATAGTTCGTGTGGTCCTCCCTAGTAAAAATTAAGGGTTAAGTAAAATAGACCGAAGTTAAAAGTTAATACCGCCCAATGGTATCCAGCTTGGCTTAACGCCAGCAGAAAATTGAGAAGGATCAACAGTGTAAAAGGTTAATCATGAATGAACGACGTGCCTGGTACTTTAGGGTCTGTTTGAAGTGCGGCTCGGTCGTGCGGCGAATGACCCTGGTCTTCCTCTTGTGCAGCCACTTGTCTCCGTCCCGAAGGTAGCACTTCACGTACGAGTCTGGTACCTCACCGTTCACACCGTACACGCGGCGAGCGTGAGACACCTGCCGACATTAAATACGTATGTTATAGTATGGAGCAAAGCACAATTAATACGTAGTAAACTCATCATATCAACCGCAAGATGACCGGTATATGAAAGAATCTCTACATTGATCGATCTTGTATCCAATAAACTGTTAAAAATAAATGAGGTTTCACCCTTTCATTAAGATAAGTACCTAGTTACTTATAAGCAACTAGCTTTCCGCTCGGGACTTCGTTCCCGTAGATCATGTAGCCTATGTGTTAATCCTAGTGTCCATATAAAATTAGATCATTTTCCAATACATTGTGCCTTCATTGTGCTTATTAAAGTAATTAAAAATGGTTACGGTTTCGCGACTCAAGCTTTGAAACTGATCTCAAAAACATAATTTGACTGAGGCTTTGTTGTCATGTCGACGTCGAGATATAATTCATGTTTGTTAATTTATGCATGCTGGAGTATACACTCGAGTAAGCATTTTATGGGGGTGACAGGCAATATACGCGCTACCGGTTAAGCTCAGTTAATTAATAGCAGGCAGCAGCTGAATGCCTGCATTGTTTGAAGTGTTAATATATTATCTCGTGCCTGTATTTTTTGTTTGTACGTTTAGTAACATAGTACAAAGTTTGAATTAAAATATTAGTAAGTTAGGTAACTTGTTCAGTATTACGAGAATTAATTATTCGAATTGTTTGAATAAAAATAAATTGAACGGATAGTTACAATATTTGGTTACCTTTTCAAGTGAAACAAGTTGAGGATGGACAAACAGCAGTGAATAAAATCACGGGTGGTGTTGTTTAACGCTGTCTATGATGTTTTGTATGGGAAAATAAAGCAATGCGCTATTGGTTGTTTTTAATTTACCGAAAATTAAGGATTTAAGGCCCACTATACTGAAAAATTTTCCCCATGGAACTAGGTCGGAATGTAAATTTTTTTCATCTCTCAACTTGTGCGTTTAGTTACTCGCCTCAGTATGAGAATTAGAAATTTCGTTTTCTTAGGGGGAACTTATTCAGTTTCAGGAGAATGATGTCCTAAAGTTTTGCTGAGTAATTTAAAGTCACCCCATATTATTACAACAAATAGTGCGAAAATAGAGCGATGCTTAGCCTTAAGTTTTAACTTGTAAGCAACAACTATGAATATTTTTTTTTTTGATGAGTTTGTCTCCATCTGCATGCTCACCTCTAGCTCCAACTGTCCCTTGATCATAATGATGCTGATGTTGATCTCGGCGTGCAGCGGCGCGAGCGTGGCGTTGCGCGGCGGCAGCTGGCCCGGCCCGAGCGGCACGTCGTCGTCCTCCGCCGCGCCCGCCGCCGCCGCCGCCAGCGCGTCGCACGCCGCCGCCGCCGGCACCGCCGCCCACATGCTGCCCTTGCGCCCCGTCGCTGTGCCTGCGTTCACAACCTCACTGCTCGCCCGATACTACCACGATCGCTTCTACTTTTCGCACAGTCTTTTGTCCTTGTTAAACCTTCGCGTGCTTCACATGGTGAACGAGATTTGTATTGCACGCTGCGTAAACAAGCACGCGACGGGTTAATGACTAGTAAATGTAAAGACGTTCAGAATAAAACTGTTACTAAGACAAATGACTGTGCTCCTCATGCTAACCCGATACAAGGTTGTCGCAAGTATCGCGTCAACATGAGTACAACGATAGAGAGAGAGATGTACTTTTTTATTGAAGGGAATATATTCTCAAGGACTTATTTAAATCTAATACGGCATCAAAACATTCATCTCAAACAAATTAAAATACAGAAACCAGTAAACCATTCAATAGAACATTTATGAAAATAAACATTTACAAAATAAGCACGTCAAACAGCTTCGTGCCAATGTATAAACACTTCCGTTCACATTTAAATTATAAATCGATTTTTTTCCTAAACACATAAATGAAGAAAAAGCGTTATAACGTGAGCAGCCAAGAGTGTAGTCGAGTTCTAATAGTTGCCTGAAGCGGTCTTTAATTCATATGTTAAGCATTCCGTGTTATGAGCAGCCATTAGTTAACTGTAAATTGAATGTGTCTGTGGGACTATTCTATCACAGCTCATGCCACCGGGCGGCTACGAGTACGTCAACGGGCGCCCGCGACCTATAGCGGCGTCGCCTACAACATGGCGCTTTGCATTCATTCATTCCTACACCAGAAAAAGTTAAAACAAAACGGATTCTTGAAAAATTGTACTGTATCCAGCTACGGCCTAAAAATAAGGTATATACAAGAAATCTAATAGAATGCGCATCGTAACAATGAGTGACATTCGCAGAGGTGATGAAATCCAAAACATCCTAGGCGACAAAATGCCATCGAGATGAACGTAGACGGGCAGCCGAACAGACGGAACACAGAGACAGATGAAGTGAGCGTGATCGCCCGCGGCCGGGCATGCGTCAGGACAGTACAGTACAGACACAGTGAAGTGATGAGAAGCGTCGGGCGCAGCCACATTCAACGGTGCGTGCGCGCGGCCGCCGCGCAAGCGATGTATGACCCATGCTACTACGTGGCCTGAGACCCCCATTCTGAGCGAGCCGGCGCCGTCGCCGCGGCGGGTTCCGTCCCGAGGCGTTGTGCTCGGGAGCGAGACCCGCCACGCGAGCGGTGCCGGCGCGGGACAGAACCGGGATGCGGAGGCTGGCGGCCGTCGGACGTCACAAAGGGATCGCGTACACCGACACCGCGCACGGACAAACCCTGCAGGGAAGCTCGCGCGGGCGCCGGCACGAGCAGTCGCTTACCGAGGTTCTAACGGTCCGTCGCTGCTGACCAAACAAGCACAACACAGTACAGTCAGTACTACCCTCATGTTCGCATAGTCTAGGGTACGGTACGGTGCGGACAACTCGAGAGCAGTGGTCAATTTCCGCGTAGTTACATATTGCGACCGGTCTGTCTGAGCCAAGCGACTCGGGTTTTGGACAGGGGTGCTCGGGGCGTGAGCGCCAGGGATTGTGAATAATAAATAAGTTGTGCGAGTGAATAAATTAAAATAATAACTTTAATAGCTTTTAATTTTGTAAAACTTTAAACAAAATTTTGTAATAAAGGTTTGGATAATTGCCAATTAAATTGCTAATATTTTTGATCAAAATGATTTTGAAAGACAACCCGCAAAAATCTTAAAGGACATAAAAGATACAAAAATGTACCTATGTTTAAAAATTAAACATAAAACACCTGTTTATAATACCTGATTCCAATGCTAACATAAACTCAAAATGGTTAAGGGAACATAGAAATTATTATACATCCTAGATTAAGCTGTCTTGCCATACAACTCCAGTACCGGAGTTATGTAGCAAGGCATATTACATCTGCTTCATAGAGAATGACTAGAATTTTATCGGACAATGCGAGTATACATTTATGCTACGATATATTTAATACGTGTTTTTGTTAGTTCTTTACTCCGCAGATTTATAACTTGATCCATTGGGACTTTATAGGTGGAAACATGTTTTTTAGGAAAAAGAGGATGGACGAAATTATCTGACACATATTAAGCGATAAACCAGCTAAAGGGTGAGCAAATAAATAAGTGGGTGGTTGATAATTTAATTTATAACATTTACTTCCCTAGCGCTACTCTTGATATTCTAGTCGCTTGATTCAAAAGAATTTGAGCAGGTTTTACGTAATTTCATAAAATGAACTATGCTTATTGTCTTCTTTGGTCCATGCTCTTTTTCAGGCAATTCTACGGTCAACAGTGCTCGGTTAATACAAGTGGTGCGTAACTTACGCCTGGCCGTGGACCCGGAAAGGGAGAGCGTCCTTCCGAGCTCGCCCTTAACCGCGCGTAAAGAGCGCAAGATGTCGTCGGGGTCGCGGCGGATGCAGGACGAGCGCCTGCGCTCGCCGCGACGGGACGGCGCTGGGCTCGCGTCGCCAGCGCCATCTTGGGGTCAAATACATTTAAAAAGTAACGAGTTTTTCGGAAGTAGATTTTCATTTGTTTTTGTTGTCTTTAGAAATCTTACTTGGTATGTTAAACCGATTCATGATCATGTATAGGATACTTACATCACTTACTCCAAATTGCCAATTTTGTTACCTTTCATAAATTAAATAGAAGTTTTGAATCTTAAATATATATATACATACACGTTTTGAAGGAAATACTTTGGGCTAGGTAAAACATCTCAGATCAAACTTATAATACAAGTTAAGTTTTGACATTGCTTATACAGTAAAATGACTCCCTATCAGAAAGTCTAAGTAGCAAAAAGTCTAACAGAGCAAAACGCCTAATGAGCAATCTGCCTAATTAGTAAATCGTCCATATAACAAAACGGCCAACTAGCAATACGCCTATGTAGCAGAACGTCTATGTAAGAAATCGACAGTTTCTCAAAATACCTGGACACTTAGACACAAAAGTGAATACAAGGTGTTTGGAAGATCGTGTGTCAAACGGGTCTCGTACGTAGTTTCGAATGACGTTGAAGCGACGCACGCTGTGGCGAAAAACTTTCCGCGTGGTATGTTGGAGCGAAAGTTCATTGAAGCGAACGCCACGAAGTCGAACGACACTGAAGCGATCACCGTTGGCGTTGTGGCGAAAAATTTTTGAGATCTTTTACGCGGTATCGAATGACGTTGTAGTGACACACGTGGTGGCGAAAAATTTTTAAGCGAAATCCACGGGGTAGAATGCCACCCCAGCGAGAAACATTGATACAAAAAACATTCTTAATAAGGAAATGAAATTTTTTTTTAGCGACATTCTAACATCTAGCGACGCGAAAGCCTCCTGTGAATAAAAAAAAAAAAATTCAGGTCATGTCAGGTCAAGTCAAGTCCATGAACTTACTTGATTCGGATGACAGAGCTGCAAAAATTAAAACTGCTCTATCTCTGTAAATTATAACCCTGGACATTCCGTGTGCAGGCCAAACGATAGGTCTCGACGATATCTTTGTTTCGAATGACAGCTGTCAAAATTAAAACAGCAATATATCTGTTAATAATAATCCTGGACATCCCGTGTGCAGGCCATACGATAGATCTTGACGAGATCTTTATTTCAAATGACAGTTTTAATTTTGACAGCGATCATTCAAAACAAAGATCTCGTCGAGACCTATCGTTTGGCCTGCACACGGAATGTCCAGGATTATTATTTACAGAGATGAGCAGTTTTAATTTTTGCAGCTGTCATCCGAATCAAGTAACTTCATGGACTTGACTTGACCTGACATGATCTGACTTGTTTTTTTTATTCACAAGAGGCTTTCGCGTCGCTAGCCTGGTGCAATACGTGATATTAGAAAGTCGCTAAAAAAAAAGTCATTTTTCTTATTACGAATGTTTTTCGCCTCAATGTTTCTCGCTGGGGTGGCATTTGACCTCGTGGATTTCGCTTCAACATTTTGCGCCACCACGTGGGTCGCTACAGCGTCATTTAATACCGCGTACATATAAGACCTAAAAAATTTTTCGCCACAGCGGTGATCGCTTCAGTGTGGTTCGACTTCATAGCGTTGGCTAAAAAAAAATGCCGAAAATTTCACTACTTGCTACCATAACTTTTTTAAAATTATGTTAAGGGCTAAATTTTCATCATCATCTCACTAACACCTACTCATTGAGACCAGTCTTATGAGCCCCAACACGCAATAGCTGCTGTAAGTTTTGAAGAGTTGGGTATCCCGCAGACTATTAGAAGCTACAGCATTAGCTCAAGGTTAGCATGTCTGGGAAATACCACCACAGTAACAAGACACCAAATTTCAAATCAATCTGACCTGTAAAAGTAGGTAAGACCTTTTTGTCAAGTAGGAAATGAGCTGATGATCTAAAATGTGTTGAGGAAGATATTATGTTTAAGAAGAAGTTTTATGTTTGTTCTACTAGCTTTTTAACCCACAAACTTTCATATTATTTCAAATAAAATTAATAATTTCATACGACTTTTACTATTTAAGTTCATAAGTGTACACAATGAAAAACTGACGATTTCCAATATAGACGTTCTGCTACATAGACCTATTGCTAGTTGGCCGTTTTGTTACATGGACGATTTGCTAATTAGGCAGATTGCTTATTAGGCGTTTCGCTCTGTTAGACGTTTTGCTACATAGACTTTCTGATAGGGAGCGAGTAAAATATATCGCAAAAAACTTGTTTGTAGCTGTACAGACGGCCGCACATCAGGTTATCTCATGCGTGCACTGTAGGCTGTTACGATAATAACTTTTGTACATACAATGAAAATAGGGTAACCTGATGCGCCGGCTCGTAGAGCTTTCATACTACGCGTGTATTACGATACGCTTAAGTAAATATGACACTGTGAGCCAAGGGTTTTACATTTGACAATCGTCTAGTGATAACAATCAACGATTTAACCACAAGTAAATTGATGGCAGACAACTTTGATATTTTACCAGCACTACAGTCTAACCAAATACCTTTTTCCTGCTGTTGGAATGAAGAGCGTCGCGAGCCAGGCAAGGAACGCGAGAAGTCCTTCCCCAGCTGGTAGACCTCCACCTCCAGCGTCTCCGACTGCGAGGAGCCGCGCCGCGAGCCGCCCACCCAGGCGTGGTCCGGGTGCAACAGTGACGCACACTCGCCGATCGAATCCACGTCATCTATTGCACACAATTCATACACAACTTACTTTCTGACTCTAACTTACTTCTTTAGTTAACTTCTTCTTCTTCTTTAGGGTTTTAGTTTTTTTTAGCAGGTTTTAATTTGATTAGGTTTTACATAATTTCATAAAATTAAACTATGCTCAGATTGTAGGTATTTTTTCATTTGTTCATCCTCTTCTTCAGGATTGGGCAATTCTACAGTCAACAAAGTGCTCAGTTGTGCGTTACTTTTTTTAAGATCTTTTTATTAACGTTTCTTTCTTTGTCAGGTTTATTACATCCGAAAAACAATGCGAAAGTCTGAAATAGGGGTCGCAAATCACAGGCTTTTTAGGAATAGACAAACTTAAGTTCTATAAAGTTATTGTTGTCAATTTTAAACTATTCTTGAGAAAAGGCAAACCCGAGAAAGCATTGTTGCAAATTTCATAATTGCGATGCCTAGAAATTGGTCCTCTGTAAGTTTATAATAAAATTCGCAAATTGTAAGTATGTAGACTACATGAGGCAACTACACTACTTAAAACTAATAAGTAAACTTCGAACTACTTTTTCCACTTACCATCATGCTTTTGAAATGTCTAAACTTGAAAGTGCCAATTAGTTTTTTAAATAAAATTGGAAAAAAACGCATTTTCTGCAACGATTTACATTGTATTTAATGACATATTGGATCGTGTTTAAGTCGCATTGAAATTCAAGAATATATGACATTTGTAAACATATAGGGACAGTCAGGGGTTAAAAATTCTGAGGAGTAAAGATGGAGCACTGAGAGAGCGCTGCGAGGCAAACTTTCCGCATTAGAAAACGACTGGAGGGAGTAAAGTTCTTAGGTCTGTATTACAAAACGCAACTCAGACTCTGATCTATACTTGAGTAGCAGTCGATTTTGTCATTTTGATAGTGAGAAAGAGACAATCAATAGTTAAGTATAGATCAAGAAGTTTCCTTCTGTAATATGGGCCTAGTTACCTACAGTTTTTGTTAACAAGGAAAAAACCAGAGGTTACTTTTTTTTATTAAAAATGGGTTCGCTCTTGGCCACAATCTAGCTAAGAGCAAAGATCGAGTATGTAGCGAGCTCACCCAGAAGAAGCCTTACTCCAACGCGACTCAAAACACGTCCAATACTTGGGCACTGTAGCTAGAGTAAAGAAGCCTCGTCTACCTGAGACGGAGCGCTGCGAGGCGAAGTCCCCGCGGCGCAGCGCGCGCGCACCTGTGAGCGAGCCGCGCGGCGACGCGTTGGCCGACCGCGGCCCGCGCTCCTCCAGCGTCCACCACACTGCGCGCTCCTCTGCGAACGCCTTCTCCAGGTCCATCTAGCAAATATGTTCTGTTACTAGCTTTCCATCCGCGATTTTATAATATGAACATATTATGTTACTAGCTTTCCGCCCGCGGCTCTGCCCGTGTGAATGTAGCCTTTGTCCTTTCCCAAGGTCTAATCTATCCGTATACCTTTCAAAAAAATCGGTTTAGTAGTTTAGGCGTGAAAGTGGAACAGACAGACAGACAGAGTTACTTTCGTATTTATAATATTAGAAGGGATAGGAAATAATCCCTATTCCTACTATAAAACATAATTTAACATACAATGTGTAGATTATCCTTGCGGGAATTATCAAGAAAAGTCATTGCTTATTTACTTACAACCCGAATTCCAAATTTGGCACTAAGGCTTCCTTCATGATGTAGAGGAAAATGAGGCAGGTATCTCAGAATTTCTCACTAAACGAAGTCTCGGGTGACCTTCGTCTAGTTACAGTACAAAAGAGTCTATTTCAATTATATCACAGTAAAATTCTAACTAGCGAAAAAATTCTGAATAACGAGACTTGAAATTCGTATTTTTTATTGAAAATACTATAGCTGTACTGAATAAGCATAAGACTGCCAGAAGGTCGTCCAATGTCACGTTTACCAGGCTACAGGTCTTACCGTGCACTCGCCGATGAGCACGGCTTCAATGCCGGGGCAGGCGTCCCACAGAGTGAGCTCGAGCGCGCGGCCCGCCAGCAGGTCGGCCGTGAGCCCCCCGAAGCCCAGCGTCGCGTTCCACACCGGGCTGCATGACGCTGAGGCAGGGTCGGTCTCCACTGGCGGGCAGCTCTCGCTGAAAATTGTTTATTAATTTGTGAAGTGCAGCGAAGATCGAATGAACTTATTGGGTTGGAAAATCTAAGTCATTGTTGATTTTTTACTTATCTAAAATGAAAGAAGAAACTGACTAGCTGGCCGATCAACACAAAGCTCAATGCATAGATTAGCACGTTAAGTTGCTTAACATGGGCTTGATTTATACGCTTACTTTAAGGGCGAGGCCATAGATATTGAAGTAGAAGGATCTACCTACATTTTGCAGCTATTGATTTTACTCACAGCGATGGCAGAAGGCGTATCCTGGCGAAGGCTTCGGGTTCGTCTCCATATCCAAGAGTATGGTCTCTTGGAGGCAAGTCGTCTGCTGCGATAAGCACTACGACTAGCTTGCGTAGCTCGCTCTCGAACCACACCTGCAGCTGCGCACGCGCCGGCGGCCGCTCGCGCTCCCTCGCACGCTCCGAGCGGTCTTGCTCCTACACACACAACACTAGATAAAATCTCCCACCTACAGTCCAAACAAACACAACAACGACAATGTGAGTAGATGTGACATCTCTATAATGCTTCAACATCGAGTCACATCGTATTACTAAACTCAGAACACATTCTCTACAAAAAAATGACGAAAATAAAACGACGAGTGGTATTTTAAGAAAAAAGAAACAAAATGTAGAAATAACTCGTCGAGATCTGATGCAAAATCTAAATCAGTGTATTTATCTGGGGAATGCATTGTTATCCAGTAACATGCAGCAACGATCAGCTAATCGGTATTTTGTTCAGCCAGAGATAAAGTTAAACCTCATTCCTTTTGTGCGGTTCATAGCAATGCAACCATATCACCTTCGATACGTTTGAATAGTAAACTCGAAATTATTTTACTTGCAAAAATATTTCATTAAATTAACATGCTTCGGGCCGAGGCAGTTTCTATCAAAACACAAATGAATTAATAAAATCGGATGTTTTGATCCGCCATGCAGAAAGCTGTATCATGCTGATACCTTGACAAGCTGCATGTTCCTATAGACTAATATAGTCAATTTGTAGCCGAATGTATAAAATATAACCTATGGGACGCAGAAATCTTAGAGCTTAGCTTTTGGGTCGGGGTAGCGCTATCTAAAACTTTTCGATCGAAAGCTGTTTTCAATCTATAGTGAAGAAGGTTTAGGTTCCTAAGTCTAAGTATACTGTTTACTATTGGTGTTTCTACTTATAAAAAACTAGCATGGTTCTACTTTGCCAATTAATACCTTATTGCCGATGGGATCGTAGTTTTGTTTGTCAGAAGTGGTAAATTTAATTTCGTAAAAATATTTCGCACAAATTTTGAAATAAAAATACACATTTATACCTTCATTATTATGTATGGTGATTTAAGTTGTTAAATATCCCTACCAGAGGATCCCTGCCAGAGGCATGCAAGAATGTTAAAAGTCTTGCGTACTTCTGGAGGATATTGGCTGGCTGGAATAGCCTGCCCGAACTATATCACGCAACATGGCCCAATCGAGAGGCTAAGGGCGAAAAACGCCCGATAAACATAACATGCCTTATACATGTAACAATACTAGTTTCAAAAATGGAAGATATGTCCCTACTAAAGCATTTTATTTCTATAAAAACGCGAGGCATGATTTGATTATAACATGAGAGTAATTATTGAGCATTCGTTAAAAGTGTTATAACAATGAACATGTAAGCAGGACACATTTCACCGTAACAATACATAATAAAACGTACATACGATCTGACAAATATTTTTTTTCTCTAACACGTGTAATTTATTGTGATTGAATTTTCATGTCATATACGGTGCGCTGTTCTATACCAATATGCATATATATCCACAGTGTGTAATCATGCAGCCTCTGTCGGCAGTAACAGTCGGAACAAACTACTGTACGAGCGGAGCGTATGTACACGTGTCGGTGAGTGACGTCACGAGACAGAAGCGTCGGTGCGCGCCTGTTCTCAAGGGGTTCCGGGGCGGTGTACCGTGCTCCACCACTCGAAGCTCTAGGCTATCGCTGCGAGCGCCCTCACGTGCGGCATACACTACTCTAAGTCAACAGCAAGACTCTGAACACACTCGATGCGCAAGACATGAGACTGTACAAACGGCAGTGCGGCGTCTTTGATGCGGATCGGACAACATTACTTGGCGTGTGACGCCGGCCGACGGCTCACCTCCAGCTCGCGCTCTGCCTTCTTCTTCTCTGGGTGCCCCTTTACTTCCATCGTTGCCGTGTGCCACTTGTGTTTGATTTTTTATGTCTATGTACTGAGTTAGTGCCGCGAATATAACGTGGTGATTTCATTATATGTATGAAATCGTTAGCTAAGCTGAAAGCTTCGGCGGATCTAGCTCTACAACGTTTGTATTGGAACTTTTTTAGCCAATATGTACTAATCATCCACACCCTATAGATGATCTATACGAGGACGAGTCCCCTACTCTACCATCGAACACTATAATTTTGTTAGCGTCTGTCTACACTTACATATTTTTTTTTCTGATTCGTCATTAAACGTGATTTTCCGATTGTTCCCTACAACTGAACTCCGCCAGGCTTCGGTGATGACATTATGAAATTGGTCGGGTGATAGAAAAAATAAAAATCTGAAAATAAGTAGGTAGCATTTTTTCACACACTTCACTTAGGATAATTAGTCATTATATAAATGGTAACGTACAACGAATATAGATAACAAATAAAGTAAAAATATACTTAGGTATATAAATATTTTAAGTAAACAAACAAAGTATCCCTTTCTCTAAATAGTAAAGGTTAACAAAGTTAAAGTACATCTACGTTCGTAAATAGAAACACTAATCTCTTACAACTAGACTAACGTGGAAGATGTTCAACTGATTAGTGCTACAGTATCACAGCAGATCAACAGAGACCAGTTCCTGCGCTCGCGTCGCTGTGCGGACGGAAGGCGCGGCTCGGGGGTTCTATACATTTGTAACAAGAGTATAGCCTTCAGTCCACACAGAGTGCTAGTTGACGGAGGCCGCAATGTCAGCGCCCCGTCACATAGCATGAGCGATGAACTACACCAATAGACACCACCACCCAACATATAGTACCAACATCTATAAAGTAATGATTTCTCTTTCGATTCTGGTTAGTGAATCACTTCATTCCTTTGTTCTTTAATAAATTAGGGAAATAATTGCCACTTATTATGATTCGTCGTGATTCATGCATGATGCACTAACCGTAGAATTACAAAAGAATATCGTAGACCACGACTATAGTAATGAGTGATTCGAAAAGCGTAGAGGAGTAGGCACCGAGTGACAGTCTCTACTAGTTTATGAAGGGGCGAGCGACTCAGCTCAATGTCTCATGGGTTCACAACACATATTGTTACAATTAAAGCCTATGTATGGGTATTATACCGGGGTTTTCGGCAATTTCCGTCGAGTCGGCGACGATGGCGATTTGTCCGTATCCGGTTCTGTGAACCAAAACAAGGTGCATTACACTAACTCTGACCTGGGAACATGAGGCTGCGATAAGAGTAGTTTGCAAAGAAAATGAGAGGTGGCAACAAGTGAAAGATACTACCGTACGGAGCTGAAGAAATAAGCTTGAAAGGTGGAAGTGCTGACAGTGTTGTTAAGTGAGCGAAATAGTAGAAAGAGAAATAACCTGTGAATAGAAATAGTTTAAGCACAGATAAAGAAATTGCAAGAATATTTAGTAACAGTATCATAAGATATGGTTAATCTATCGCCATTAATGACTTTAGTGTTCGAGAGAACTCGACAAGTCATGCCACGTGTTCTGAAGTGATATACCATACTTTGAATATAGTAAAAAACGATTTACTTTGTAATAGCTAAACTGAATATTAACTAAACATTAAATATTCATTTAGTCTTAGCCATTCAGAACTCGATCCAGAATTTAAAGGGGCTAGAAAAATAATGGCTTATTAAAGAGAATTTTATGAATAGGTAAAAGCTTCTTTTGAATAGAGGATGTTAATTTCATGATTAAATAAGTAGCTATACTCGTACATAAGAAAAAAACTAGAACTTTTAATGTATTGAATAGAATTTAAAAAAGTTACTTATTTTATTTTGTAATAAAAATGGATATAGCTGAGACATGAAGTTGAAGCTATAGAAATAGACAGGAAAAAATTAAGACAGAAAAATTAAAAAAAATAAGTATAAAAAAAATCAATAGTTATAATATGAAATACCTATTAATTTTAAATTCTTTTAGCAAGGCTTCTCAATCACATTTTTTGTTATCAAATAATAATTAGTTTCAAAAATAGTTTACTTTATGGTTTAGTATCTTAATATACATAAAAGATAGTCCAGGCTCACTGACTGACTCATCAACTCTAAGCCCAAACCCAGAAGGCTGAAATTTTGCACAGATGTTTCCAAAGTGTGGGCAAGGATTATTCAACCCAGCCTATTTGGGAACGAGTCATGGGCATTTACTCTAGCTAGACGTACACTAGTGTAAAACTAGAGGCTGCCTTTTAAATACTGTCAATTTTAAGCTGCCAGATTATCATACTAATAATATAAATGCGAAAGTTTGTGAGGATCGATGGATGCTTGATATTTTTTTCACGTAAAAACTACAAAAAGGATTTTGATAAAACTTTGCAGTATTATAGCTTAGACTTCAGAATGACCCACAGGCTACACAATTATCCCAAATTGCTAGGAGAACCGTAAACAAGCGCGCGACGGGATACCCCGTCGCGCGCTTGTTTGCGGTGCGTGCGATACAAATCTTGCACACACGGGTGTGCAAGAATCGCGCGAAGGTTTAAAGCGTATTACGTAACTTACCGTAGAGCGAGTGATGGTGGTGCGTGGAGGGCGGCGGCGGCGGCGCGTCGTCGGGCTGCGGCGCGGGCTCCACCAGCAGCTCCACGCTGTCGCTGCTGCGCTCCAGCACGGCGCACACCTCCTCGAAACTGCGCTCCGTCAGCGGCACTCCGCCCCACTCCAGCACCTATTACCCGTACGAGTTAACTTGAGACCAGCAGCTCGAGCACGATGGCGACAAACTTGCGCGGCGTGCCACTCGGCTGACGCTGAAACTTCACTGTGATTGCGCGAGGGCCCCGCGCAAAGGCTTACTCGTCCTCTGGCGTTGTCAATTTTGACATAGGATCGCAGCTCATTACGCGTGCTATCACCATCGTACTCAAGCTGCTGGGCCGACGAACGACGATGTCATCTTCAGTGTACAGTGTGCAGAATGATCAAATGTCGAAGAGAGTCAAGACATATATCCATAAGAAAGATGCTAAATCTTTGTATATCTTTTTAGATATTTTATCATCTTGCACATCGTACATTGAAGGTTACGTCTCGTCGGCCAGGTCTCAAGTTAACTCGTACGAGTAAAACGTAGGAGAGAAGTGGCATGAAGGAGCCAGATTTTGAAAGAGCCATTTGCATGATTTCGGTATTTAGGAACGTATTTGGTTGGTGATTTTATGTTTGTGGGTGACGGGAAATCAGCCCTCCAATTAAGTTTGAACGTGTTTACCAAAGCTCAACCGCTGACGTTTCTATTTTATTCTGAGCTGAATACAAAAGAAACGTGAGCAGTTTAGCTGATGTTGGGGCTGGTGTTGCCACTTTAATATAAAATCACAAACCAAATCCGTTCCTAAACTACCGAAATAATACAAGTGACTCTTTCAAAACGTGGCTCCTTCATGCCACTTCTCCCATATCATGTAACCACACCTCACACAGCACTTAATAAGGCGATCAGTTTCTCACAACACCTCAGTGATTTTGCACAGACATCTGTAAGACGGCGCGCGGTCACGCCATTAATTCCATTTCTCTTTCTCTCGCAAGTGGAAACGTGTGTCTAGGAAATGTCCCCGTCTTTACCTTATAGGTAAGAATTTATTTCTAACTAATTTTGCTCAATGCGCGTCTTCTAGTTACGAGCCCAGTGCCACACATAGACTATTTGAATAGTGAAATGTTACTCGTATTGTGGACTTTTTAAACCGTTTAATCTTTGACTTCCATGCTGAAGCTTGTGCAACCTGCCAATTCTTCCTAAGTATACTGTAGAAGCCAGTACGTGAGACGTGAAGATTTTGCTGTGTCGTAGGCACATTTATTACCATTGTATCCAATACTCATGTTTCATATATTGAACCTATGATTAAGATCTTAATGTTCTTGATAATGAATGCGACCTAATTACGCATCTACATCATTGCTATTGTGGTAGAGCACTCAGTCGCTAAATTAGACTGTTGATACTATAGTGTATATCAACACTAATAGTATACATGTATTAATAGTATACATGTATAACCAATGTATAACGCATTACTCAAATAACAGTCTCAACCCATCATCTGGTGTTTTCACTCGTCTCTCCGAGCCTCCTGGATGAAAGTCAGGTATTATTTTCCAGTAGGTATGTGCCGTATATCACTACATACCTTGTCTCCTTGCTGTAGACCCACCACGTCAGCCGGCCCGCCGGGCACCGTCCACACTATAACCGCCTCGCGACGCCCGTTGGCGTCGGGCTTGCCTCCCACCACACGCATGCCGAAACCACGAGCTGAAATGATCAGTTTTTGAAGTGTCAACCCGCTGGGAAAATATATTTACGTTCCTTGCCAAATAATGGGCGTATCATGGTTCAGGACGCAGTTATATCATAAGGGAGAGCATGATATCACATCATGCAAAAAGTATCACATTAGATACAGGATTTGTATCGCACGGCGCGTAAGCTGGTGCGTGACTTATTAAGCATAGATCAGAATCTGAGTTGCGTTCTGTAAAACGGACCTGAGAGTAGTAACTCTAACTCACATCGGTGTCCCTTATCATTAGGATCCCTCCTCAGAATGACGCGGCGCGGCGTGCGATCGTCGACGTCATGGATGACGATCTTGATGGCCTCAGCGTCGACCGACATCTGGCGGGCGGCGGCGGCGGCGGCGGCCGAGAGTGCGGAAGGGGGCGCGGGATCCGAGAGGTCTCCTCGAGACGTCATCGCCGCCATCGCACTTAGTGCGCCTGTTCGTTGCTGCAACGCTGCTATGTCTGGCCTGAAGGGGTAATTATAAATATCGACTAAGTAAATGAATTTAATCTGGCTGATCAAACTCGAGAACAATATGTTGGTGATTTTGAATTAGCAAGCGAAAATTCTGGACATAAAACTGAACAACTATCCTACTTTCTACTTTATCAGCTATTTAGTAATCAGCTGATCAATCAAGTTGTTAAGAAACGTGATTTTTTTTCTCATATCGATCTGTATTACTTGGGGAAAGTTGTTCAGTTTAGTGGGTTGTTTCATACTATATGTTTT
The DNA here is from genome assembly GCA_949987775.1 of Aproaerema taeniolella. Lineage (NCBI taxonomy): Eukaryota > Metazoa > Arthropoda > Insecta > Lepidoptera > Gelechiidae > Aproaerema > Aproaerema taeniolella. Next base: position 4,788,755 of record OX465258.1, on the reverse strand, counting down.
CGACAATTTATTTCAAGTTACCTGATTCCTAATACATCAATATCTTTATACCTTTGCAAGAACACTGTCTAAATGTATGTTGGGTGACTGACCCCAAATATTTAAGTTTGTTATACAAAAGTCTTACAACTGGCTGCCGCGCCGTCTAATGGGCCGGTCCTCGTCGACACTGAGGCCCGATATCTGTGGCGGCGACGGCTCCGAGTCGTCCGGGGCCCGATACGAACCGCGGCGGGACGTTGCTCCTCCCACTACGTCTACTGCCGACGCCCTATGGGATCAGATAATAATGAAGGTTGAAGTGGTAAAGGTAAATTTGAAAATGTAAAAGTTTAAAAGAAAAAAAATCGTTGTGTAACAAAAAAGTAAAAACCATCAATGTTCTATTATTAACCAGCTTATAAATTTTTCAAATGTTAATGTAGCTTGTTGGACGCAAAGTCTCTCTGTACGATGATGTAGGACGAGCAAACTCTTAGGAAGTATTTTCTGAGAAATAAAACATCTATGTATATTTTTAATAGTTACTTTTGCTTAAAAGAAAATGATGGAATTAATTCGGTAAAGAAAATGAGATTTGTGTCAACAAAATGTGATTTTATAATACAAAAATAAAAATAAATTAAATAAACTAAGCTGTAGTGAACGGTGTAGGTTGCACAGTTAGTAATATGTAGGTAGGTACTGTAGCGAGGTCGTATACCTCGCGCGTTATCCATCTACTTGAAAGGCCTTTTGATAGCTATTTTGTAATTAAAAGGAATTGGCTTCCTTTTCATGGTCTATGCTGGTATTTTGACTCAGTCTTCTCGTAGCTTCAATTCAGAATAGTGCTTTCATATAAATAAACAATTTAAAAGTCATTTAAACTCTTGACCTTCATTAGATCTTCCCGGTTACCCCTCTCGTTATAGTACCTACTCAAAATAACTATAAAATTCATTATGCCACTGCTTATTTTCCCTAAAGTAAAATAAAACAAAAACCACAATCACGCCCTTTACTAGTGGCTTCATTAGTTTTTATACACATTTCCTTTTCGTTGACGCGAAGGTTAGTCCTAGAAATTGGAAAGCGTCGTCACCTGCGAGACATAGGCGGCGGCGCTGCGAGCACGGGCGCCGGCGTCGGCTGCTTGTCATCGCAGGAGCTCTGGCGGGGCGAGCGGACGGAGCGGCGGCGCGCGGGCGCCACGCTGGGCCGCCGGGACCCACCCTCCGGCGTGACACTGCCGCCGCCCTTCAACTGCCAACCACGGCAGCGGAGTTATACACACAAGTTTATTTAAACATAAAGAACATACGATTCATACGACTCTAGTTATATTCTTCACTTGGAATGAATTTACAAATCAAGCAAAGCAACTTGAATTAATTATACATATTCAGAAATTATTTCAGACAGTGAGTTAAAGGAAATAGTAGAAATTATTTCAGTATAACAACTAGAATAAATTGGATAGGATTTAATCTGCCTGGTTTTGCCTTTCGTTATAAATTACTAGTCCACCCACAAAATTTTATCTCAATCCATTTACTCGTCGAGGCGTAAAAGTGGAACAGACAAAAAATCAGTCCCACTGTTATACTGACTGCCACTAACTAACAACACAGCAATTAGCATTTCATAGGAATTAGGTCTGAATAGTGACAATTCCGTCGAATAGCTGGCTAAATTAGTTCTCGGAACGAGTAAACAGCTTACGAATCGATTGGATAGAATGCAGCGTCGATCGTTCTAGGCCTGAATGAGTGAATATTAGATCAGGGAGGAAATAATGATTTCGATAGAGTTTTATGTTATTTGTTAAATCTTTAGCCACAGTGTACTAAAAACGACCACGGAAATATTGCTGCAGATTTTCTTATTCTATTTGTATGAGTTAGGCTTTCGAACGTCATGTGTTCTAAATGAAAAAATAAAGATGATAAGAATTAAAAAAGGCACAAACCTAAAGTGTGGTACCAGCAATACTACTTGCACCTGCTTACTTATAATAACATCATCATCATCATCATCAGACGGACGGTTTGGTCGAGTGGTAGTGACGCTGCCTCTTGATCGACGGATCCTGGGTTCGATCCCCAGTCGGGGCAAACATTTGTGTAAAAAGCAGATGTTTGTTCTCGGGTCATGGGTGTTTGTGTTTGTCTTTGTGTGTTCCAAGGGACCCACGACACAAGGGAAAAGCTTAGTGTGGGCCTTTGAGTGTGTAGCGTTTATTTATTTATTTATTTATTTATTTATACCCAGTCCACATCAACTCACTGCTGGGTATAGGCCTCTTCTCTGTAGCGCTAATCGTCACGGTCCTGTGCTAACCTCATCCATAGAGGTCCCGTCAATTTGACGAAATCGTCTGACCATCGGGCTGGTGGTCTGCCCACTGGCCTTGTAGCTCCCCTTGGTCGCCATTCTGTGACTGCCTTGGTCCACTGTCCATCGTCCCTCCTAGCCAAGTGTCCTGCCCATCTCCACCGTAATCCCGTTATCCGCTTCCCTACGTCTTCGACTCTAATAACATCACTTTGACAATTCATTCATTCATTTAATTCACACTACATTACCTTTTCAAGCTCTTTCAAGGAGGCGGGCGACACGTCCGAGTGCCGCCTGAGTTCCGGTGACCGTGGGGGCGCTAGGCCGGCGCTGCTGCCCCCGCTGCCGAGCCGGGCCTCCGAGTGACGCCTCTGTAGCGCGTCCAGCATCGGTACATCTAGCAGGGAGTCCGTGCTGTCTTGTGCTGCGGGCGGCAGTCGGGGTGCTGCTTTGCGCCGGCATACTGAGCAGCGCCATGAGTTCTGCGATTACAGGGTACAATTGTAACATTTTAAAAAGCTATTAATTTCTTAGCAATTAAAGATAGAAATAATTATTTTATTTCATGTAATTAATATTTCAATTTTGTTGAAAAAACACCTTTTTTTTTCGTTGTACACACCTGCACACTCAATTAGTTTATGATGGTCAGTTAAAATTAGATTTTAACTTTTAAGGGCATTAATAAGGACCGTTATTCATTTTAATGTATTTTGTGGTATAAAACACTTGTACTTGTTAAAACCCCAAAGATTATGTAAATTTGAATCGGTCGGTGTAGAAAGTTAATAAATGTGAAACAAGTACAAAAGTGTTTTGTGCCGAAAAATACACGAAGAAGGCGTTTCACCAAGTGACAACCTTAGTTATTTATTTTGTTTTATCATTTTCTTTAAAGTTTACACTACTTCAAAAAACTAATTTTAGGGTTAACAACAGGTCACGTGATAATCCTCATTTTTTGAAAGTAGTAAAAATGACTTAAATAAATGCTTTGCTCTATTAGCTCAGTATAATCGAGGACCGTATGTTTAAAGATAGCTGTGATTTAAATATAGTAAATATATTTAAGCAATAAAATAAAATCGACAATGCTTTAATTGTTTCCCTTTTTAACTCTCATCCTATTTGTAAAACCACTCCACAAAAACTCGTTAAAAGTTAAACAGTAAGGTTCAGCATAAAAAGTTGTTGTAACTCCAACTTATTGAGGGTTCTCTCGCATCAAGGGTTCCGGCATGCAGGGGTCCGTAGGTAGGGTCAGCAAACATCCGCACGAACACTCTCAATCACATCCCATCACTCCTACTCCATTACGAGGGACCCTTGGAATGCTTGCTATGTTCAAGTGTGAACCCTAGGCCGAGTCGAGATATGGGTGGATTAGTTTAGATAACACGTTTACTTTAAAACGAAAGTACAGTCAACGGCACATCAGGTTACCACAAACTGTCAAATTTCCCCATTGGATAGTAAACTCAAATGCTTGGAGATAAAATTAAAAATCGGTTGAAGAAATTCTACAGTTTTGGATAGCATGATGTGCTATTGTCCCTGTACATTCAAATTAATAGCCTTTCGATTTTACCAGTGACTAGGTATGGCAAAGATAGAGTAAGAAAAAAGAATCAGTAAAACAGATGTATTTTTGAAGGCCAGAATGTGCTTATGAATAATACGAATAACTTTTACTATACTCTCCAGCTCGAAATTCTAATTTAAATTAGACAATTAACCCTACAACTTGTCATTTAAATATTCTCTAATTTACATATGTGTTTGTTGAGTGGGTGTCAAACTTGTTACTGAAACAGTTTTTTTAATTAGAAAATTAACCCTAAAACTACTCATGTAAATATTAACGAGGTGCTGTATCTTTGTGCTAGCATAGCAGTTAAATCGTGTCTCCTTTTTTTTCTTGCTTTTCAGATGGTGGCACCAACGTATGCAAATGTGGCGCCTTCCCGCAAACCATGGAACATTTATTAGATTATCCTGTGTGTCCATCCACCTCCATATTTAAGGACCTATAAGCGTTACCGAACACTACTCGCACCAAATACAAATGTACTTTTGTATAAAATGCAACTGTACCTTATTTGTGTTGGAGTACAATAATGGGATCCTTGATAAAGGCTCCTTCACTGCCTACATTTAAAAGCCGCCTCAGAACACATTACCTTAATAATTAATGTATGTATCTATTCTATTAATTTCTTATCCATATATTTAGTATCTTGCTATAGTTTTACATTTTTGTCCATAATAGTATGTATATTTTATTTTAGGTATAAGTATTTACTTATTGTTATGTAGTTTATTTAATATTGCTGCACCCGCTACTTTCTTTCTCTTCTCCGGTTGCCTTGAAAAAATTTCTGTTTAGCAATAAGGCTACCTATTGTACATTTTTCCGTGTTTCTGTGTTTCTTGTGTGCAATAAAGTATGTATAATAACAATAATAAAGGATATTGTATTGTATTGTAAAGTCTTGTCATTCAAAATAATAAGTAACTACCATTACAATTGTAGAATAGATATCCAATATGCGTTTCCCGCGGGATCTGCCATATATTAGTTTGTTCTCTTATCGCTTACATCAATGGTGTATACTGACCGCATCCTCGTCACTAGCAGGCTTGGAGTATGAGGAGCAGTCCTCGCAGACGCGGTGCTGGCAGCCGTTGCAGATGTGGAACACCTCGCCCGGCTTCAGCGCCTTCAGGCACACGCGGCACGCGCCCGCGCGGGACGGAGCCTTGCCCGCCTCACTGGGAAACAACCACATTACATTGTGATATTAAAACGAATTTTGTCACGTTATACCTCTGTATCATAAAAAGAAACCTGTTTTATATGTCTATCAAGAAGCAAGGTTGTTCAGTCAATCAAGGCCCGCCTATAGTAGAGATTGTAGTATAGGATTGAAACTGTAGGCTTGCAACTTTCAGTAAAGTGAGTAAAACCGCATTATGTACTCGTAACACTCGCAAACAATGTATTTAATTACATTGACATTTATTTACATGTTATTAGAGCTACTATTTACTAAGTCAACTAAAAGTTTAGGAAAATTCATTCTTACAAAACAATGTCTACAAATGACAGTAAAAAAAATTGAGCGGGCAATCATCTTTGATTTCCAAAAATTCAAAGCAAAGAAAATGTCGAAGCATGATAATGGTGTTAAACTCTTAACTATCAACTATTTTCCCTTCGAGTGCGAGTGGTGCTTAACTCAGGGTCATAACAATAGTTATACACGAGTCGAGTCGAAATAACCTGTTAATTTCTTGAATACCCAGAAACGTGTCAAACACACAATAAAAATAAAGCGAAGAAAGTACAAGCGCGGGGTCAAAGTGTCCATCAAACGAAATCACCTTTACTTTACGACGTTTTCATGTTACCGGAAAGCTTAAATTTACACTTCATTCTCTACATACTACGTGTTTACTGGTGTTTATTGTTATGTCTTTATTCCATCGTAGAATAGTTAAGTATAGGTCTCCTTTATCGCACACACCTGAGTCTAAACGTGATGTTAGTTTGTACGCGGTTTCTCTGTGAGCTAGGGTGTAATCAAGCCAGTTTTGCGAAGGCTGTTTCACAACACCTGCTCTAAACACACGTCACAGTCACTCCCTAAATACTTCGAGGTTCAAGTCGTGCGCTTGGCATGTTTTGGCTTCGTTTGCTCATCACTCATCATCGGAGTACTAACCTCTTATGACTTCATAATGTTCACAAAAAACCTCAACAGCTTATTACCTCATCATCTTTTATGAGCACAAAGGCTCATTTTTACGAAATATGCGGACGTTATGAAGCTTCAGGTTGCAGGAAATATTTTAGACAATTTTAGCATGACGAATTACGCGACCCTCTGAGCTGGAGAAAGTTCCGGCATTATCGCAGTTAAAAATACATAAAAGAGTCATAAAAGTCTTTGTCTACGTACTTAGGAATAGTCTTCTTCATTTATTATCAACTCTGCACCAAAGTCTGCTAAAGTTGAGTAGCTTAATTATGTGCAAGTGAAGCAAGTGATTTGGCCTCGTGAATAATCGACGAGCCTGCGAGGTTCGGTTCCATTTGAGTATTGGGTATTGGGATCTGAGCTAGTTGGTTAAATATTATACCTTCTCAAAGGTTGGCCCTGTGTGTATAGAAACTAGTCAGCGTATCTTACCTTAAGCATTATGTGCACAGGTTGGTAAATATATGTACATTTCTTCCAGTGAAAAAATTTAGTTACATTTAAGACTAAAGGATGTCCGGGACTTCGTTCCCGTGGGAATTTTGTGAAATCCTTTCTTATTTTTTGCTTACGTTATAAAAGGAACCTTTGAGCCAAACGTTAAACTTTCTAGGGTCTAGAGTTTGTGCTGGGTGTTGATGAGTCAGTGTTGATGAGTTATTTTATATATTACTAGCATTCCCCGCCCGGGACTTCGTTCCCGTGGGAATTCGGAAAAATTATGTAACCTATGCCCATCGGAGATAATGTAGCTTTCTAATGGTGAAAGATATTTTTAAATCGGTCCTCTAGTTTCGGAGCCTATTCAATGCAAAAACAAAGAAACAATCAAATCTTTCCTCTTTATAATATTAGTATAGAAAACTTAAAGAATAAAGATTAAAAAATGTTTGATTGCCTACAGCCGTTGTGCCAATTTAATATTCTGAGTCATTGGTGTGTCATATAGTTTGCTTTATTTGTAGTGTTTTAAAGAAACAAAGGTGGAAAAGCCTACTTGACTATCGGACAGGTAAAATAGGAATGTCTTTCGTGTAGTTGTGTATATATTTTAGACGTGTGTGTTTATATCTATGTATGTGTGTATTCGTACCGTTCTGCCTTAGGAGTGGGTGCAGGCGGGGGCTGTGCGGGGGGCGGCGCCGGCGTCGGCTCGGCAGCGCCCTCTGCCGCGCCCGGCCGCGGACCCAGTTTTGTTGTTACTGAAAACAAAGTACAAATGTGAGTCTGGGAGTCTTTCTAGCGCTTTGTTTCGTTTCTCATTCGGATTACGCTCTATAATTTAGAATTTGGCATGTGGTCATTATTATTAATATTTTTATTATAAGATGGGTTAACTCTTGACCTCAATCTTGGCCATAAGGTCAAAGATGAGGTCGACGATGGAGCGAGTTAACCCAGAAAATGCCTATAAAGGCACTGGTACTCCCACGTACTGACGGAACACAGCAAGCTGTTTGGCATCGGACTACGGTAGGAGGGTGGTCGCGAACCAGACGGCCCTTTACAGAGCCTACCACACCGCATGAGACCATAGGACGACACCTCAGATTCAGAAAAAATGAAGTGTCGTTGCCTGGGGTGGATTACTAGGAGGCAGGGCTCATTTGTGTTTCCTTAATCGCCTCTTACGACACCCACGGAAAGAAATGGGGTGGTGTTATTCTCAGCCGATCACCACGCGGTTTAAATAGTAGAGCGACAGACATCTGGACTCGGTGAATTTCGATCCAGCCATCTGAATGTGCGAGTTTCTTTACAAAGTTTTCCCTGATCATAAGAACACCGACCATAAGATAGGAGTGCAATGTAGTCTTATATAACTCAGAAGTCTGTCATCGGTACGTGGTGGCAATTGGGATCGAACTCGGTAATTTTCGACCCACCAGCCAGTACACCAGCGAGCGCCCTATTATACTCCCGTATTTTTGCTTTTGTTAAAATAAGCTCTCGATTATCTCAATAACCATATCTTATCATTAATGTGGGCGCATAATTTAAAAGCTCTACTACAAAGTTTTCGCAGGCTCCTCCCTTATACCATGGATAATTAAGCAAGATACTCGAAAAAGACAATTTAAAACACATTTTTTCTGCTGTCCGAATGTTTTCCTCTGTGCAAGTTAAAATAAGGTTAATATTGCAATTGTCACTTAGTGAAACGCCATCTTCATGTAAAAAACGTTATAAAATACTTTTACTTGTAAACCGGTCGGTGTAAAAAATAAATAATTGTGAACCAAGTACAAGTGTATTATACCGAAATAAACATACAGTTAAAATGTAAAGTTAATGTGATCACAAGTTTACATGCATAAAATAACACAACACCGTCGTAACGAATAACCAAACTCGAATTCATTTTCTATAATTATTAGTGGTAGAAAATATATTGTGAATCAACTCATCAGCAGAAAGCAATTCCGTGTCTTCGTATCAATAGTGACTATTCGCTTTCGGCCGCCATTGCAACTGTGTTTCGCAACCAGTTGACTACAAAGATTTTTTAGTCCTTCATCGCAACCAGTTGTGATAGAATACTTTTTAATCCTTATACACAACCAGTTGCCAGTAAAGACAAAAATCGCCGCCATTGCAACTGCGTTTCACAACCAGTTGTCTACGAGGATTTTTTAGTCTTTCATGGCAACCTGGCATCTCAATTGGGGGCTATACTTACCGAAGTTCATATTTTTTTATCTATTATCCTTTATTCTTGTTACACACTTTTCAAATCTGACATACCTACTATTATTATAAGATAAAAACCTGAAACGCTAGTGTTTAAATACTCTTTGTTAAAACTTTGGACGTCATTTAGACATTTTTATATATTTGTTTGTCATTTTGATATTTGAGACTTAGTGTACCGAAAGGCCGCGCCCTCTCGACACATAATGTTGCCAGGGCCCGGCCTTTAGGTATATGTCTACTTTACCAAAATGACTACTGCAAAAATGTCTATTTTCCCAAAATGATGACATGTCTTAATGTCTACTTTCCAAAACCACAATGTCTATAATGACAACTTCTCAAATTTACCACATTTTCTGAAATTTCGTATTTGGAGTATTATAGTCTATTTTTAACCGACTTCAAAAAAGGAGGAGGTTCTATGTTCGGCTGTTTAAAGACCTATTTGCATAATTCTTTTTTTGTTTCTAAGAGTATACTTCAGAGGTAGTCCCATTGTCACTAAGCAGTATATTCATTCTAGATTTCAATGTTTGGGCAAAGCGGCAAAATGTATAATTAAATTTTATTGCTTTTGGGTTATACCGATAGGTGAGTTGAGTACGTTATAACACACAACTCTCCCCCCCCCCCCTCCCGCACCCTGCTTTACCCCTCCTCCCCTTGAAAAGTGTCCCATTTTCCAGATTTAAACCATTTTCAGCAAAACGATAGAGTTTCCAAGATATGACGTGTCAAAGTTTACTAAAAATTTGTGCGCAGCAGAAATTTACACTAAACACACAGAAATAAATAACATTTATTATTGTTTCCCAAGAAACTCTCCTAGCAATGTGACGCTCCCTGATCTCCACCGATCAGTGAGACAGGCAGGGAACCTGATGGGTGACCAAAGTGACAATTACCACGAGCGTTCTCATGCTTTGGAGGGCACGTTAAGCTGCGGTCCCGGCTGTTGTTGATTGACTACAGTCTTTAAAACAAAGTCAGGGTCATTGCGCAGTTTGAAAAGTCTGGCTAGCCATGTTCGCCACACACTCAACTATACCTACACGATAAGAAGAAAAAGATTGTTTCCCAAAAAATGTGTATTGTAGTTATTGTTCAAATCAAATAGCCTCGTCATTATAATCTTTTAGAGTCTTTTGAAGCAACTAAGACCCTGAAAATGTTTGTATATGGTGGTTCAATGCAGTCCAGCATTGATACATCTACATTTTTACATGTCTACTTTCTCAAAATGACACTTCCCAAAATGTCTACCAGAATGGCAAACAAAAAACTAAAACGAATTTATTAAACTATGGAATCGCTTCAGTGCACTCTATCTTTTCTGAATTTAGGCCGGAAGGATGATATTGACATGTACAAAGTGATATATTAAACTGAAGGGCTAAGTACATCTTAAGTAGTAGATTGAACTCGCGGGCTCAGTAAACCCTAAAATGTACATAGTGGTCGATTGAGCCCGCAGGCTCAGTTGACCCCTATGCAAATTAGTGGGTCGAGTCGTCCATAAATAAAAACTAAAGTGGATAACTAAGCCCGCGGGCTAAGTGCTCTGTGGGCTCAGTTGCCTGCTATGGTTGTGAACAAAGAAAATTAACTCTTCTATGGCAACCAATCTTTTTGAGATTTTCTTTATTGGCAACTGGTTGTGTATAAGGATTAAAAGGTATTCTATCACAACTGGTTGCGATGAAGGACTAAAAAATCTTTATAGTCAACTGGTTGCGAAACACAGTTGCGATGGCGGCCGAAAGCGACTATTCAGAGACTGTCGTCGGTACGTAATAGAATAATCCGTTCTGATTTCTGATAGCTTATGCTGCACTATTTCCGCTCGCATACTCAATGCCAGAGCCACTGGCGTCAGTTGTTGGTGGAGTTTGCTCTCATTAATACGAACAGTCTTGTGTCGAGGGTAGCTGTGATTATATTTGCCTTAGCTACGACATAGCTCGTAGTAAATAGCTACGGCGTAGCTCGTAGCGCATTTCTACGATGCTAACTTCTTGAATAAAGCTCTTGAAATGTGCTCTTAATTTTCTATTGAGCTGTATCGTAGAAACGTAAATTAATGTTTTTTTTTAATACTTAAGCTCATTTCTATATTTCCTATTTATATAAGCAGAGCATCAAGTTGTCATCCTGCTCGATTACTCAATTAAACTTGACATCTCGTAAGAACAATGTATGTGTATACATATAAATACATTATAATACAAAGGATAAATTAATTCTGTAAAATCCGCTCGTCTGTTCAAAAATATTCAAAGGCTTATTAAACAATATTATTAATTAAATACCTATCGAAATCCAACTTGAACAACAAAGATAAGCTCCAGTAATATTGTCAGCTTATGAAATAACTCGAGCGTCATTTTCAGTTCATTGTTATGAAATCCTAAATTGGAATGGAGAGAGAATTCAAATAAGTTGGGTAGTGTCTACCTCCTGCCTTCGTTTTGGGAATGTGCTAACAATGCGTGGCATCGCGCTGCAGACGGATCTGCTATGAATATTGAGAAATGCTCGCAAATACCTTCGTAAGATGTTCCCCCCCCCTTGGTTCACCTGCCACCCGCCCCTCGCCTACCTCAAATACTGCACGTTTTTGTCTCAGCTTCATAACCTACGATAATTTATACATTTTGAACATAGACATAGCGGTCGTCTGTTAGGGTTATTTTGACATATTATTAAGGATTTCTGCGTATAAATCAATGCAGATAGTAATTTTTACATTTCGAATACCTACATTCAAAGACTTTTGTTGGATGGCGGAGTAATTACTTGGCTTATTGGATTGTTTTTATCTGAATAAAGAATTTAAATTTTTTTCCAATTAAAATATCAGAATTTCTTTGATTCGGAATTATTTATACACCAGTTAATATTTCACGAGAAACGTACAACTTATGAAAAAAGGTGAAATTTCTGCGTATTTTAAACTACGTTTTCTAGAACCCTCGGAATCGTGAATTTCAGGTGACAGTTTTGAGCTAAAAATATTTTGCAAAGTACTGAATGTACAAAAAAGTTAACGATAATTGAGGCCGACTCAAAGGGTCTGTGGGACCGGTCAGTAACATTTAAGAATTATCGCTCGAGGGGACAGATAAACAAAAAAAAATTCCATTTTAAATTTAATATTTCGTCTTTTGTACCTATTTTTAATTTTAGAATAGAATAGAAAGAACTTTATTAAGTTAACTATAATATAATAATGCAATTACATGTTAAAATGTTTTTTTATTTATTTTGATTTAACAAAAGAAAACGAGGCTTTAGATCACATACGTGTCTATGCCAGCCTCATTGGAAGCCTCTTAAAAAGAATAAAAATAAAAATAACTGAAATCTCCTTAACCCCATCACTCCGTGATGCGCTCATTAAATGAGCACATCACAAAGCGATACAGCTGAAGAAAATGTTAATGCGGAACACTTAACTGGCGCTGACTCAGCATTGTGCCACAGCTAAGCTGCAGCGCTGGTATTTTGTCAGGATTTTATAGAGAATACTTTACTTTTAACCAAAATTAAGGTTAATATGTGGTCAAGAATAAAATTTAGGTTAATATATGGTCAAGAATTTAGCAAGTTTACCCAGAACATGATTGATTATTCATTCGAACTTTAAAGAAATTCGGGTTAAATGAGCCCGGAAATACAGAAGCAGGCAGAAAATTCCATTCCTTAGCGGTGCGCAATACAAAAGATGAAGAGAAGTACTCAGTACGGATCCAAAGCATTTCGACAAAGTAAAGGTGGTACCCTGCTTTGGGTCTGTAAATCCGGTAGAAGAAAGGGGTATTCAAAAGCAGCTCATTACAATACTCTCCAAAGTACATCTGGTACAAAACACATAGGCTTTGGAGTTTATTTTTTACTAGTTTTTTGTCCCCAATGAGCCTCTTGGCTCTGCAGTCCACCGATTCCAGAGCGGTGAGTTGTAATTTGGCCGAACGATCCCAAAGGAGGCTGCAATAATTCATGCACGATCGGACCTGTAGGTAAATGAATCGTAACCCAAATCTGGTGATTCAAAATCGGTTTTCAATAATGTGTGAAGTTTAAAATTTTAAACCAGCACAATGAGAAGATAAACATGACTGAATTTCACTAAAAAGGAAAACTACACTGGCCAACACCTCTGTTATCCACACACCATCTGCACATACATAAATGTGTTGACTAATGCTGCATCGAGAGGCTCCTACCCGGATTAAATAAGATATTTGTGTAGGTGAGAAGCGGCGACGGGTTAGTTTAGCTACATTTTGCCAGTGAAAATGAATTTATTAATCACAGTTGCGCCGAGAGACGTAAATAAAGGTTACGGCGCGATGCGGCGGTCGTCGCAGGACTAGAACTAACTTTTCCTTATAACAGGGCTGTGTCAGGGCGAAATATTATTTTTACAGACTAAGAAAAGATTGTTTCATATTCTATTGTAACTATTGACAGATAGTTTGAGGGGCTCGTCAGTAGTATATAATTGTCACTCATTTGCTCAAAACTTAACAAAAAAACCTGCATATATCAATGTTTTTATGTTTGTTCCTTACTGGACGTTATGTAATAGAACGAGAGTGCGGAACGAGATACATACGAAAAAAAATGTCACGCATCTATTTGTTAGCTATGCTGGAGTCATTTTACTGATTCTATAATAGACCGGAAAAAATAATGAAAAGAAGCTGTTTTCAGCGTAAATGACTTTACACGGTGTGAAAGTAAAATTGTTTGGAGTTAAACGCTACATTATGTATTTTTTATATATTTTTTCACAACAAAATCATTTCATAGTCTAGAAATATAGTATTCACTACGAAACATTATAACAGATTTTGTGGGAGACTGGTGGAATTTTAGGATGACAAAATCCTGCAAACTACTCTGAAAAATATCCATCCCAATTCAACAACTCTTAGAGATAGTTCGCCAACTGAAGAATTATTACTCTCATCCCGGATACACGTACAGAATTATTTCGTTAAGTGTGGTGTGCGCGGCTCGATCCTAACCAAGTTTGTCGGTAAAAACTTGAGACTCATTTGTAATCATGACTCGAGTTATTTTTGTTTGCTCATCCTGATGCAGCCATTTTCCTTATTGTTGTAGATGAATTTGCTTTTATCCAAAACAAAAGGTAAGGCGTGTTTTCTTTGTTTACCTTGACGTCTTTCTTTCAAAACGTAATTATGATATTTATTCCTTTCTTAATCAAAGCTATTCAAATGATCCCTACTAATATTATAAACGCGAACTCTGTCTGTCTGTCTGTTACGGTTTGACGCCTAAACTACTGATCCGGTTTTGATTAAATTTGGTACAGAGATAGATCAGACCTTGGGAAAGGACATATACTACATTTTATCCCACAGCTGGACTATAACCTGTAGTCCACGCGGGCGGAAAGCTAGTAATATTTAAATATGCGTCATGTTGTTTATAGGCTGGCAACGCCAAGACGTTACTTTTGCAAGCATAGTAACCATTGCACTTTTGCGGAAAAAAAATCGTTTATACTCGATTTGGCCCATGATTTACAGGATCCCTCCCACATTTCAAAAGCTTTCTAAAATTTAATTTTATTTCAGTATATAATATAATAAAATAATCTTATATTTCATTCCATTAATAAAGAAATTCTATAAAAGAAACAGTGTAGGAGTTCCCCGATTTAATATTCATATCATATTCCAGGCTAAAAATAATGCAATGTTGTGTTATGAATCATTCTAAAAATAGAATAATCCTATTAAAAGAAACGCTTTATAGAGACTCGATATAGTTTCCACCCACGTTCACCAACATAAACATTTTGTAGCTTGAAATATCCACAATTTAAATGTTTGTGTAAAAGTCGTCGTTAAACCAATTAGTGAAGAGGTCATTAATACGAGTATTCTTGACTTTTTGCTAATAAAACTTGGGTATAATTGCCATGTAAGGCCTACTATTATCGTTCGTTGTGGAGTTTTGGCTGTTGTATCCAGTTATTTATCCAGATACCGTGAAAAATAAAAACATTTTTGTTTTTTTAAATTTATCAAAATACAAACTAACCTTTGCTTTAGCTTATAAAATCTATATCATGTGATATTGGCATAAACGTTCAAACCACATCCAATCATTACAAACATAAAAAAAAACATTATCAATAACTGACCATAGAAAACCACTTACTACATTATGCCTTTGTCATGACTTGTCTGCTGCCCGCTAAGAAATATCGTTAGGTAGAGAACACTAGCTTTGATACAGTAGTTTATTATATGACGTTACAAGGTAATTCCCTTCATATGTGTTCAAACCTTCTACTATTGTTACCCACAAGTTTGGAACGGTATGTTCGATGGGTTATAACGGGTACAATGTGGATAACGACGACGATAATCGATTTATTTTATGACCATGTCATAAACATAAGGGTTTGAGGTCGCATAGGAAGCCAAACGTGTAGGAGTGAAATATCGGCATACATTTATATTAACTTTTCGAATTTCTTTATTGTTGTAATTTAAGTTATTTACTATTACATTTTTGCCGATGATTCAATAATACTTCCACAACCTGTTTAGTGTTTTGGTAGAATGAGAGGAAACAGCTGGGATGCATTCATTTTTTCACAAAATTAAAAACTTAATTAACAAAAACACCTTCTCATTCACGCAATAAGGATGTTTCCTTTACCGTTGCTTGTATGAGGTTAAATTACTGCCGTCTGTACTTTATTACTTAAGTTAGAAGCACCTCGATAACTTTACGGGAAACCAAACAATTTGCGTTTGATGCTGAATAAGTTGACTAACTTTGTTATACGGAGTTTATTAAACAAGTCTCTAATATGTCCCCTCTGGGAATGTGTTCTATACCTGTACCATACCGGTGCGGTTGTAGTTAGGAAGCAGGGCTGAATTTATAAGTTTTACAATTGTAAGACATAAAATATGCCTAGAAATATTGTAAAAGTGACTCTTGGGCCATCTTTTCCAAACTGAATATTTCTTTATTCAATTAAACAGTAAAAGCTTTCAGCTGAAACCTAATCGCTTATCAAGACGAACTAATATACAAAGAAAAAGACTTATTAAGAACTTAAAAATAAATGTAACCTAAGATTTTTTTTTCCAGCTGACATCGACATCCTGGAATAATTTATTTAATAAAGCTATATCGCGTGATGGAGGAGCATTTCTATTGAATTTTCAGGAGACGGAAAACAAGAAAAAAATAAGAATATAATTGACGCCATAACAATTCATTAGCTTTATTAGATAGGAGTGTATGAAGGAAGTGTAATTAAGGGACACACAACACCGTGATATAAATACAACGTTAATACACCGTGATATAAATACGTTAAATTCTATGAAAGAGTAAAAAGTTGCACATCAAGTTATAAATCGAGAATGGCAGGTGAGTTTTCCCGAGCCACGTGAAATGGATAAGTGGCAAAGTTTGGCGTGGAGCTCTAATATATGACGCCACCTCGTTGCAAGAGAAATATGGCTCTTCTCCACGGCACACGATCTATACTCTTCCTTTACTTTGAAAATTCCATATTGATGACAAATGCCTTAAAGTTTTGATGGATGTCTGTGCACCACACAAGAGTGTAAGTAATGATTTTGTTGGATAAAAGACACAACTTTGTAGATTCATGTATTTACTTTGTACTCATATTTACTGTACTTTCATATTTTAGGGTCTACCACCGCTCCTTGCAAGTTGCTTTACTTCACTAATGGATTCCGAGCGGTATAAGCACCTTACTGCCAAATAAATATTACGTACTTTAGAGTGACGGAACCTCCGCTTGTCGAGGGAACACAACCAAAGGGTAAAGCAAATATAATAAGATAAAAAAGGTATTAAACAACAATAATTTCGAATAATAAAAAAAAATGAAAAAGTCGTCGTGTGGGTGATAGGGAGAAATGGGGACAAAGAGGAAAGAGTAATTATCTGATGCCGAAAAGGTCCTTTTCGTTAAACTACGCTGCGCAGCGAAGGCCTAACTGGATCCGCGGTAACAAAATTAAATTAAAATTTTGAGTCATAGATTTAATTCAAAGTATAAAACCATTTTATTTTTTATTGTAATTTTACATACCTAGGTAATACATAGGTTTATTTTAGAGTACAAAACCAAATAAATGCCTCCCACAGGTTTGATTATGTTAATACAGCAATAGTTTCCAGGATCAAATACGGCGAGCGGCTAACGTAAATGGCATTCGTTCCAGCGAAGGCTCAGTTTCAATTGAAGGGTTTGCAAACAAGCGAATGGTCTGAGGCAAGCAAATAATTACATCACACTAGGTAGAGTTTGAAACTGGTTCCAACTTGAAAACTTCCTTCCGGGAGCTACAATTTCACTTACACGAAGATTTATAAACGAGAAATATTAGCTTTAGTTATCGAACTTGGTTAAAATAGTTTGTGTTAGTCTGAACTATTTTCAAAGGATAACTGTCTATAAAATATGTGTAGTATATGTGTATATTACGGGTTTTTAAAGGTTGAATTTTTATGCACTTGCCTATATGTGTGGCCTAGAGTGATCAATTACATAATATTTTATTGATATTAGTAAATATTCTTGGAAATTTCTACTGTCTTAGCACACAAACAAATAATTCCATACAGAAAAATACTTATTTTTTCTCTAAGATATGCCTATTATACAAAACTCAAACACGCTATCTATTCCAGATAAAACAGGTAGATATAAACTGCCGCTATAGCATTTCATCTTTCAAAATTGAAATATAAATGTCTGCAAGAGCTTTAAAGTAAGTAGTTCCCCAGGCACTCAGCTCGTTCAAGATCATGTAGCGTTTCTATCTATTCAGCTCGCCTCACCTCAATGGCTTTGTTTTGGCATCAAACGAGACAAGCTGTACGTCTGCTTTTACCATTTAAAATGTACTTAATACTCAGCTACGTAATTTTCAAATCGCAGGTTTGGTGATGAAGACAAATTAAAAGACTTTATTTGCATATAAAATTGTAAACAAGATGGCCAACAAATAATAGCGATATTCATGTTTAGCTTGCAAATTTTCATGGTTTTTTTTATATCTTTAGTAAGTATACAAGATTATCTTAGTTTTGTAAATAAGATTTCGTTTCACCGTATACCTAAAATTTGTTTTTTAAACGTCACAGTAAAAAGTCCATACTAAAGTTTTCTTTGTAGGTCCCTTAGGACACATACAAAGACGGACACGAATACAGAGCCGAGACCAAACATCTGCTTCTTACACAAATATTTACCCCATCCGGGAATCGCTCGCCTCTGATTCGAAAACAGAAGGAATCAGAGGCGAGCGTTACTAGCCACTGGATATTTCACCTCAAGATTTCGCGAAGATTTAAAAATCTTTGACTTAAAATTATTAAGCGAAATAGGACGAAGGCCTATGAAACTGAATAACTTTTTCCCAGGTTCATGTCATATATTGTTGGAATTGCGACCTACGTTTCTTTGGGAAGGTTGTTTGGTGGGCTAATTTACATGCTCATTTAAGTCAACCAACATTTGTTTTTCATTTGATTAGATAATTTTTTAACAAAAAACAAATTTATTTTAAATAACTTAGTAATATGTTAGAGTTTCTTTGCAAAAACGAACTCTAACATATTGTTAGAGTTCGTTATTGCACTCTAACAATATGTTAGAGTTCGTTTTGGTTTTGAAAAGCCATTCAAAACCACTGCCTGAATAGAAGTCAGGCAGTTGTTTTGAATGGCTTTTCATCTTCCTGGGTAAATATCCCATCAGGTGTTCCGCAGGGTTCGCTGCTAGGGCCTCTCCTATTTGTTATCTTTGTCAACGATATTGGCTCATGTTTCAAACACTCTGAATTTCTTCTCTTTGCAGATGATATGAAGATATTTAAGGCCATTACTGACACTTCCGATGCTCTTCTTTTGCAGGAAAATCTATCACGGGTAGACAATTACTGTTTGTTAAGCAAACTAGACCTGGATGCGTCTAAATGCTTCTTTGGTAATTATACTCGTAAAAGACATATTATTGAATTAAACTAGACATATTATTGAATATAACTTGTAAAATGAACCATTGGCAAAATTTGACATTAGCAAAGATCTATTGTTTTGCACGATAATAAATTAATGTTTGATCAACATATTGACCATATAGTTGACAATGCTTACAAGTCGCTTGGTTTTATTATTCGCTCCTCGACCCACTTCAGGAGGATGAAAACCATGAAGATTCTCTACTGTGCCTATGTCCGTAGCCACTTGGAATATGCCTCGGAGGTAAGGAATCCATCTTATTCCGTTCACGCTGATAAAATAGAAAAAATACAGAGAAGGTTTACTAGATTCTTATGCTTTAAATTTAAAAACTCCACACATTGACTATCAGCAACGCTGTTCTAAGTTTCACCTGCTACCTGTCTACTAGAGAAGGAATATTTCCGATATTTGCCTTTTGATAAAAATTGCACAGGGTATTCTGGACTGCCCTGAGCTCACTGCTAGAAGTCCCAACACGGAGGCTCCGAAATAATAATGATTTGCTCTGGATTCCTCATTTCCGTACCAATTACAGACGCTCGAGTTTCTTTCCGAGAAGTTTTAAATTATTCAATGGTATTAACAGCAACAGTAATATAGATTTGTTTAGTAGCAGCGTAGGTAGTGTAAAAAGAATTCTTTCTTAATAGTTTTTCCTCCTCCTATATTTTCATTCATATTATATCCTGTTTATATACATTTCTTATGATATCTTACTCCAGTTTAGTTATATTTTGATGTTTTGTACTTAGTTTATATAGACTCATGCTAAAGTTGTGCTTTAGTTATATTTTTTTCTGTCCGTATGTGGAAGCTTGTAATTGGCTGTTAGGTGTATTTTCTATGTACTTACCTAAAATTATTGTATGTAGCTGTAAGCTCCCCAAATAAAATAAAATAAAAATAAAACAATAAAGTGTGAATCATACTTTGTACATTTTTTTTAATTTAATTTAATTTATATACCTTAATTCACAAATGTACAATGGCAGACTTAATGCCTCTACTAATCACCCTAAGGTTGACTGTAGATAGTCAACCTTAGGGTGATTAGTAGAGGATCAGGACAGGTGCATACCTCCACGGAGGTGAGAGACTGAACGGAAATATAGTTCATACTATTGATTTTACTAATACTACTTACGAATTCAAAATTATAGTAATATATACGTAATACATAAAAATACAATACCTATATAATAAATACATTATATATACATTTACACCCATAAAATATACAAAGGTACATACATAATTATTTAATATAAATATGACACTAAAACAGAAGAAGACTTCAGCTTTCATTTCTTAACAATTTAAGAAAATGGTTTGGCAGGTTGACTTTAAATGGCATGCGACTGGGGGCCTTTCTAATACTCTCAGGAAGCGAATTCCAAAGCAGCACTGCCTGTACCGTGAAAGATTGATGGTAGAAAATAATAAATAATAATAATAATTTTCTCCACAAAATTATCTTACAGTTTAAAAGGATCAATACCATTCTTGTTGATGAAAAAATTATCGTTATTAGACCAAGAAAGTGCCATATCATCTTCGGTAGCGATTCCAATATATTCAAAAATTGTCTAAGACTTAGATTTGAAATTGTCATTGTAGTTTCAAACTAAAACAGACTTTATCGTGCAACTTAGGGTGATAAGGCACTTCTGTCCGATTTTACATACCTTTGTCCTGTGCGGTGAGTAGCGAGGAGGAGAGTGTCTGGCGCAGCTTGCCGAAGGTCCCAGGCTCCATCTGCCCAGGAACTGCGCCAGTCTCCTCCGTTGCTACCATCTACGACAAATATTTAAACAATTGTACAAGAAAAAATACAAAAGTGAAATTACAGGTTCAGAACAATCCGGTTGGTAGGCTCAAGGGAAAGAAAACAACTAATAAACACGGGCAAGGCACACAACAAAAATGACACATCATTTATGTTATCATAAGTAATTATTCAAAAAACACAAACGGTGCAAAACAACGGTGAAATTTGAAATTATTCAGAAAGAAAAAAATTCAAAAAAAAATAAAAACGAAAGAAGAGTGTTGCACGTTCTATGCTTGAAAAAGAATGAACTAAAAGATATACAATCTCTTTTCATTGTCATTCCATCTGTCTCGAATTTTATTTTCTTACATGCACGAAACGTTACAAAATCTAAAAATACAAGGTATTCTTTACTGTGATAAAAATAATTTCTTATTTTACAATAACACACATGTACTTGTTTACACATTGTGATAAATAAATAGACGGCTGTAACGACCCCCCCCCCCCAGATAATAATAAAAAAAACCCTTACAATCCTACCTATCTTTAAACTAAGTGAACCTAAAACTCTAATCTTAAGAAGTGACTAAAAATTTCATTTGATCTAGATTTGGCCAAGTGATAATTCTAGTTTTAGAGGACCTACGTTGTGATTTATGAGTAACCTAGGTTCTTTAAGAGTTAGTGAGAATGGTATTCATATTAAACTTAAGTACTAAGATGAGGAACATTCAACCAGAAATCGAGAGATTAAAAAGTAAGTATTTTTAAACATGAAAAATAGGTTAATTAAATCTCAATAATAATGTTTTGCGGCTTAGGTCAGCGCTCCACCTCCGCGCTAGGGCTTTGCCCTCTAACTTCTGTTAGAACTGTGTGCCTCGACCAAAGACTGGACAGCACCCCACCGCTGTACTCCTTTTATGGGGGGGAAGAGTATTTAACTATTTTCAATAACAATCAGATAGTCTAGTATTCTACAGCAAAAGATGAGAGGAAGTCAAGTTGCATTGACTCAGTAAATTTACACTGTCTTTGTCAGTAAGTCGAGCCGAGTCAGACTGGTGACTACAGGAATCCTAAGTATATATACTTATATACATACCCATAAAAGGAGATGCTAATCTTATCATTTACTTTATTTTGAGTCAATGACTTTTTTTATCAAAGCAAGCAATTTTACAAAACCAAATGAAATAAATATATTTATTACAATATCTTAGAAGAATGTTCCTAAGGTTATTAAGAATAATAAAATTAGTAGAAATTAGATCTTTCTTCAGAGTGATCTGTATTATGTATGTTTATTATAACTTGGTGAATAGTTCTCATTATTAATAGTAGTAGGCAAGATAGAATTTTCTTCAAAAGTGTTCTATCTTTAATTATACACATGGTTCGAAGAGATGGAATTTTCTCCAAAAGTTTCCCATCTTTAATTTATATTCAAAAATAGTAAAGCCAGATCTTTCTTCAGAAGTAATCTTAGCTGATTCTCAAAAATACTTTAGTAAATCTTCGGTTATACTTTTCACCAAGAAGTTTAGTCACATACATTATTCAGATTCAAGGATTTATTTACCTTCCTATGCAAATAGTATGCAATTTAGTCTTCCTTACATGGTCATATCATAAAATTAATATTGCTAGTATTATAGTCTCAATTTGGCAATGATGGTTCACACATTATATACCAACTCGACGAAATGGAGTCTCCTCATTTCCACAGAGAACATCCATTATCTAAAGAGTGGAGCCTCCATGATCCCTCGAAGGACATCCACCCAAGAAGTTCTTGACTTATTCAAGTCAAGGCCCTACGTGAGCACGTAGCTCAGGTATACAATAAATGAAACAAGCACATGCCGTAGACTCAGATCTAAGTTAAGTAAATAATAGATAAGGAAGTTAATATTGCAATCTATCTCATAACGCTGATGTCTCTTATTAAGACATTTTCATAGAAAATAAATCCAAATTAATTATATTTTATTTTAGAAAAGTTTCTAGACTGATTTCTCTTAAATTTAGTAAATACCTAAGAATATCCTATTTACCTTTATGTACTTGATTTTACCTGCCTAGTCTCTGCCTAAATAAGATTCCTAGACTATCTTCTTGTGAAATAAACAAGCTAGAAGTAAGTATTTTACTTCACATTTAACTTTAAACATGTGCATGTGGTGAGTTATGTAGTTTTCCACGGTGCAATGGGAAACTCCTGACTAAACTGTAGAAGTTTGAGGCAGCTTTCCTCGTGTACCTAATCCCTAAAGCTGAGTGTATGTGCATTCACACGGCCGTAAAGAACTTTGGTTTGTGTGAAATGCGGGCATGTATAAAAATGCGGATAAATAAGTAAGATATATAGGAGACCAGAAACAGTAGTGATTTACACGCAATGCTCGGTGCCTAAGGCCTGGATCTTCTTCGACAGTTCCCCGAGATCACTGTGCAAACTAAGACTGCACTGGGAGACTATAGATTGAATTACAATATAGAATTATAAATCAATCCCTTGCTCGTCTCATAGCAAGGTCCCGCCATAAGGCGTTGTATTGAATTTATAGACATTTGACACCGTTAGGCGCCTATAAATCCAACCACGACAAACGTCGCGTTAACTAATCTTTCCTCCTCATCAGAAACATTGAGTTTTACTAACACAACCAAACTCAATTTAGTTGGGATAAGGATAGTATTACTTCCTTTGTTATCCCATACAATAAATAGTTAGATTTTACTTTAGTTAATGTAAGTAACTTTTATAATCAAAGAAAACGAGATATTTCTTAAAATTAAACAATAAAATTAATAAATTAAGAAAATTCAACCCATTCCCCAAAATCCGAGGAGAAAAGATGGCGTCGATTTTTTTTATTTTCCCTCCCTAAGCCGTCCATACAGCCAAAAAGCGCGCCATTCGTCTATTTGCTATACAACCTACATGGTATTTCACCTTTCAATATAATTCCATTACTCTACTGTAAATCGTGACTTCAATAGAATCTTTTTAGTTTTGCATCTCTTTTCTCAGCTGTTCTCCGTACATTCCACTTTCCTCTCCAACACAGCAATATGAACTATAAACCAACGTAATACGGTCCTATTTAGCATCCTTACTCTGTTACATGGCAGCACCAATGAGATTTTATTCAGTATTTTATTTTTTATAATGAAGGTTATTATTGTTTTAGATTTACTTACGAATAATTTAATCTTAACTGATTGTAATGAAATACTTATTTAATTATTTCCCTTTCATTAAGGTTTAAGATTTATATGTTTGAGAACTAACGAACAGATGATGTTCTGTTCCGTTACAATCAACCCCCAAAATTTTACGCAGGTGATCAATTTATTGATCCAACCGAAGTAAATTTTTCTTACTCTATTCACAAACATATGAATTAAGCTAATTCCAACCATCTGTCACTAATTTATCATCGTCTTTTTTTTTTCAGAAATGTATTTTATGAAGTGTGTCTTTTAAACCATAAATCAGTTAACTCAAGTGAAGACCCAAACATTGAGCTCATATTACTCTAACGAAAAGGTATTATTATTTCCTCCTGCAATGCTGAGGCCCTGAAAAGAAGGAACTGGTTGTGAGGCAGCCCTCAGCCCTAATGGCAATGCACTATTCAATCTCACCCCATCTCTCGGATGAAGTTATTCTACGATTAACTAGGGCACCCTTACAGAACTGTGAACACTGTATCAGTAAAGAAACCTTAACACCCAAGAGTCAAGTACAAAACCCAATATCTACATCTAACAAAAGAGTTAAATGATTGTATGGAGCATGTGAAGTGGACGCTCGACGAGTAAGCATAGCTAGTGTTAGCTTCGTGTGCAGTATGACTTTTTTATATGATCCAGTATTTGCACTGATGTCCGCTGACCTAACCTAACACCTAAACATATAGAAAAGTCATTGTTAAGCGTAATGTTTCTGAAACCAAACGATAATAAATTTGTTTCATATTTAATTGGAATGTGAAAACTTGGAAGTACATTAATATTTAGTTTTATTTAATTAGAAATTGTTCACCCGCGCAAAATTGTCATGAATCAAAATTATTAACTGCCCATTTATATAAAACTGTATAATGTAACAGTTTTTCCCTCTTTATTTTCGACAACAATAGTAACTTCTGGGTATACATAATTCAAACAACAACATTTAAGGTTACATGTGTTGATCTTGATGCCGCCCTTATCTCGTTCACTTGTCGCTTTTGAAGTGCATCATGTAACCTAATATGCTGCTGCCTCAATATTAAATAGTAATACTTTATTAAATCTAATTTTTAAACCTTTAATAACTCAGCCATGCTGGTTTACTCATTAAACAAGAACACGAAGAATTTAAGGAATGGAGCCTCCATGTTCCCTCGAAGGACATCCAATTCCTATCTAATATATATGTTACGGCTAAAACCCGAAGTGCGGCTACACCTAGTTTTAGCCGGTTAAAACTAGGTGTAGCCACTTACTCTTGGTTAAACCTAGTACGAGCCGATTGTTTTCGGGTAAAACTAGGTCTATCCTTCATCATGCCGGCTACAACTAGGTCCGGCCAGTCCCTGTTGGATAAAACTAGGTCTATCCGATATCATTCCGGCTAGAACTAGGTCCACACTATCCCTGTTGGATAAAACTAGGTCTATCCAATATCATTCCGGCTAAAACTAGGTCCAGACAATCCCTGTTGGATAAAACTAGATGCAAACAAGTTGAAACAAGTAACAGGCGCCTGGCCCACGCGAGTCGCGCGCCCCTGCCGCCCGCCACCCGTACACCCGCGTTTGCCCTTGCGCTTTGAGTTTAGTACGCGTTGTGCCGTTGTAAAAAACAGACGTACTTTCTTGTTTTTGCGCACTCATACGTTCGAATTCAGAATGGCTGTGAATGAAGACCTACAGACTATGAAGTCAAGTTTTTTGGAACAGTTTCAGTGTTTATTAGCCACAAAACATGGTGAAAATCAAAGCTATATGAATGATGTGCAGTATTCCAAGTTTATAGAAGACGTTAAAGCTGCCAAAATATCCACGAAACGTTCTACGTTACAATATCGCCGTTTGAAGCGCTTCGATGTTTGTTGTATTGGCGACATCGAAAAGTTGATTTCTCCTGTGTCGAGCACCGAAAATTCCGAAAATATCAAATATTACGTCAAGAATGAAGACTTGTTTGATGTTCTTCATGAAATACATCTGTGTGTTGGGCACGGCGGAAGAAACAGAATGGTTGCAGAAGCTAAAAAGAAGTATGCAAATATTACTCAGGAGGCGATTCTTTTGTATCTTCGTTTATGTAAGCCATGTCAAATGAAACAAAAATCTACCAAAAAAGGCCTTGTTGTAAAGCCTATTTTATCCAGCGAGCTAAACAGCCGTTGCCAAGTAGATTTAATAGACATGCAGACAAACCCAGATGGTGGCTACAAGTTTATACTAGTTTATCAGGACCACCTCACGAAATTCGTACAACTTCATCCGTTACAAAGTAAGACTGCGGAAGAAGTATCAAAGAAATTACTTGATATATTTTGTATCTTTGGATCACCCTCAATACTTCAATCCGACAATGGCAGAGAGTTCGCGAATCGAGTTGTGGAAAGTTTGACGCATATGTGGCCAGGTTTGAAGATTGTGCATGGGAAACCACGACACAGCCAGTCACAAGGTAGTGTTGAACGTGCCAATCAAGACATCGAAAAAATGCTTATGGCTTGGATGGCTGACGAGAACAGCCAAAAATGGTCAGAAGGCTTACGATTTGTTCAGCTAATGAAAAATAGAGCTTACCATCACGGAATTAAAAGATCACCGTACCAGGCAATGTTCGGTTCTGATGTAAAGGTCGGGCTGAAATCATCTGATCTACCACCTGAAGTCCTTGCAAATATAGAAAGTGAGGAAGATCTTGAGAGAATTCTTACAGAGTTAGTTGATGATGAGAGTGACGAAGCTACTAAAGAGAATGAGCCATCAAAAGAGAATGAGCCATCAACATCAGGAAGTTGCCAGAAAGCAATCGAAATGACATATTGCGGGCTCTGTGACCAGAATGAGGAGAAAAAATGTAAGCTGTGTGAAAAGAAACTAAAAATTGACACTAACAGGAAAGGCGCACAGGAAGGTTTGGTAAAACAAGCTATAAAAATGACGGCTTCATCAAATGAAAAGTTTCCCCCATGTAAAGTCGGTGATACAGTCCGAGTAAAAATTCCTGACGTGGACAGAGGTAGAGGCGACTTTCCCAATGTGTTAATGGTTGTACTTGAATGTAACGACAAGGGGTTATACAAATTAGGAAACAAATACGGCACTATAACAGAACTATTTTCAAGAAATCAGTTCACTGTGTGTGACTCAAAATTTTTAGATATTGACATTGTTTCACCCGAAAAGAAATCACTACGCCAAATAGCCAATGCACAATCGACCTCTGGTGGGCAAGGCTATAAAAGATGCCACTGCAAAACCAAATGTGGCAACAAAAAGTGCCTTTGCAAAGCTGCTGGTATTTTGTGCAACTCAAAATGTCACTCAAGTTTAGATTGTTCTAATAAATAGTTTATATTACTTTATAAAAGTCTGATTTATAATTATAATAATATCCTTTAAATTATAATATGCAACTATTGTCTGTTGTTAAAAATTTTTTTCCTGATTGTTCCTATTATATTAAAAATTGTACTCCTAATAATTTGTGTTAATTATTACAATGTGATTTATAATAATAAAAAAACTCTCTACGTTTCTTATTATTGGATGTTTTTTTTATATCTAAAAAAAACTAAGACACGCGCTGCTGCTGCAGACAGTGAGTCACACTCGCTAGTAGACCTGCAGTAGATCAGCAGCACCTGGCGCTCACAACCTGCAGAGGCGCGTGCCTTGCTATGCCCTCCACCCCGCGCCGCAGCTGCAGATGCTGTGAGTCATGAGTGTGACGCGGGGCGGAAGGCGTGGCGGGACACCCATCTAAGTTTTATCCAACAGGGATTGTCTGACCCTAGTTCTAGCCGGAATGATATCGGAAAGACCTAGTTTTATCCAACAGGGATAGTCTGGACCTAGTTCTAGCCGGAATGATATCGGATAGACCTAGTTTTATCCAACAGGGATAGTGTGGACCTAGTTCTAGCCGGAATGATATCGGATAGACCTAGTTTTATCCAACAGGGACTGGCCGGACCTAGTTGTAGCCGGCATGATGAAGGATAGATCTAGTTTTACCCGAAAACAATCGGCTCGTACTAGGTTTAACCAAGAGTAAGTGGCTACACCTAGTTCTAACCGGCTAAAACTAGATGTAGCCGCACTTCGGGTTTTAGCCGTAACATATACATAAACGCCCTACGTGTAAAATGAATAAAACACGCTGCCAAGCAAGGTTAATTCAAACTATAAGTAGTTTGAACTCTCAAAATAAGAAGAACCATTGAAGTCTCAAACAAAGAATTAATTAAACACTTATAATTTCGTAGTAACTATA
This sequence comes from Aproaerema taeniolella, assembly GCA_949987775.1. NCBI lineage: Eukaryota > Metazoa > Arthropoda > Insecta > Lepidoptera > Gelechiidae > Aproaerema > Aproaerema taeniolella. Next base: position 4,760,627 of record OX465258.1, on the reverse strand, counting down.
ACGATGGTCTTATTATCAAAATAATTACTTGAAATAAAATTATTTTATTTCCAATCAAAAGTTAAACATGACCACCTAAATTATAAACACCAAGGCCACTGCAGAATAAGAATGCTTGCTAATGTTAACAATAACCAATTTAATCTACTCCATCTGCTGGGCAAAGACTCATATTGGATTTATAAACTTTTTTATCGTCTATTTGTTCTACGATATCTTCGAAGTCCACCCCAAACAAAACCCATCGTAGAAATTTGTTTAACCTTAATTAAAATTCGTTCTACTTACTGACTTATCATCGCTTTATCCACCACTGTTCGAAATATTTAAAAATATCTTATCGAACCGAACTTTTCTACTGACTTATCATCGCATTTCCAGTAGGTACTGAACGAAGAAAATTATACCTAGATATATTTCCACTATTCCCCTGACTAATTTATCAACGCATACCCTTTACTGTACTGAGAACGCTGCAGATATTAACATTAATTATCAGCCAATTTAATGACATACTTATCTACGGAATACCCACTAATAAGCGCACTGACATTTTCCTTTATAAATAACAGTTATTGTAATGCATACATAGACAATTAACAATCACCCACTGCTGAGCAAAGAGATAATTTATTTGTACGACTAAATAAAAGTTAACACCTCACCCACTGCTGAACAAGACCTAACGAATATCTAATCCCTCTTCCTCCTTCCTTAATTTGAAAGTTTAACAAATTAAGTATTCAGCAAACTTGACTAATCCTACTGCCAGGATCACCCTGTTCATGATTTATCATACTTATTTTTTTAACAGTCATACTAACAACTTAACTATCAGAGATCTATGACTATTGATTTACCACTTTCAATCATCTTATTCCCAATAACGTATTATAATAAGAGCGTTTCTGTCTATCTGTACGGCTTGGGGTTACAATTCAACGTACAGAGGTCTGCGCATCGGGCCAATCCATTTTCATTACAAACTGCTCCTTTGACAACAGCAAATTGCACGCGTGTGGCAACATGAGTTGCAGCCGTCCGTACGAGGTTGGACGCTTTATTTTATCACACAATCCCGAAAAGTTACAAATTAACTAGGTACACCCAAACGAAGTCGCAGTTGGAAACCTATTTTCTTATAAGTGATTTGTCTAATATAGCTACAGATTCACATTAATCTATAATTATGACAGTACAAATCTTCTTAACTGACCGAAAGTATAAGTATCCTGTTTTCATTTAGAACTTTTTGGCTCTTTTTTTATATTCTATGTTTTAGCTATCCATATTGTCACACCTACAATTAAACTAAAACGCAACAGATAAACATTTACGAATTGTTCCTTTTTTCGAAAATTAAATACATACTTTTAATCAGTATATAAATTCACATCTGTTAGCGATTTAAACAAAGAATAAAATCAATCTTTTTGATTTAATCTACTCTGAAAATATTAATATCTATTAATTCTTAAATTTATCTGTCAGTACATTACAATATACGAACATACATAATTTTCACTGCAAACAGCATCGCTAACACCCTATGTGATAAGCAGAGTTTTGTATCTTATAATACCATTTCATTTTTTTCTAATTCCAACATACCTACTTAATTGACTTTCTATTATAATTACTAACCGATTTTTTTTTGAAAAATATAATACCATGATACAAAATCTCAACGGCATAAGAACAGGCAATTACATTTCAAGTCCTTATATTAATATAGTACTTTTTCACTTAGTAGACTTCTCCGAATAAATACCAATTTTTTTTTTAGCCTAATAAATTTAAATACTAAATAATACACTACAACCCCCAGTTTGTACAGATTTAAAACCAAACACTTATCCCATACCTGCATTTTACTACAGCCATATTTTAATTCTAACTTAAATATTTTCTAATTTACTATATAAATTTTCCTCCAATGTCTTTGCTCTCGTACGTATGCCATAAAATTCAAAATGTAAATGCCTTTTATTAACACTTTATTTATTTATTTATTTTTCGCTCAAACTGTAACACTTCTTTTTACCTTTAGAAATTAAATTTAATACGTTTTCGTAGCCTATGTATTATTCTACCGCATCGTCTATCTCCCTATCAAATGTCATCCAAAACTACCGAACAAAGCACGAGGTTGGATTTGCAACTCTCCGTTTTGAGGCCTATGTTAATACAGTGCTTCGTCTATCTATCTATCAAATTTCATTCAATTCTTTATAAACGTTGAGATGTGAGAAACTTATAAAATAATTTGCATTGTCCGACTCACACTTGACCGTTTTTATAACTTATCATATTACTGTGCTTCATCTATATATTAATGGTAAAAGAAAACTCCCAATCGATTCAGCAGCTCCGGTGCCCATTCAATGCAAACAAACATACAAACAATTCAAATATTTCCTATTTATAACTTTAGTTTCGACATAAGACTACTACTTATTTCCCGTTTGGATAAGTTTCAAAACTTAAATTTTCCCATAATCGGTTCAGCGTTTTTTTTTTTTTTTTTTTAAACCCTCAATCATTAATTCTACGTAACTCTAACAATCAATTTTAATTTTGCACGGGTAATCACTATAGGAACAAAATTTGTTTTTAAAATTAAGTTTTTCAATATAAATTATTTCTACATGTAATTTTTTTTCCAATAAAATCCCTGATTGTATTAACAACTTGAGTTATCAACTACACACTCAAAGGTCCACATCAAAGCCCTCCCCTGCGACGCGGGTCCCCTGGACGGAACACACACAAAGACAGACACAAACACCCATGACCCGATTGACCCGTGCACGAACACATACTAACATACATAAGCTCACGCCTTTGTCCCATTGTAATAGGCGAGACTACAGTTTGCCACTAACACGTGTTTTTATTTTTGTTTACACAAATATTCACCCCATCCGGGATCGAACCCAGAACCTGCCGCACAAGAGGCAGCGTCACTACCACGCGACCAATCCGTCCGCCGTCCGTCTAAAATTGTTTAAGAGTTTTGACTAAGTGTTACTACAATACATTTACCTACCTACCTTAATTAATCTACTTAGACAGAAATGTTCATTTCTCCCTTTTTTTTTAAATAGATTAGGTACCTATCACTAAGCCTTCCCACAAGTTAGTTCTCCAGAAAACAAACTCAGACAACACAAATATTCAGACCCTAGAACAATAATTGTTATCCGCCGCAACAACCTAAGAACTGAACCTAAGACAACTGCTCTTTAAACTACTAAAACAAATTGATTTTAAATAGTAATATTACCCAACTTGCTCTACACATTCTGACTGCTTGTTAGATCTTTTTTTTTTTTCATCTGATAAAAGGTACTATTATTTATTCTGTGATAAAAGTTGGTAATTTCTTCTAATAAATAAATATCTCGTTATCATTTATTTTGGTTCACCGTTTTGCTATTCTAAAAACCCGTATAATAATTTCTTAAAAGTAAAATAATCCTGCTGAATTTTTATTCTAATATTAAATTAAATTGTAAACTACAAAATTTTACACAGGTGATCGAAGACCCAACCGAAGTAAACTTTCTATTCTCAGTCTTGCGCAAACATATGTCACGAATTAAAATTTAATGAATAAAAAATTTTTAAAAATTTATAATCATTTTCTTCGGACATGTTATTAATGTAGTGTGTTTTTAATCCATGAAACAACAACTCAAGCGACGGTCCAAACTTTAAGCTTACTTCTATCTTCCATTGATATGTACCGAATAGAAGAAGAATACTTCAACAAATGAAATAAAATTCATTTATTTCATTTTACTAACACTAGACAGTGTGTGATGTACTCATCTCCAACTTCTGATACTTAGAAAATTAAATAGGTTTAACTGAAATCCGCTAGATAACCACTATGGTGATATTTTGTTTACTTTTGAGACAACTAGCGTCATCTATGCGCGATTTGGTATACTAACTCAGCATAAACCCGTTATTCATAGCTGAGCGCAAATCGATACTTCCGCATTCCATCTTCTGACATTTTAAAAGTTTAATCAAAATCCGCTAGATGACGTAACCTATTTTCTGATAATTTATATAATAATCCCAATGTATAAAAATCAACCTCTTTATCATACAATGAACCAAAAAAAATGAATAAATAATATGCCAATAAAACAAAATCTTAACTTTATCGATCTATCTACATTTGCCTAATGGAGATAATCAGCGGTTTACCTACCTACTTGACTAAGTGAATATAAACGGAATAAAGGACAAACAAACCTTAGAATTTAATGTAATGCAAGAAATACATTTACCTTTTATGTAATGATAAACCGATCACTATCAATTCAATCTCTTTATTTCCCAACAAAATCTTTATTTAAGTAGGTACATATACCTATTTCCTAAGCCTACCTCATAGTACCAGAAGATTTAAACCTAAGGTCATGGGTTCAAATCCCAATCATTCCGGACACTTTTCTTTCCCCAAAAATTCTTTATTAATTTAAATTATAAACTGCAGTAGAACCCAAATTGCTTTAATAAACTGTACAACCCCCCGACTAGAAAACTCTAACTCAGGTCCCAAGAATTTTTACTATCACCCATGAATTCACCTATAATTTTAAATTAAAAGTATTCTAATAAATGGACTTACTTAATATCTATTTTACCGCATTATCCTATACAATACAATACAATATTCTTTATGGCACACATAGGATAATACATATTAAGTTTATACAGCGAATTTGAAATTATGCATACAAATAGGCGGCCTTAATGCTTAACAGTAATTTCTTCCAGGCAACCTTATGGTATTGGAGTTATATGAATTGAAATGCGGGAAAGGCACAAATATTATTTAAATAATAATTATAAATGAGTTTACTATTTATTCACTAAAAATTTATCACAAATAATATTTATATTTGCTTTAAATTATATAAGGTCACACTGAACAACCTACTAACCTCATACTATAATATCATATAATTACTAAATTTAATTGCAATATTTTTCAAGAAAAAGGGATAAATCAAATCATGAGAATTAAGTTTAACTGATATCCCACTTTTGTAGTTTTAAAATGAACTATTTTCCCGCCCTCGACTCCAGCAAAGAATGAATAGAACCCTTTTCACTTATTGTGTACAATTTATCAAGGAACCGACTGTTTTTTGATTTATAAATTATTTCCTTTTAGTACCAAGTAATTATAATAACCAATTTAAACCTCAATATTTATTGAACCTAATGGAAATGTGTTTACAAAAATTAATAGATTTTTGACAGTGACAATTATTTCATGGCTGTATGGTTGGTTCGCTAAACCTTTGCCTATCTGATGAGTGAATAAATTAAAATTAAAAATCACTTGCCACTGCCACAGAACACTTTTAGTAAACAATTCTTTATTTTATTTTTTACTCATTATATATAAATTACTGAAGAAGAAATATCAACCTACGTGTACTCCTACCTAACTGGAGATAATTAAATGTGAAAAACCGCCACAAGAAAGACTCACTGACCGAAAACAAGGAACAGTTTAATGAAGAAATTTATAGAAACAAGCAATGGCCCAGTAAACAGCGTCTACTCCTACTTAACTGGATATATAATGTATGAGACTGACCGAAACATTGCAAGATGTAACAAATCCTAGGAAATCTAAACAAGGACCGGTCGGCCAGCGTTTCGGAAAATGGGCATAATAGTGATAGTGAACACCAGTGCGTAGTACAACTTACATAGTGCAGTAATATTCATATTTAATATAGTGAATCATCTTAAAAAAATATTTACCTATTTTATTCCCTTCCCTATCCCTAATCTTACAACCTTATAAATTAAATACCATTCTCATAACCCTTCCTTTTTCACGGCAACAAATTGTGGCGTATCGCCCGCCACTTTTTAGAAGTCTAGATCAAATGAAACCTACATAACCTACAAAAACCAAACTCACTAATAATCCTGGTCACGGCACCAAATTGTAACGACCCCCCCCCCCAGATAATAATAAAAAAAACCCTTACAATCCTACCTATCTTTAAACTAAGTGAACCTAAAACTCTAATCTTAAGAAGTGACTAAAAATTTCATTTGATCTAGATTTGGCCAAGTGATAATTCTAGTTTTAGAGGACCTACGTTGTGATTTATGAGTAACCTAGGTTCTTTAAGAGTTAGTGAGAATGGTATTCATATTAAACTTAAGTACTAAGATGAGGAACATTCAACCAGAAATCGAGAGATTAAAAAGTAAGTATTTTTAAACATGAAAAATAGGTTAATTAAATCTCAATAATAATGTTTTGCGGCTTAGGTCAGCGCTCCACCTCCGCGCTAGGGCTTTGCCCTCTAACTTCTGTTAGAACTGTGTGCCTCGACCAAAGACTGGACAGCACCCCACCGCTGTACTCCTTTTATGGGGGGGAAGAGTATTTAACTATTTTCAATAACAATCAGATAGTCTAGTATTCTACAGCAAAAGATGAGAGGAAGTCAAGTTGCATTGACTCAGTAAATTTACACTGTCTTTGTCAGTAAGTCGAGCCGAGTCAGACTGGTGACTACAGGAATCCTAAGTATATATACTTATATACATACCCATAAAAGGAGATGCTAATCTTATCATTTACTTTATTTTGAGTCAATGACTTTTTTTATCAAAGCAAGCAATTTTACAAAACCAAATGAAATAAATATATTTATTACAATATCTTAGAAGAATGTTCCTAAGGTTATTAAGAATAATAAAATTAGTAGAAATTAGATCTTTCTTCAGAGTGATCTGTATTATGTATGTTTATTATAACTTGGTGAATAGTTCTCATTATTAATAGTAGTAGGCAAGATAGAATTTTCTTCAAAAGTGTTCTATCTTTAATTATACACATGGTTCGAAGAGATGGAATTTTCTCCAAAAGTTTCCCATCTTTAATTTATATTCAAAAATAGTAAAGCCAGATCTTTCTTCAGAAGTAATCTTAGCTGATTCTCAAAAATACTTTAGTAAATCTTCGGTTATACTTTTCACCAAGAAGTTTAGTCACATACATTATTCAGATTCAAGGATTTATTTACCTTCCTATGCAAATAGTATGCAATTTAGTCTTCCTTACATGGTCATATCATAAAATTAATATTGCTAGTATTATAGTCTCAATTTGGCAATGATGGTTCACACATTATATACCAACTCGACGAAATGGAGTCTCCTCATTTCCACAGAGAACATCCATTATCTAAAGAGTGGAGCCTCCATGATCCCTCGAAGGACATCCACCCAAGAAGTTCTTGACTTATTCAAGTCAAGGCCCTACGTGAGCACGTAGCTCAGGTATACAATAAATGAAACAAGCACATGCCGTAGACTCAGATCTAAGTTAAGTAAATAATAGATAAGGAAGTTAATATTGCAATCTATCTCATAACGCTGATGTCTCTTATTAAGACATTTTCATAGAAAATAAATCCAAATTAATTATATTTTATTTTAGAAAAGTTTCTAGACTGATTTCTCTTAAATTTAGTAAATACCTAAGAATATCCTATTTACCTTTATGTACTTGATTTTACCTGCCTAGTCTCTGCCTAAATAAGATTCCTAGACTATCTTCTTGTGAAATAAACAAGCTAGAAGTAAGTATTTTACTTCACATTTAACTTTAAACATGTGCATGTGGTGAGTTATGTAGTTTTCCACGGTGCAATGGGAAACTCCTGACTAAACTGTAGAAGTTTGAGGCAGCTTTCCTCGTGTACCTAATCCCTAAAGCTGAGTGTATGTGCATTCACACGGCCGTAAAGAACTTTGGTTTGTGTGAAATGCGGGCATGTATAAAAATGCGGATAAATAAGTAAGATATATAGGAGACCAGAAACAGTAGTGATTTACACGCAATGCTCGGTGCCTAAGGCCTGGATCTTCTTCGACAGTTCCCCGAGATCACTGTGCAAACTAAGACTGCACTGGGAGACTATAGATTGAATTACAATATAGAATTATAAATCAATCCCTTGCTCGTCTCATAGCAAGGTCCCGCCATAAGGCGTTGTATTGAATTTATAGACATTTGACACCGTTAGGCGCCTATAAATCCAACCACGACAAACGTCGCGTTAACTAATCTTTCCTCCTCATCAGAAACATTGAGTTTTACTAACACAACCAAACTCAATTTAGTTGGGATAAGGATAGTATTACTTCCTTTGTTATCCCATACAATAAATAGTTAGATTTTACTTTAGTTAATGTAAGTAACTTTTATAATCAAAGAAAACGAGATATTTCTTAAAATTAAACAATAAAATTAATAAATTAAGAAAATTCAACCCATTCCCCAAAATCCGAGGAGAAAAGATGGCGTCGATTTTTTTTATTTTCCCTCCCTAAGCCGTCCATACAGCCAAAAAGCGCGCCATTCGTCTATTTGCTATACAACCTACATGGTATTTCACCTTTCAATATAATTCCATTACTCTACTGTAAATCGTGACTTCAATAGAATCTTTTTAGTTTTGCATCTCTTTTCTCAGCTGTTCTCCGTACATTCCACTTTCCTCTCCAACACAGCAATATGAACTATAAACCAACGTAATACGGTCCTATTTAGCATCCTTACTCTGTTACATGGCAGCACCAATGAGATTTTATTCAGTATTTTATTTTTTATAATGAAGGTTATTATTGTTTTAGATTTACTTACGAATAATTTAATCTTAACTGATTGTAATGAAATACTTATTTAATTATTTCCCTTTCATTAAGGTTTAAGATTTATATGTTTGAGAACTAACGAACAGATGATGTTCTGTTCCGTTACACGGCTTTGATTACGAACTGTGTATATACCCCTAACCCGCAAGTAAACCACGTTGTTGTCGGGTATAATGCAATAACCTGTGTTTGATCGTGTGGGGGCAACATGTTGATATCTATATCGAGTTAACAATGTATCAGTGACTAACGAGTTATGTAAACGTCTCATCATTTCGAGAAGACACAACACAACATATCAAGTTTTGCACTTTAAAGGAAACAATGTTGGATAAGAATCTTTTTAAAATGACTAAGGCTCGTACTATTACAGAAACGTACTATTAACTATAGATCAAGACTCAAGTCTTGATCTATAGTTAAGTATTGATTATCTTTTTCTCTCACTATCAAAATGACAAAGACGACTGCTACTTAAGTATAGATCAGAGTCTCAGTCGCGTTCTGTGATACGGACTTAGACTTGATATATTCTCCTGCACCTTGCAAATAAGACGTTCTATCCCAATCTATATTCAGAAAGTTTTTGACTAAGAAACAAAGTATCTGACAAAAATGTTTAGTCACTAATAAGTTCTACTTAACGACCCAAACTTACGAGGTCTAAACTTTGAGTATTACCTACCTACATTGTAACAAGTTCACCGAAATGAACAAAATTAGTAAATATCAATAAAACAGTCCTCGAAAAAACTCGTGTCAAGGGAAGCGCCAGCGGGAGCGATAAAACTCTTCATACAAAAATAACGACTCAGTAATACTGTCGTAAATTTTATGGAGAGCAACAGATGGAGAATGAAATACATCAGAGTCGGGAAAATCAATATTGTCGTCTCCCGAACGCGACTGCGGGCGTTTTTATTGCTTGGCTTCTGAACACGGAGTCACCGCGAACTTTCACTTCAATAAGTATCCCATATGGAGCTCTAATGTTTCCTGTGGGAATAACGTTTGCTTTTTTTGTGGCCCTCTTAATCGTTCACTGTCTAATAGCTCTTGATATCGACGAAGTTAATACATTAATATTCATTATATGTTCTTTCACAAAGTCACTGCTTTTAAAATCGCATGGGAACATGTGGATTAGTAATACGTGCCTCTCAGAAACAGTTATGGTTATGAATTATAGATAGACAAAATCGCCTTATTCATTAATTTTTTATTGAGAAGTACAATCTATGGGTTAAATCATATATGCAGCAGCATTTTGTGAGTTGTTAACAAAACGGTTCGTGAATTTTGTTAAATATTAAAACTATCTATCAATCTATCATCACAAAACACGAGTCTAAATGTTTATTGGTTATGCCTTAATAGTTGCAAAACTACCAAAGTCCTTTGGTGGTGTAGAATATCTCCTAAGTAAAGGAAATCCCTGCCTGCGTTTGTATTTCTAATCCTTGCTAACATCATAAGTATGAAAGTGTGTTTCTTTGTCATTCCTTCGTTTAAGTCGCGTCGTAACGGAGCGAGAGATCGACTTGACATTTTTGTACAACCCAAATCTCTTCAAAGTCCGAGTGAATAGGCAACTTTTCAGTGAGCTTGAAAAGTTTTTTTTTTACAAAAATAACCTTTGTTCAAACTTCTTTATTTAGCAATAGTTATTACACGTCAAACGTTTTCTACGATCTCTATACATATAATATGGCAATCGTCAGTCCCCTTAGAGATACTAGAGTCCCTAGTACATTTGTCTACGCTTATTGCGCAGTTTTTCTGAGATAACATACCCGTCAGTTTAGATTTAAAGTTCATCTCTCTTCACTCCCACGTGAATGCAGCAGAAAGGCTTTCATAATTTTTTGTTCAATGGGAGCTCACTGAATGACTTTATCGGATTTTCTATTTCAGGCATTTTCTAAGTATTTTCCTTACTTGCCTGTCTACATTGAATATAAATAGTCGGAATAAACGAGCAAGCACGTGTCAGGTTTTGTTTAGTTTTGTCTTGGAGTGAAATACATTGATGTGTAAACTGAGTGTAAGATAACGATTGAAAAGCAAAAGTCTTTAAGGTAGAGCACCCCTATTGGCATACCAACCAACCAACACCATAATGTTCCATGATTTTTTGGTATATATATTTAGAGCAACGACATTTTTTTCGTATTTCTTACAAATTTCTTTCTGATGCTCTGTCTACCCCAATAAGGATTATAAGCGTGAGCGTATGTATGTATGTGTATGTTTTTACTCTAACTATATTTTTAGCTTGAGTGAAACAAATAGTTAAGATAAAAGCGCCCTTTATTCGTTGCAGAAACAGTAGTTTTTGTAATGGGTGAGTTATGAAAACATGTAAAATAAAAATTGACATTCTTAATTTAGAAAGAGTATAAAACCGAAAAGGCAAGTTAACTGAAATCAGTTAATTTCTAGAGATGTAAGGAGAGAGGAGAATTCTATTTAACATCTTGAGCTATATTTCTTGATGAGATTTTTTTTTGTGAATTGTTTCATAGTCTAAGTTTCGTTGTAAAATAAATAAATAAATTGTTTTTTTTTTATTTTCTCCCAAACTTAAGCTATGTGTACATTCCTTTTTTATTATACATTTAATTGGGAGACAGGAGCCTAAACTAGGGTATACCTGTGTCATAGGTCTCCTGGATCCCCCCTAACATATTAAAAATCTTCTAGTCACTATAATGGGTTGACAACCTTTCACCTACATTACAATAAAACCCTTGGGTCCTCTGCTGCATGCACTCTTATCATATGTCCGGAAAAAGGCAGTTGTCTTATTTCATGTTACTTTTTCACTCGCAGTTAAGGAAGGAGCTTTTATATTTACAGTATTAACATTATATGGTCGCAAATAAAGCACAGTTATATTTAAACTGATATTAATTATTACAGTTTTGGTTAGCATTAATTACTTCCTTTGAGCGGATGAAATAACGTGGCTTTTAATTTAAAATGCTTATCAGAGGTTAAAAAACAAAGCTCGCAGCGGTTTACCTTGTTAAAAGCGACAGATTGTTTTAACTTTGCTCATTATAAATAATAAAGTGACAGTTTTATTACTTACCGCAACAAGTTTAACGCAAATTTGTTTATGTTAGCATAATTTGATAAATTTAACATAAATTAAAATCATAGAGCAAGATAAAACTCACAGTTTAGAATGAGTTTATGTATGTGTATGTTCCTCCTTATCCTTAAAAAAAGAAATGATTATTGATATGGGTGTATGATAGAAACGCTAGCCTGCAAATTAAAATGGTATCTTTTGACGGTTTCATGTTCGATTTCCATTTTTTGTAAAAAAATCGATGTTTGTTATTATTATAATTTGTGATTGTTTTTTTGTGTGTTCCAAGTTCTAACAGATCAAAAACAAATGAAACTTTAATGTCGACATTTGAAAAATCGTTTTATAATAATCGTTTCTATTATCTTTGAAAAAAAAAAACATTAATCAAAATCGTCCTGCATGTGAAATGTGCCACTTATTTCAAATATCAGAAATGTATTTTGAAAGACGTGACTTATAAGGAAGGCAACGAGTCATGGAAAGGAGGTATAGAACAGAAAGGATATAAAAAGAGAAAGAGTACGTCGAGGAAGGAACCGGTTATATCCTACAAAGGAGTTACAGCCGGAAGTTATAAACGAGGTTGCGGGAGGAAGCTAGTCTTCAAGCTTTTGCTGTAAGCGATCGCTGTACAATTCACGAGAAAATGAATATTATCTACTTATAAAATAAACTTTAAGTACGATAAGTATTTTCGTTTTGTCCAAATGAAAAATTTACGCAGTTAAACACAGAATAAAGTTAAATTTTATTTCCTAAGAACCTCTAAAGCTGATGTGTTTGTGTGTATGTTTATTTCCCAAGGAAAAAGAGTGTGGTCAAGCTGACCACGCCGCTATTATTCCTCATAGTCTATGATGTGATTACCACATTGAAACGCAACTGCTACGCTTGTAAAAGATCTCTACGAGGCTACAAAAAGGTACGTAGCCGTAGCAAGTCGTAGTAAGTTATAATTTTAGTGTTATATTAGTGCTTAGTTTTATATATGATTTTCATAATTTTCCTTACAGAAATATGTTAAAGATTACCAGATTATGTAACGGTCCCTAATCTTCCTATGCCAAACGTAATGATCTAAGTAACTAAATAAATTACCGCTTGTATTAAACACACTTCCTACCTTATTTAGCATCAAGCATATTCTAGAAATTGTTTTTTGTAAAGTTTCTTAGATGTTATTACTTCAAGACTCAAAGCTTTTTGTTTTAAAGTATTTTTCTGTGTTATACTTGAACCATGGAGTTCCTGAGCTCAAAATAATAAGTCATTCACGTAGAACGACAAACAACGCAGCTGAAGTGGAACTGACAGTACATGTCTACCGAATGCAACACGACATATGGGCTAACTAAGCAATAACATCGGTACCAACTGATGGACGTCGTCGTCGTCGAGGCCAACCGCACAGAAGACGGTGCGAGGATTTTGATACCTTGTAACAACTGGTATTGTAGCGCAAAATAGAACACTATAATAGAATAGAGAAGAGACCTATGTCCAGCAGTGAAATACAATATTGACTACATACAATTTAAAAAAATAATCGAGAACCTTAAAATGCTTTATTGCAAAAAAGTTTGGCCTTGAATCTTATTCATAATATCCATAATTCAGAGATAAAATATATAACACGCGGGTGAACGGAGTTATTTAGACCAAAATTTCCTATTTTTCTCTTCTATTCTGAGTTTTGGTTCTATAGTTCAGGGTTTTATTGATATTTTATCATTTAAATGAAAAAGAAATACAAACATTGAAACACCAGAAATAGGACTGAAACCATGCTACACGGAAAGCTTTCCATTAGTGTCGGAGTAGTGAAAGTTAAGACTAATATATTTATGAATGAAGTTAGTTGGCTAACTTTCATATAAAGTGCGGTCAAACCCCATAACGGAGGAAACCTGTGTACACCACTGGTTTTAAAAAGTTACATTAGTGCCCAGCAACGCTGTAGTGTCCCTATTTAAAGCTATATTAGTGCCAAGCCCATATAGTGTATCCTATTTAAGTAGTTATTGATTTTCCGTCGGCTGTGCTGAGCAAGAATACTCGTAGCAAAGCCTGTCCGAATTCAAAAATATTATATAACTTAGGTTTACATATGTTATTAGGAATTATTTTGGCAAACACTAGGAATAAGAAGAGTTTGAGGCTATGTTTTGAGGTTTGTTACTTAAACACAGTAAACAAAATAGCTATATGGAATTAAAATTGTCATACATTTTTATGGATAATTTGTAGAATACTTTATCAAAAAATATATATCGGTCAAATTGATATCGAAAAGGTATAAAAATAAAACCTTAGATTTTAAAAAATACCTCTTTCTTGATTAATTGCTCTCTTGGTGCCTAAGCAATTATAGCCTACCTAAAACCACAAGTAATACAGCAGTATAGCTTCTCTAACTGACACCGGGGCAGAACAATAGGTACCTTAAATATGATTGATTGCCACTACACTCCCCCCCCCATCTATTAATGTATTGAACACATATTTTTTCGTTATCTAGAAATGTAATACCTTTATTTTTTCTGCTATGCGACATGAGAAGTCGATTTTCGTACAAACCAGCTTTCCATCTGCGATTTTGTCCGCATGAAAAAGTTACATACGCTGCTCTCCTGTCCTCGCATTAAATCATGGGCTGTTTCATGACTTTAAGAAAAGATTAACAAACATACTTTCATTTGAATAAATTTAACATTTAAAATAGTAGCCCAGTGGCTCTCGCTGATCTCAACCGATCAGTGAGGTTAAGCAACGTACACAGAGGCAGGGAACCTGATGGGTGACCAAAGTGGCAATTTATCAAGAGCGTTTCCGTGCTTCGGAGGGCACGTTAAGCTGTCGGTCCCGGCTGTTGTCGACTGACTACAGTCGTTAAAACCAAGTGCGGTTTAAAAACTCTGACACCAGGGTTAGCCAAGTTCGCCACAAACTTATACCTACACGATAAGAAGAAGAAGAAGAACATTTAAAATAAATATACAATTATCACGTTAAAATTAATTACACCACATCCATTACATACGCTCACGCCTGTAATCCCACACGGGTTAGGCAGAGCACTAGTGGTTCAGAACCACTTGATGCCACGTTTGAAATAAATTCTGAGAGTTATTAGATGAAACATGATGTATAGTCGTGATGTCGCATCACCATGCTAGTTTCAAAGCATTTGTGGTGCGGTTCCCGACGTTCATGCTGGAGACCGTCATGAAGGAGAGCTTTTGGCCGGAGGGCGTGGTGTTCCGCCGTTTCCGAGGGAGATTCCCGGTTGCAGTCACCCCCGGAAAAACACCCGGAAATAGTTTCAGTTAGTTTTTATTTTTATTTTTATTATAATTCATATGTATGTTAGTCTGTAAGGTATTTATCTATGGGCCTTAGATGCCTGATAATAAATGATTTTATTATTATTATTATTATAGTGATTGAGAGGTTGTCAGCGTTTCGCCTACAATACAGTTAAACCCTCATGTCCCTATTACTGACTTTTACAGTATGCCTGGGAAGAGTTGGTAGCTGATACATTCTAAGTTTTTCTTTCACTCCCAGTCCAGCATGGAAGTAAAATTAATTATTTCTTCAATTTAATTAATTCAATTGAACGAGTTCTGTTTCTTCAATGCCAGATTGATTTATCTTATCCTCATCCCAGTCCTTAACTAAAAACAAAAACAAACTAAGAGTATCATAACACAACTCTATTACGCCACATTTCACCTTGCAGGTGGGTCTGGAAGCAATTTCGATTAGCTCGTTGGTAGAGATTTTTGAGATAAAGTAGGTCATGACCACTGCCTGTTCATGACCCAGGGCGAGAGCGGGGTGCGGCGCTGGGGCGAGCGGGACGTAGCGCCCCAGTTGACCCACTTGTTGCCTCTGCCTTGCCTCGCTATTTGCATTACCACTCTAATTGCTGTTGCCACACAGCAGGTGTACTGTTACTTTATCATCTAACCTTGGGAGGAACTCCTCTTATTCTTATTGTCTTGCGGCTTGTGTCTCCGCTATTAAGCCCTGTTTGCTTGCTACCTATCCTTTATTGCTTTTTCTGATTGCGGCTTCAATATGGGCTGTCAAGGTTTCCTACAAACATGTCGATTGAACATTAGTGAACTTTCATGGCTCAATCTCGGAATACTAAAGATATGAAAGGCATAATAAAAATCAATTAGATATCGCCATAAAAGTTTTCACGATCGACACATGACTCCAGCTTATGTTTCAAATGTGATTTGTTCGTTGCGTTTAGATTTAAAACTCAATTTAATTTCTGGATTCTTACAATGGAGAAATAAACTTAATGCAGAATCAGCTTTGATTATTGGCCGGTCGTCATCGAATCAAATGAACGTTAATTATTAAAACAAACCTTAAACAGCGTTTAGCGGGTATTTGATTTTTACCAAAACTTATAGTAGATGCATAACCAAAAAGTATTATGTCTTATTTCTTTGTAACAAGTTCCTAATCTTATTTCTTTGTAACAAGGCTAGAATATCTTTTTCAGTCAGTGTCCAGTAACATTTTATAATTGTTTGTCCACTCGATATCCCTTTACTCGGTAGCCTTTTAGCTGATCTTTTCCATTCGCCATCGGACACACAATGGCACAATAGGCTGTTCACGTGCCCGAGAGGACGATTCAGGGGGGAACGGACGCCGGGAAAGAGGGGGGCGCACACAAAGGAATGTAATTACGCGTCACAGACACACGAGCCGATTGCTTCTCTTTAGATATTTTATGACTAAGATGGCTTATGAATTTATGATTTGAAACATTTTAAAAATTCTATTCTTTTTAGGAAACTTTTAGGGTATTCAATATGTTGGCCTCGACAATAAAGATTTCTTCTGTTCAGAGTATTTGGTCTCGGCATAGCTAGCACGGCCCGCAACAAACTCGTGCATCTCGCCATCTGACGTTGTCATTTTGACACTTTTTTAACATTTGACCGCGGCGCATTTAATCACGAGAACGTTGTGCTTGAACTGCACAAATGACTGTCGGTTGACTTCATTTGTTTATTGAGCCAATTAGAATAAGTCAAGACATTACTTGAATTATTACATCAAAGAAGAAGCAAGCTGAAAAAAATCTGTGTGTCTTTATAAGATCGCAGAATAATAAGTTTTATAAACGTTGTAAATTAATAAATAAATAACAATCACTGATATAAAATTTCGATATACATTACCGAAACAGTCAAATTTAATTAGAGCAGAAAATTTGATACCATCCACTGAGTGGAGGCCGTGTTATGATAGAACCCGCATTTAGCTAAATGCTACAGCGTTTATTGAATTTCTTTGATGAATCTATTTATTGTTAGCTGGCGTATTTGAAATAAAAAGATTCTTGAGCTCTCAATATCGGGATAATTCAAGCGAGATGGTTCCTTTACGCTAAACATAGAAGCTTTGTAAAGACAATAGCTGAACAGTGTATATCTCAGATTGATTTGGAAATAGTGACAAGTATCATTCGAGGTGTCTTTCTCCTAAATGTAAGATTTCGAAAGTTTCTATTTTGGTAATTGTAAAATTGGCGTACGTTTTATTATAATGTGTGTAAATATTATAATGTTTAGTATTTTTAATTTTGAATTTTGAATTTTTCAACATAGCAAGTTCTAAGCGTGATTAATTGATTATATTTGAAAATGTTGGTAATTTGATTTAATGAAATTAAACCATTTATTGCAATTCATAAGTACAGAGTATATTAAAAGGTTTTAAAAGGCCTAAGATATATATGTACTTCTTTTTAAATAAATCCTTTTGGGCATAGCAAATTGGAACGGTAGGTAGACTGACGTCTTTGCTAATACATAGTATTAATATGCGTAAAGTATCCCTTAAAGGGATTAGAACACTAATTAATAACAGTAATGTGTGTATCACGACTTGAAAGGATTCGTAAGTGTGCCAGGCAAGCTGATAACCACTGGAATAAAATTATTTGAGAGCTAAAATGATTTCTTGACGGATTATAGATAATAAAATCTATATCTTCATCCGAAGCAAACAGACTACTCTACAATTTCTTTAAGCCTATACTTAACAAGGCTATACGTCATTGTTGAATCGGCAAAACATTTGTTGTTTTATGGTTACTAATTCAGAAACAAGTATAATCCGGATACCACCCTGAAACCGGAACGGGCGAGTTATCCGGCGTGAACAGGGCAAAGCAAAAATGAAAATGTCGAGAACAGAATGAAAACCGCAGCGACACCGGCCCGCTACAATGTAATAAACACCGGACAAAGCGGGAAACCTATTGAGAGCAAAACTAATTTGAGAGATTTAATGTCTGGCTGGCTTTGATCCGAGGCCGTGGCGTCTTGGAATAAGATTAAGGTAGTTTGCGCGGCCGGCCGAGTGTACCCGCTCCGAATAAATCTGAATCAGGACTAGAGCTTGCTTGGATCCACTTTAGGTAATCCCTTTTCTTCGCGCCCACGCTGCAATCAGTGGCAGTTTTAGGATGTATCTTTTATTCAAAGAAAGGCATCTTACATGTCATGACGTAACAATCTAGTCAAGCTTCATCAAATTTGATGGATGATGTAAATGTTATTGTGTTTGATCAGTCACTTTTAAAAAATCTAATATAGTAAAGACTTTGTTAAAACATTGTAGGCTATGCAATAAATAAGTTATTCTACGCTTTTATCTTTGTATTCCGTTTGTTTCTGACTGTATCATCATTACTTATTATAAAACAAAGTTTCCGCCGCGTCTGTCTGTTTTTAGGTGATAAACTCAAAATACGATTTTCACTAATAAACGAAATGATTCAAGAGGATGGTGCATGTATATAATTCATTAATGTTTTTTGTAAATCGGTTGAAACATGAGAAATGTCCGCGTTAATTAATAATAACATTTTATGGGAGAGTAAGCTGTTTTTGTTTTTACCTGGCAAATTGGATTGATTTTGACAAAGTTTAAATTTAGATAGATAGATATAACCTTTATTTAACTGACACATTACACACAATTCCAAAAACTAAAAAAAATAAAAACATTTGTATTTTAACGATTAGGTAATTAAAATTAATGTGTGTGTGTGTAAGTATCTTACCTTTTATTTAATACACTTTCGAACTTCAAAATCCTTTTTTGTTATTTAATTGGACCTTACTAGCTCAATGTTATGTCTTTGAAGCCCTTAAGCCTTATGAGTCCACCATCTGGATCGTTAAGAAGCTTAAATAGGATTGCAGAGCCTCAGGGCAAAACGAATTAAGTATCTTTATAGATACATATAAAGGTTTTTTTAGAACAAGATCGCCTCAAGGATGTGTTTTGTTTTGTAATATGAGAAGCAATTACGAGACATATCTTTGAATTCATCATAACATAAAGAAAACAGTATACAAAAAACAAACAAGTACATACATTCAACTATCGCTTTTATTAGGGCAGATTGGTCAGTAAACCACATAACGCCACGCCACGGTTTATATTATGTGGTTTATTAGACGCAGATGTAGTTACGGCTAAGTATAAGTGACTACATTTTCTCTGGTGATAGTTTATCAGTTTTTCAACTACAAAACAGCAAACCCCTTTAGTCACTTTACTACATGGATTTGTACGAAACTAGCTTCCTGCCTGGGACTTCGTTCCCGTGGAAATTTCGGGAATAAATCATACAAATAAACTTTTCCCTTGAATTACTTTATTTATTGGTGAAAAACCGTATGAAAATCCGTTCAGTAGTTTTTGAGTTAGCCGCGTTCAGACAGACAGACAGACGCGGCGCGGGACTTTATTTTATAATGATTTGATATGATGATGATGATGAGGCAGCTAGCATTTTCTTTTTTTATACTTTTATTACAGAGTGAAAAGAAACTAAACTGTTTTGAATCTTATTCGGGGAAATATTGAACAGTCAATTTCGGAACGCTGCGCACGTTTCAACGGGCATCAGACTAAATATCCTTAAATCTGCAGTTAGCGCGGTTTATTTCAACTGAGATTGGAGCTGGGAACACGTAGCTCAGGCTAAGCACGTCGCCTCACATTGTTGGGGCGCCGGGTGAATTAAATTGCCTGGTTTTGTCCAAGGCGTACGCCAGCGGAACAAAGCGCCAGGCAAAAACACTAATGCATCTCTGAGCTACGGACTGCGCCATGCTGCACTACGGACCCACTTATACAAACTAAAGTGTACGCGATAACAGTTAAATGGATTTTAACCTTTTGTGGTACTAGTTACAAAGCTAGCTTTCGTAGCTGTTGTAGCACTTGCTACGCCGTAGCAAACTTGTTTGATAGTTTTAGCACACTACGCTCTGATTTAATCTTTAAAGAATCGTATATATGTAGGTTGATTCCTGAAGTTCCATGTCATGTAGATATGTATCTAATCAAGGTGGTGGGCAACTTGATGAGCCCTAAGGTCAAAAGTCCCATTAATATCTAATTGATGCGACGTTAACTTTTTTTATTTTTTTAACATCAATTTTGACTTATGCATCTAGATTTATTCTAGAATTTTTTTATGAAGTTTAATGGGCCGTTAAATAGACTGTACCGTTGCAAATAGGCGTAGATTTAAAATAAAGAACTTCTTCTTTTCGTGTCATAATTTTATATGATGTTGGCCAAAAATTGTGGCCGCGGTAACTGCGTCAAGTAATATCCTAAATCGATATAAATAAAATCCATGTTTGTATGTTTATTCTCGATGTACTTTTAACTGTTCATCTAATTCAATGAAACTCTATGAGCTGGTCTGCATTTTCCCACGAATAGGTTTATAGCACGAAAAGTTAAAAAGAACGAAGTCGTGGGGATCAGCTAGTATTCTATAAAATACAAATATTTTTACTTTTACATCTTTTAATTTCACTATGCATCATACATGCCTTCTCTGGTTCAATCAAGCTACACAATCTACTACAGAGATATGGTCTAGCATTAATCCTAGATGAATTATATAAAGTAGTACTTCTGGCGACATCCCTAGGGATAAAACAAGCCCAACAATAACTCTGTTCATTGTAACAGACCAGCAAAATTATTATTGTTGTTACTAAAGAACTATTTTATCTTAATTTTTTTGTCAAGTCCCTTATTTTTTGTCTATTTATCTTGAGAGGTTTTATTGGTACATTGTAAACGTGAAACTATTACAATACTGGCTTCCACTCGTGACTTTTTATGCGTGGAAAATTAGCACACATACACGAAACACTACACTCGTTTTTTACTATTTTGTTAGATTTTACTACGTCCATCAACACTCGAGTTCATAGCAGAGCGCAAATTGTCATGATGTTTTATTATTTCCAGCGACCGGACGGGGTCGTTATTGCATAAGAATTGTGAAATGAAAAAGGGGTTAAAAAGGCTATCAATTGCGTTCTATGTAGTGTGGATTCAACAGAGTGATTAGATCCATCCACCCATACACGCACGCCTATAATCCCTTTCGGGGTAGACAGAACGCCATGTGGTTCTGGAACCACTTGACGCTACATTTGAGATTCATTCAGAGGGTTATTAGATGGAACATGAGTATAGTGGTGGTAGGTTGTCAGCCTTTTGCCCATGATACAGCAAAACCCTCGCGTCCCACTAACTGGCTATTACAGTATGCCTTGGGAAAGTTAGGAGCTGGCTCATTCTAAATTTTTCATTAGCTCCCAGTCCAGCGTGGAAGTACAAGTAAATTCAGAATGATTAGATTCAGGATAGTAAAATTCAGGTTAAGAAAATACCCAGAAAAACTATATACCGCTGTAAAACCGTTTTTAACATTTTAACGAAATGAATGCAGCCCAAAGTACGTGCAGCGTTACACTGATGCAGATTGAAAAAGTTCAAAGAGATAGTAATTATAAACAGCGCGGTGTTTGTTTACTTTAAAAGCGTTATTTCTGAATTTGTTGCTCGTAAATAAAACATTTAAGGGAAAGAAAAATATTCGGCGCAAATGAAACATAAACCCACGACTCCAGGATTATATTTTGGTGCTCAAACCAACTGAGCCAACTTGCTATTATTCGTTTGTAATTTATAAGAAAATAATTAAATTCACTGAATGTTGCATCAACGCCCATTAGGAACAACAAAACCTTTAAAACCACAATTTTGAACCAAGTTGCCATGAATAACGTAGACAAGGAATAAGACTGAATTTTTCGAAACCTCCACGACTAAGCTTCAAGTATATTATGATTATGCCCGTCAAACACAAAAATGAGGTATTTGTCATTTCCGCTCGTGACCTCGTATGCGTGGAAAAGTAGCACACGTACACAGAAACAACTTTTGTTTTTCTTATAATTTTTATATGACTAACTACTTTCGAGTACAGAATGTTTCGATGTTTTCAAGAATCAAGCAAAAAGCAAAAAGAGCGCACTATGACCCAGCATGGCGGCGACGCGGAAATTTCACGAGATGAGATTGCGAAATTAATGTTTTTAAAACAGACAGTCTTTATTTATACTAGGCTTCCGCAGCTTGAAAGGATTACTGAAAACTCGCAAGTGTTCTACAGGAGTTTTTTCTATGTAAACGTTTTCCTAGTGATTGCCATGAAAAACAACACCCTATGTTCTAAACGTGCCAATTTCGATGGCTCTTAAATCTTTTCAAAAAATCCTTTACCCATGCCCATGGGAACCTATTGAAGATCTTTAGAAATATACGTTTGTCGAAAGGCATATTTTATTTGTATGGTAAGGTACGGTATAAGAAATAAAAAAATTATGTTTCATCAGCAATTTGGGGATGGCGTATATAAAAAGATATTTGACGGGTGTCTTTCTCCGTGTGTTAATAAAGAGATATCATCAAAGACGAGATGCTTATAAGATCTCGTCTTTGATTCCTAAATTAAAAAACTACAATGCATATCAAACTACTAACCAGCTAAACCAGAATGATGGTGTGGTTGTCTACGTAAAAGAAACATTAAAAACCAACGCTAAAGAAATAACACTATCGCAAGCTTCCTGCCTACAGTTAGATATTTTGAATAACATCGTCTTATGTATTTACCGCTCTCCATCTTTTAATAATTCCGAAAACTTTACTGACACCCTATGTGCACATCTTGACACAATCGACTCACACAAAAATGTCATCATTGCTGGTGACATAAATATTAATATTAAACCGAAGCTTATAGAATCTCCCTCCGAACATAAAAATAGGACATATTACCTCGATATGCTGTCTAGCTATGGCATTTTACCCGGGCACACATTTCCGACGAGAGAGAAAAATTGCCTGGACCATTTCATGTTGAAAATAAATAGCAAAAAACTATCAGCTTTTATAGCAGTCCTACAAACAACAATAACTGATCACTACACTACATTCCTATCAATAGCTAAGATAAAAAGAAACCAAACAGTAACTAAAAAAACCGTCCTTTTAGACTATGATAGTGCCCTAAAATATCTAATAGACAAAAATATAGCTGAACTACTCTTTTGTGATGACCCAAATCTCGTAACTGACCTTCTAATAAAAAAACTAACTGACTCGATACAGAACAACACTCGAATAATAAATATACCTAAAAGCAAGCGAATAATTAAACCATGGATCACTGTTGGTATCCTAAGATGTATCAATAACCGCAACAAATTGCAAAAACAATCCCGAGAAGATCCACTTAATGAAATTAAGAAAATTACATACTCTCGATATAGGAATTATTGTAATAAAATCATCAAAAAATTAAAAAGAAAATATGAAAGGGACCTATTGGCTAAATCAATAAGTAATGATCCCCGTGTGAGTCCCCGGCAGAGTAGAATAGGACCACCCTCTTTCTTACCGAGGTGTCGTACAAGGCGACTAAGGTAAATATGCAAGCAAGTTCATCTGCACACAGAGAAGGAAAACTCTGCAATTATATCAAAACCCTCGCCAACCCGTCTGCCAAGCGTGGTGAGTATGGCATTTACCCCTCATGTTATTGAGGGAGGCCCGTGCCCCAGCAGTGGGGACGTATATGGGCTGATGAAGAATAAGTAATAACAAATTACTCTGGAAAAACATTAAAAACATAACCTACACCACGAAATCTAATAAACTAAATACAGAATTGATGTACATTAAGCCAACTCCTATCAAATCTGCAAACTATATTAACAACTTCTTTGGCAATATTGGTAAGGAACTAGCTAATAAAATTCAGTCTTGTGTACCCGATGATGAACGAATCCGCTTTCTTAGGACACTCCCCTCTGTGTCACAATCCTTTGCTCTCCTTGATACTGATACTGATGAGGTCGATGCCATAATAAGGAATCTAAAAATAGAAAGCGCTCCCGGCTGGGATAATATACCACCAAAATTTATAAAATATGTTAGGGATGAAATCAGCCCCGTAATGGCACATCTGGCCAACTTATGTTTTAAAAACGGTGTCTTCCCCAACCCTTTGAAGTACTCAATTATTACGCCGGTGTAGAAGGGTGGAGAGAGAGACGACGTTGGTAACTATAGGCCAATATCTGTATTACCTGTTCTGTCCAAAATACTAGAGAAACTGCTAAACCGTAGACTCTTAAAGTACCTGACTACCTACAACATAATATCCCCTAATCAGTTCGGCTTCAGAACAGGTATATCAACTGAAGACGCGGTGACATCTCTAAGCTCACTAGTGACTGATAGATTAGACAAAGGTGAAAAATGTATAGCAGTGTTCTTGGACCTCAAAAAAGCCTTTGATACCGTCTCTCTCCCCATCCTTATACAAAAGCTGGAGAAAATTGGTGTGAGGGGTCTACAGCTTTCAATATTTATTGATTATCTCTCAGAAGGACAACAGAGGGTTAAGCTGGAACAGTGCACCAGTGAAGACGTTGGCGTATCGTACGGCGTACCTCAAGGAGGCGTCTTAGGCCCGACATTATTCTTTATCTATATAAATGACCTATGCAACATGCATATCAACAACGCGAACATATTCTTCACTGGTTCAACATGGAGCGATGCCAAAACCAATGCTGAACGAGGACTTTCTTGCGTCGTCAGATGGCTCAAATGCAGCCTCCTTACACTGAATGCAGCAAAAACAAATTATATCTGTTTTTCTTTATACAATCGCACACAACCTAGTTACGATTTTTCTATCAAAATACACGATTGCATAGATTCTGTGGAAGGTGGTTGCGATTGTCTTCAAATTGAAAAGACTGATTGTACCAAATATTTGGGCGTGATGATAGACCAACGATTATCTTGGTACCCACAAATAGAACAGATTGCGGGCAGAATAAGGAAGTTCGTGTGGATGTTCAAGTCACTTAGATATATAGTTCCAAGAACTCCGAACGAATCAGCATCTTCCAAAAATATTCTAATCCAAATTTATCTGGCGTTGGTGCAATCTATAATCACGTACTGCATACCTGTGTGGGGGGGTGCATTTAAAACAAGGTTTTTGGATATAGAAAGAGCTCAAAGAGCACTACTAAAGGTAATGCATTTTAAGAAAAGACGGTTTCCGACTGAAACCCTATATAATATATGTAACGTGTTGTCTATAAGAAAACTATATATACTACATACTATTCTTAAACTACATAAGTCTTTACCCTATAATGGCCCTGACACTGAACATAGAAGGAGAAAACGTAAAGTTGTACACATTCCTAGAGTAAAAACAAAATTTGCTAGTATCCAATTTAAAACACGCTCAACTTACCTGTATAATATTATAAACGATGAGACTGACATATATTCCAAACCCTATTACGAATGCAAGACCAGTGTAACCAAGTGGTTAAAATCTCTGACCTACGATGAAATTGAGGTATTGTTACAGCAATCGTAATTTCTAAATTGTTTTAAATATATTAGAAAATATCTAAAATGTGTACAATATATATTTATACATTTAAACATATATGTTATAATGAAATATTTATTTATATATAACTACACACACAACCATACACACACACCCACACACACACCCACACACGCACACACCCACACACACGTACCCATACACACACACACGTACACATACACTTTGCATGCCTAAATTGTTCTAGCATAAGAATTGTATCTAAGAGAAGAGCGGGGCCCCCTGGCACAGGCATTCTCATGCCTAAAAGGAGACCCCTGCCTATTTATACGAAGAATATGTAAGACATAAATAAATTATTTTTTTATTTTTTATTTTTATTTATTTATAAGAAGAGTGTTCAAATGAATAAAACTCGAGTTTAATCTAAAGATTTTTCCGCTAAATAGGAAACTGTTGAATCATTGCTGAATCTAAATGTGCCGATTCTAAATGAATACGCTTAATTACAAACTACCAATGATTGTTTCATTACTTAATGTTCATGGCGCAATTCACAGACAAAGCTAAATTAGAGTGTCCAGCGGTGTTATACCAAAACCGCATCAAAGAGAGAAGCCGCGTTTCTATCCGAGTGGAGAATCAAAAATAAACTGAATTTGGAACTAAGGCATCTACTCTGTTAGCCTACGACCGATATTTTGGAGCGTCGGGTGTCATTACATCTCTCTCATGCACTATACAGATGACAGTGACAGGTGACAATTATCGGTCATATGTCGATCGTAGTTTTGCAGAGTAGATGCCCCACGAGCAACTAAAGCGAAGCAATCGATTCTGTAACATTGCTTATGTTCATACATATAACGTCCGGATTATCTGGTGCCACCTTCATCAAAGCTGCCTATGTAAATGTAAATCGTATAGATGAAAAATGTGTCTTAGTTTACTGGTTGAAGGTCTCTTTTTAAAACCGGGACCATTTTAAAATTCAACAGAAAATATA
This sequence comes from Aproaerema taeniolella, assembly GCA_949987775.1. Taxonomy (NCBI): domain Eukaryota; kingdom Metazoa; phylum Arthropoda; class Insecta; order Lepidoptera; family Gelechiidae; genus Aproaerema; species Aproaerema taeniolella. The sequence goes on along the minus strand of OX465258.1, from coordinate 4,733,987 downwards.
TTTGAATTATGAAAAACATAAATTAAAATTTTGAGAATCACTATATTGACATCGTCTATACTTGAAGCTGTTATTTTTGTTCTCAAAATACAATACACCAGTAATTGGCAATCACTCTAAAGTCAATATTTGAAATTTGTTCAAATAAAATACCGACTTATATTCCATTTCGTTTGTGTATCGTTTTGTGTTGAAATATCAAACATTTAAAATACTTTTAGACTCATCAGCCTTGGACCCGTATTATCTCTTTGAAGCTTCGCTGAATACTTTGATAGCTTCGAAATAATGGGACCAATCAAACTTTAATGTTTCCGATGTCAAAAGCAGCGCTATTTTGATATTAAAACCTTCGAAATTACATTTCGTTTAATCTCCAACAGTACAGGTCGATTTGGTGACCCTTTTATCTAAAATGTAGTTGCTTTTTGGGTATTAACTGATACCACGAAACAATAAAACTCACAGAGTTTTATCCAGTCTCATCAAGTTGAAATATAACCGTTTTCCTGTGGGACGGTCCCAAATTTAATATAGGAATAATGTTCAACCCCAAACGCGGCGTGTTTCAATGATTAATATCCTTATCAAGGTAGCTAAGTTGACTATTGTACACATTTGTTCTCCCTTCAGGGATTTCTATTTGATACCTTTGTTTCATTTCACAACTTCGTCGCTTTGTTTCATTTAAATGTTCCCGGGTTTGCTACATGTTACTAAACTTAGGCATGTTTGGGCAGAAAAAGGTAAATAAGTAAACATATTTTTTATTTCATGAGTAATGTAGTGTTCCAGATTTGTAAACGATAAGACATCATTTTAAAGAGTTAGGGAAAAATGAAAATTTCAAGTAACTGATGAATGAAATACAAAAACTATAAATTAGTACTATGTGAAAATAGAAAGTTTTGAATTCGAAAGACTTATTAAGGCCGGAAAACCAGAAAAACATCGGCTGAATAGTTTGCTAATAAAACTTAATAAATAAAATGTAAGGTCCAAACGTACTAATTCACCAACGCCCAGCCCAAACCCTTGTACCTAGAAATCTGAAATTTTTCAAAAAGGTTATTTAAAACTGTATACAATCCTTTCTATCCTTATTAATATTATAAATGCGAAAGTAACTCTGTCTGTCTGTCTGTCTGTCCGTCTTTCACGCCTAAACTGCTGAACTGATTTTGATGAAATTTGGTACAGAGATAAATTAGAGCCAGGGAGAGGATATAGGCTAAATTTTATCCCACAGTTGGGCACGTTATAACCTGTAGTCCACGCGGGCGGAGCCGCGGGCTGAAAGCTAGTTTTATATAATTTTATACAATTTGAAGAATTTTATGAAAATGCCAGGAGATTGAAGTTCCAGACATCCTGTAGTCCATAATTTAATTATGAAGTCGAGCCTCCCTAACTAAGCAAAAGCAATACAAAGAGTATGATTGTCTATTGATCGTAAAACAACATTGAGTATTCATCCGTTGCTTACGATTCCGAGCACGTTCCCCTTAAACGATGGAGATAACTGTAACTATCGCAAAATAAATAGCGAACACCTAAACGTGGGAATTTCATTTCACTTTCATTTGGGCCATCACCCTTTTAGTACATTTATACATTATTTACAGAATATAATTATGAATTGTTAGAGGGTAAATAAGGAAGAAGAAGCAGCATTTCCAATTTCCATTACTATTTGAGTAAATATATTGCTTATACCGGAATAGATGTACGAGTAAAATTTAAATTAACGAGTAAAAGTAACATTGCTATTGCACAGTAAAGGAATATTTCCAATTTTGTTTATAACCCAATATAATTCAACTACGTAATAAAATGTTAAGCAAACAACTGAATTGAATCATGTTTCCTCATGTTTTGACGTTTCTTTTCACCAAATACAAGTTTTATGTGCAAAACGCTCGCTCGGAAGTGTCCGAGAGGTGTCACGAAGTTGCGAGTGATGAGGGTCCAAATATCAATTTACTGACGTGGTCCTGGTCATACCCACAGTATATTTCAACCCTGCGTTTCCGCCAGCTATTTCATCCTCGTAGAAATGTATCGTGTTGTTTTCTATTGTGTTTTGGGTAATTCTACCTTGAAAAGTTATGTGTTCTCGTTGCTTAGCAAAGACTAGAAGGGTTATCCCACTAATCAATGACGGAGGAATGACAATGGTCGCCATTTAATACGTTCAGGTGGCGAAATCGAGAACTATCCTCATATGACGGCTACTTTGACTGACGGCCCTACGGTCAACTGAATACTTATCACGTTGCTAAGTAGTTTGCAACATAACGTTTGGTTATGGACAAAATAGTCACCATTGTCATTCAGCCGTCATCGAGACGCTATAGACTAGTAGTATAGACGTCCTGATCTGAAGGAACAGTCCAGGCAAATATTTGTGTAAAAGGCCTTTGAGTGAGTAGCGTTCAATTATTTGTTTATTAACTGAGATTTTTGGTCAGTAAGATTACAATCTCTTTGTACGATGCGCCTTTAATAACTGTTTATTATTTTGGTATGATACCAAAATAATAAACAGAAACAACAAAATAACAAAAATGATTGTTATTATTTTGTTGTGGTTATACCACCTGATGTTCAGATATAAAATTTTCTAAAACAAGCGTTAGCGATTGATAGCATCGTTCAGTGTACACAGTGCCGGTTTTACGATAGTTGTCATGTTTACATTGCCATGTCACTCGTTCCTGAATATAGGACGGTGGGCGGCTCCGAACTCAATGGCATGTACATGCATAGATAGACATTAGAACATTTTCATCAATAAATAATTTTTGCTATTGTGATTTTCATTTGGAAGCAACAAAACACATTAATGTATTTGATGTAGGTGTTTAGAGTTACCGAGTTCTGTACTTGCCTTTTATTAAGTTTTTGAGTAAAATATGCTTTTTTAATTTAGTTTTTAGTAAAATATTTATAATAATCTTATTAGGTGAAGCAGAACGTGCTCGCAGTGAAATGCGCCGCGGTAAATTGTCAAAAAAGTGTCGAAGTGACAACGCCAGAGGGCGAGCACGCCTTAGCGCAGTACCCTCGCACAATGACAATGAAGTTTTACCGTCATCTGAGTGTTCGAAATATCACGAAGCTCTAATGTGACAGTTAGGCTACATATTAGAAATATGAAATAAAACAATAGAGTAATTAATTGGTTAGTTTTATGGAGAAAGTATTTAATTATCGCAATAGTAATTACCTAGTCTACACAGTAGCAAATTCAAGGTAAAGGAATTCCGGAAATAAATATGGATTTCATGGCCACAATTAATTATATTTCGTCTTCAATTATCTCAGGCCGAGAACGATAGTGACAGCACCGCGACAACACGCGGTCCTATGTCAAAATATCAACATTGACAACGCCATATGACAACAAGCCTTTGCGCGGTACCCTCGCGCAATCAAAGTGAAGTTTCAGCGTGAGCCGAGCCCGAGTTTGTCGTTATCGTGCTAGAGCTGCTGGTTTCAGTAAAGGGAAAACCATTTAAAAAGAAACAAAAGAGTTTCATAAAGATAAAAATAAGACAATACATCTAAAGACCCTTTTAACGCTTTCCTGTTCCATTCGGGTGAAGCGTTCTCACTTTAAGATGAATTAGCATTTAAAAAGGAAAAAATATCCATAAAACATTTATTTAGCAGGCGTTCCGTTCATTTTGAATCTCTTTGTTTTCATCCAACGCGAGCGGGAATTTCCCTGATAAGTTTCATAAAGCTTCGGACAAATATTTTTTAAAGTGGTGTGGAAAAATAGTGGATTTCATTAAAATGTTTTGTTGCACGGAATTTAGTTAAAACTGATTTTGGTACCGAAACGATTTAATACTTTTGGCAGCATGGACATTGGACATGTTATTGTTATCATTTGAATAAATAGAAAAGTTTATTTAAAATTTATGTAAAGATAACAAACATTTCATTAAGATAATAATCCCCATTCTTTCATACATTCGCACCTCCCTGTCGAGGTAGGCAGAGAATCAAGTAGTTCTCTTTAAGCCGCATTTGACATACATTTTGAGGGATATTAGATGGAAAATTATTATTTTGCTGAAAGATTCGTTTGCCCACTAAACACCAATACCCTCGCATTTCACTAACTGGCTCCTACAGTATACCTAGGTAGAGTTGGCGTGGAGCTTAAATAGTTTCTTTAAAAAAATATAATGTAATTAAACTATTTATTTAAATAGGTTTCTTACAATAATTAACCTTCTAATAGTAGAGTCTTTGAAAGATACACGTCGATAAAACTACTTTAACTCTGGTCAACGAGAGAAAATAAACATCGAGAGGTCTGCAAATATTCAGAGTCAAGAGAACTATCAAACAACGCCCATGAAATAAGAGCGGCACAAAGTTGAAAAAGGCTCTTTAGAGAAAATATTTTATAACATTTAAATAGTCTGCAAACGATTTTTCTCGTTAAAGTCATTTACTGAAAACATTTTTGCAGAGACGAGTCAAAATTTCGTGAAAGAAGCGGCGGTGGCGTGAAACTAGTGAAAAGGTGCGTTTAATATGCAAGCTTTGAAAACTGCGCCTTTTAAAGCTGTCGCTGTGCTAATAGTACCTTCAGTGAGAGACATCGTGTACATAGAGGTGTGCCTGAATTGCGATGCTGTTTTGTTTTGAACGGTATCGAAGGTTCAGACTCGCCAAAGGCTTGTGAACAATGGAAATTACAAAGCTAGACTTTTGAGTAGATTTGAGATTACGTTGCTAGTGCATTCGACACTTTCACACTTTTAGAGAAGGAAAATGTTGGCAAAAGTTTACTGCTACAAATGCTACTTTCACATTGATATAACTAGATTTAAACCCCAGACAACGGAAAAATTATACTTTTGTATGTGGAGGCCATTCAGGTTAAATCAACATTAAATTAACTAATGTTTATTTAACCTGCTTCAACTTATTTCACTTATTACCTACATATTCTTTAAAAAATTTCTTCATTTCGAAATCTCAATCGAGCTTAAGCAATATGAAAATGTCGTATAAATTGGATCCATATCTTCCGTTAATAGAGAGCGTGTAACTTTACCAATATATTATTATACGGTTAACTGGTAACGTATCGCCAGTTTGATACCATCGGGCTGCTCTACCGAGGCCCCTTTCAGCGGCCCACCCTCTCACCCCCCGTTCCAGCCCCCCACCACCTCTGCCAACCCCCGCTTGGGCAATCGACAGATGGAAACAAAAAGTCCCACAAACTTTTACAGAAATTAAATAAGCGCTGGGTACCTACCTGCTGTTTATTTTAAATGATTCATTACAAAAGTCTTTTTTTCTGCGAATTTTGAAGTTTATTGCTATGCGACTTCTAATATTTATTTGTCTTTGGAAATTTTGTACGATTTCCGTGAACATGTAGAAATATATTTAACTTTTTCTGAAATATGCCAATTCCCAGAAACTCCTCATATCAAGCAAGAATCATGTGGATTAAAATGTATTTCATCAAAATGTGTATGTAATGGTCTTGTATGTAGTTCATACATTATATTCAATGGTGTTAGAAATACCTAAGTGTGTAGATTTATTGATTGATAAATATAACGAAGGCTAATAAAATACTCTGATGGCAGGCGCTATTACTTACTAGTTTGAAAATGTATCTGTAAAAATATAATTTAACGTAGTTCCCCCATTACTTAGCACCATTTATCAAATATATAATTATCATCAAGGTTATTTTATTCGTCAAATAAAATGGTACCGAATTATCGAAATTTCGGCTTTTACGGCGCGTCTGCCAGCTTTTCTGATAGAATGGCGAGTGACTCGATCTAAAATATTGAAATTCATCGAAAATTATTTATTATGTAATGTTTAACTGGGTACTTGTGTAAAACTTAAGTTTCACCCACTATTTTAATATTGTAAAAAATAAATAAGCCCATGTTACTTAAATTATCTATATTTTTGTTTAAATAATCATATCTTGTTACTTGATTACGCCTCAAGATAAACAAACAGTTAACACCCAACGAAACTTAACATGATTATGTATGAAAACATATTATTTCTTTTATCTATATACATATTATAAAGAGGAAAGATTTGATTGTTTGTTTGCATTGAATAGGCTCCGAAACTACTGAACCGATTTGAAAAATTCTTTCACCATTAGAAAGCTACATTATCCCTGATGGACATAGGCTTAATAATTTTCCCGAATTCAAACGGGAACGAAGTCCCGGGCGGAATGCTAGTTTCATAATATGTTTTCATACTAATATGTTACATGTAAAATACTATAATATGTTACATTATAATATGTTTTCATGTTAAATACTATGTATTTCTTTACCATGGTTTAAGCAAATAAAGATTTATTATATTCTGTTCATAAAGCAGAATTGTCAAAAGATAAACTACAAGTTATTTGTGATACTAGGGTGGGAAGGAGGTTATTGTAAACGAGCTGACATATGTAAGCCCGAACAACATGCGAATCGAACTCGTGCCGATGAGTTTGCAATAATCTTTTCACCCAAGTGTCCCACAACGTTAATAAATTTATGAGAAAATACGCAAACAATAAAAGTCTTACTCCTTTCTTCATTAAATTACAAATGTGACTGTCCTCATTTTGACAGAAGTTAGATTAGTTTTTTAATCAAACAAAATGTTTTAGCCCCTGAAGGTAAGCTATTCAGAGTAACTGTACTGAAAAAAAACATCATAATAACGTATATATGTGAATTTATCCTTTACCTTAGGCGAATTTACACATATTTCAGACAACCTTAAGACGGAATCACGTATTGAAAAAAATTAAATATAGGACCATGGAAGAAACGACCGTTTCATGATTTACTACATTGAACAAACAAATCCTGTTACCGTAATGCGCTCTCAATCAACAATTCACAAGCTACACAGTTTCGAATTTTCGTTCCAATAATAGAAGGCGAGCAATTTCCAATTATCTGACGCGCGGGCCAAAGCTGCTTTCATAGTGTTCATAAAATAGGAAAATCGATATAAGCTTGCATGGAACTGAGGGCAGGGATACAGGGAAACACGAGTTATTTATACCGTGGCGTGGGCGAGATGAAACACCTGCAATGGGGACTTACAATCTCGTTACCGCGTTATTCACGAGCCGCGACCCACAAATTTCATACAAAGAAAACCTTTAGTCCAGAACAATGTAGAAAAACGTGTCAACGGCCCTAACCGTAAATCGTAAAATAACTACACATTACACTAAGTTTTACGTATAAATCAAGTGGTAACTTATGTTATGAATTGCTAATATTTTCGCTAAATATTAAATTTTACGAGTATTAAACATTTAAAGAACTTTACTTTAATGTAAAATTGTTATGGTCAAAATATTAAAAAGTAAAACTTTAAAATTACTCATGACTAAGTTTTCCGTAAACTAAATTAAAATAAACAAACGACTTTGACTCAATTGTTCCTTTTTTCAGCGTCATCAATTTAAAATTATTCCGAATTAAAATAAAGTTTACAGAGAGAAAATGAATAATACAATCCTGTATCCCGAAACGTTTTTCTCAACAAAAACAATTTGTAAAATGTCTTTTTCTTAAGTGTGAAATTGTGTTCAGGCTTCCAAATTATCCGACGGTGATTGTTGAAACGACTTGTTAAATTTCTTTTTATTTAAATTGGTTTGGGATAGATATTTCTTGTGTAAGAGAGAGGTACCATTTACATTCGGACGCAATTAATTTAATCAAGATTTGTGTAACAAAATAAATTGGTTTGGTATTTCTATCAAAGGTCAAATTCATTAAAGTACTACCAGGTAATTAGAAACCTGTAGAAGCTCTTGTTGCGGGTCCTATTGTTTGCCTAGCTGCCGACTTTGGCAAAGTAAATTACTGTAAGTGTAGCCACATCCTGCCCACAGGGTAACTCTGCAAGATGGAAAAGTTGCTAAAAGTTATAGCCGCTGTTTACTTACTTAGCCTTAGCTCTACTTAGCTATTTGGAAACTTTGCGGAATATTAAATTCCGAACCGATTTTATGCATTCTTGCCAGCGTGAGACTTGGACGATAAGAGATTAAAAACCATCTTGTTATTTATCTCAACATGATTATGACACAATAACTCTTCTCAGGGAAAAATTACTGTAAATTTTTGTTACTTTCTTCATGACGACAAAAAGTACATGCGATATTTTTTAGAGTTTTTCAGACATTGAAGTTTAAGCTTTTAAAAGCTTACCTAAGCACATAAAACAATTTAAAAAATAAATCAAAAGTCTGCATTGCTTTGATACATTATTATCAGTGAAATTAAGCGGTAGCGTCATAAAGAGTTTACATAAAATTATATTCAATTTAGAACTTGAAACTTTGAACACAGCCTCAAAACTGGCATGGTTTGTACAATAACATGTTAATATAAGCTACAAGGTTGGTGTTATGTTAAAAATAATTAAGGACATACAAAAAACAGTAAAATAGGTATTACATATATGTAGAACTTTGTAATTACGTAAATTCAAATTTAGTTAAATGTAGTAAACGTTAAAACGAATAACGAACCTACTGAAAGGCCTACAATACAATGATAATTGTTTTTTACAACAAATGAATTCCTTGTGATTCCATTTTCGTTCTTACAGTACGCCTATCCCTAAAGGGTTAGGTAGAACATCATATGGTTTATTTTATTTATTTTTATTTATTTATTTAGGAAAACTTACAGCATAATATAATACATATAAATTATACACATTAAGTAACACGTAAGCCAAAAACAATTTTCACTGACTTTATCACATTCTCGTTGAATCATAATCATAACATAAAACATTTTTTTTTCTTTTACTCTCAGTCCAGGTCTTAATGGTATATCTATATTAATATTACAAAGAGGAAAGCTCTAAATAGATTTACAAACAAATGTTTGTTTGCATTGAATAGGCTGCGAAAATATTGAACCGATTTGAAAAATTCTTTCACCATTAGAATGCTACATTACTGAGTGACACAGGCTACACAATTTTTCTAAATTTCCACGGGAACGAAGTCCCGCGCACCGTGCTTTTATTTATAGAAAGTTGGGTACAATATTATCAAATTAATATGTTTCATTATAACTTCATGAGCTTTCTAATAGCAGACGTGAATCTTGATGCCTTGTTGTCGTTAATGTTGACTTCTAGAACTATAAATTTAGCTATGGAAAATAAGGATAAAAAAGTACTTTGAAGCTATAAAACAATATTGTATCGTCTTGCACTGTACAAATATAAAACTTATTGTTGATTGTACCTATTGACAAGGAAGAAAGACATTTTCCACTTGGCCAGCGAACCGTTAATTGAAGGCATTTCATTTCAACGGCACCTTCCTCTCGCCTGACATCATCGTTTCAATGTCCTTACATTTTAAAATGTTTTTGAGTCAATTTGTTTCTTTAAATAGTACAGTTTTCATAAATTTTATATTAGAAAATGTAGCTGCCATAAAAAAAGGGAAAATCCATTTTTTTTAATCTCAGGGATTTTGACGAGGCTTGAGAAGTCTAATTACGCTCAAGCAGACTCATAGGATATTTCAAAAATAAAAAAGTCCTGGAAATCAAGGAGCATTCCTAATTTCCAAGACTTTTCTACCATGAATTCATCTCAAACGCCACAATAGATTCAGGTTTGTTATATGGAAAAAATCCATTCTTGGAAATTAAATAACAAGCCCTATGCCTTGTATTTATAGTTGCTCTGTATCAATGCAAAGAATCTATGATTAAAGTGAAAATTCTTAGATACTGTGGTTCTAATAATACACCGTAAACAAATGAAATATTAATATCAAATATGTTTACAATAAGCCCACCCTTTCTTGGCAACAACTTGGCGGCACTATATCTGTCACAGTCACACCTTCAAGATAAACACGTGGAAGCGGAACCTCCCTTATTCATGCAAGCATTATTAATGCGGGAAACACTCTGCATATTTCACGCTCATACGATAGCGTTATACGAAACTGTTTTTTTGTTCACTGCTCGTGCTCACCACTCTCTTTCTACGTATCATCGCTTTTATCTTCCACTTTTGTTTTGTAGAGATGGAACGTGAGGGCAAATACTCAAAAAACCTCCGACGCGTGAATCAATTTCGCTCAGTGAATTCTCTTAACGCCAAAAAACTGTTCATGAAATACTAAGATATACCTACGCAAAAGTACACGTCATTTCTTATTAGAGTTAACCCATCTTATAATATAATAATACACTAGCTTTTCGCTTGCGACTTCGTTTTCTTGGTAATTTTCCCGGTAGGTTTTCCAAATATTTATTTCTTATAGACATTGCCCGGACAATTGGAAAACACGACAAAAAATAGCTATATTAGTCCAGCCGTTCTCGAGTTTTATGCTTAGCAACATATTTAGCGATTTCTGAATATCAAAATCATGTCAGTAATATTTTTGGAGTTCAATTCCTCATGGATCCCTTCATAAGAACTGTATTTTAATCAAAATAGAACCAACTTGGAAAAAAAAACTGAATCGGTTTTTAAAATTACGGAGTTCTGAGAAAAAAAAACACAATTAACTGAATTTAAAATCTTTTTTAAGGTCCTTTAAAAACACACACATAAGTTAAAAAACCCAATATTTCAAACTAAATAACTGCAAGAAATGAAATCACATAAAAATAAAGTTTTTTTTATGTCAAATCCCCTCCATAAGATGCAAAATATCTTCAGCATACAGACACAGTACAGAAACAGCTGATAACTCTTTACACGTTTGTGTGTAATTTACCAACCGCGCTTTACTTTGTGGCGCCACAGAGAATTTTAATTAAAACATGGCGAGAGTGCGCAAATAGTGATTAGTGATATAAATACTAGTTTTGAATATAAAATTGTATTACGCAAAGACTTAATACCCAAACATACAAACAACTTTCTTACGTTAATATACAATACTATAAAAACACTGGTTTTATATAGTCGTTAATGGGTTATTGCGCTTTTTTATGATTCACCGAAATATAAATTCATATCTATTGTGAAGAACTTATAACCACTTATGCTTAGAATTAAATAACGAGGGTAAAGGCAAAACCGAGGCTCTCGGCTAATCCCATTAAACTTTTAATGCGGCTTCCAAAAATTTATTAACCCATTTATTAATGAGTGGCCCTCCTCTGGGCTCATTTAAGAACTTTATGACAACAAAATTACAGGCTGGTCTGACATAATTAGCTCTGTGAGCCTTTATATAGACCCTAAATATACGTACTTACTAATATTATGGTCTTATAAATGTTCAGTGAGTGCTTAGTTCCATGTTCAATTTTATTGTGGCGTGCATTATTTTTTTATACCCAATTTAGATAGGTATATGCCCGATAAACATAGGAGCTTTTTTTGTATAGTAAAGGTTTATGAAGATGGTAAATTTTTTAACTGTGATTTTAAATAATTGGTCCGAGATCACCTCGAGGATGATGAATATTGATGGTTCTATCGGTAGATATCTTAGCTTGGTCACTTCAGTTCTTTGTTAGTGTCCCATGAAGGAAATTTGGGTGTATAGCTCTGACTACCCCGACAGAAACTGTAGGGGTAAACGTGAATGTGTATAAAGTTAAATAAACACTAACAAAATAAGTTTATCCAAGGAAGAAGGAAAAGAAGTTTTAAATGGAGCCCTGTGCCCAGCACAGAATAATCTTTTAAAAAAGGGTAATCTAAGTACTCAATGTAGTAACTCACCTTCTTCATAAAAGACATAACGTTAGTAGGCAGCATGGTGACGGCTTGTGTAACGGCACTCACATCACATGATAACACTACACTCTGTACACAACCTCTATTCAGTCAGGGATCAGCACGGTGCCCCCAAAGCACGACATCTTTACTCCCACCATTAACACTTGTTCACTTCGCGGACTCCTTTTATACTACTACAGTCAATCTGTAACAAAAGAAAGTCTAGGTTATTACGTGTCTTCATTTTCACGGATTTTTTTTTAAAAAAACAGCTTTTCCGATGTGATTCGCACGGGTACTGCAGCCTCAAATTCGGTGCCCGAACTAAGTTCCTTTGAACAAAAATTCACGTCCATGTGGTCGATTACGCTGTAATCCGTGAAAGATGAACTAAAATGCACTTTTAAATTTCAAGTTTAAGTCAATGATATGCAAAACAAAATGCTTCTTACATTTTCATGTACAAAATAGGGATATTAAACCGCGGCACCGCAGCAGCCACGAACCCAACCGTTCAGTCGGGAAGCCGAGTGCGAATGAGCAGGGCCGGAGCATTCAACAGGTTCCTACTTTGTTCAGCTTATCGTCTCTTTTATACAATACATGGCTTACGAACACGAGATCATAAATAAGGGAGATATGCGTTGGAAGGGCTGTGGAAAGCCGGAACGAATTTTTGGTACCGCCCAACATTTTTTAAATAAATTACCCAGAACGCTCTTAGTACAGACGCAAACAAACTTTAAAGAAATATTTTAATATGAAACAAGTGAATAAGGCCCACTTCATGAGGACCATAGTGCTCTGAATTGCGCTTCTTAATACTGCGCAGTGGAAAATATTGCTTTTTGTACTTATTGAGCCGGTTTATTTTATCCACAGTTTTATTCTAATTCTTATAAAACAGGAACAAGTCATTCTTGCTAAATGACTTGTTCCTGTTTTTTTATAACTATCTAGCATACCTTATCGTAAAATGTTTTATTGTGAACCTTATTGTTATTTATGGTATGGTAATAAATAAAGTTTTTATTATTATTTATTATTAAAATAAAGAAACTTTATAATTTCGAAAAACAAGCTTAATTCTGTAGAGTCAGTGTCTATAGAAAGCAAGTAGTAAAATAAATATGTAGTCTACCAAAGGCAGGCGCGGTCGCAGCCAGAAATTTTGGAGGGGGTCACTCACCCAATTCACAACTAAGTAGACAGCCTTTATCTTGAATCTTTACTATAAACCGACAAATTACATTATTAGAATATTGTTATACAATCTTTATCATAACGACGCATATCGATTTTGCTAGGATTACCAAAACTACGTAGTTCGGTTCCTTGTTTCTAAACTAGATGTCATTTCCAAGTTATTTTGGCCATCGTACGTAGTTCATAAAAACACCACTAGATGTCAGCAAACTATAAATTTATCGCGGTTAGGGGATAGCTAGAAATTTCCTTTTATTATTTGGCAAATTTTTGAGATTTTTCAAATTGACCTTAGATTTTGGGGGGGGTCATGTCCCCTGTGACCCCCCCCTTCGGACCGCGCCTGACCAAAGGTAGGTATTAAGTGTATAATAATTAAACCATTTTTACTCGTAGAAAACATGGGTAGTTGGTACATGGTTGACAGATAATACCATCCCTACTTTAAAGCCTTTCTTAGATACTTCAAAGATCAGTTAAAGCTTAAGTCCCCCTTACCTAGATAAGCAACTCTGCTAAAATACGTCACCCAAATTGAGTCGACTCTCGCTGCCGGGAGTACCTTGAGATTGCATCGCTGGTAAAATCGATAACCGATCTTCGGATGCCGATATTTCAAGGATTTACTACGAAGCCATAATTTGGTTTTCCTCTGAGATAAGTAGTTTGGCTCTAATAGCTGTTTATAAGATAGGTAGAGCTAGAATAGGATATTACCTATTCGAGAGAGTACATTTTGACTAAAGTTGAAGGAATTAACAATGCATACTAAAACTTATTGACTCTTTCCAGACATACCTACTATAAGAGTTTGTACAGGTATTTAACGAGGCTTTTTGTGGGCGTACAACTCTCTCTCTTTTTGTGGGCGTAACTCTTGTTAACTTATCTACTTATATTTCAAGTGGTTTTATGACCATCTGACTCTCTGTTTACCCCGATAGGGAATATGTGCGTGATCATTTGAAAGTAAACGGTAAAATATTGTAAACGTAAACATTTTTCATCACTCCATATTTCATCAAATAACAGATATAAGAAAAGTTGAATAAAAACCTTGAAAAATATTCCCTTGAGTCGGTGTTGGACAGGTATGTAAAGTAGGTAAATTTCATTAGAATGATTCGGCCCATCTCAGCGGTGATGGCCTGAGGCAACTAATTGAAAAGGTAATTTTAAATGCGGTTCGTTCGTTAACTTTTTATTAGGCATTCTGAGGACGCTCAGCTAACAGAATTTCTCGGAAAATCTCTTTTTCTGAGATCTAAGTACTTACCAAAATTTATTTTAGCAACTTATGAAGAAGATCTTGATCGCTTCATGAAAAGTTAAGAAAATAATTGTGTGAATTTTCAGGTTTAGTAAGTACCTTAGTCTGCATACTTACCTACCTACCTAAATTGATCATTGAGTAGAAAATAGTATGTAATTAATTTAATGGCAACAAAAAAAGCTACGTACTCGGCCTATGCAATATCTATCTAAACTAAAAGAATTTAACATGAAGATCTACTGGAAGAAAAAAAAACGTTTCGGAATTTTGATTGAAACATGAACGTGTTTTGAAGTAGGCTAGAACAAAGAGAGAGGAAGCAAATTAGGTAAATATTTTGCCGGGACATTGAGTGCGATATTAAATCGCGCGCGGCTAAGTCGATTACGGACGGCGTGCGGCTTGGAGCCGAGATCTTGGCTCTTCAGTATACCGACTGGCTCCGTTTCTCAATCTGGAATGGAAGAGTTGATATTTTTTATGTGGTACCTAACCTCTTTATCAGTTTCTAGATCACCATCATAATGTTGGCATGTGAGTTAGGTATGTCATCATCCCACAGCCAAGTAATTACTTAATCCTGGTGTAGCCAGCCTTTTTAGCCGGTGTTCTGATATTGAAAATCGGAAAAGCTAAGAAAGCGCGGATCCACCGTTGCGGGCACGACGCGATGGGCACGCCCACAACCCTAATAGACTTGTTACGTCACACTTTCCCCGTTTAGAGGCCAATTGGCCGTTGATATCATATCCAAACAATGCCTTAAAATAAAAATGCACTATATCGATCATGAGCCTCGCTCGCTGTCAGTTCGTTGGTATAAAAAGTTACAATGCAATATTATGATGACAGGGAGCTGGAGACGTATTTTTGAAACGATAGAATTCAAACGAATTGACAAGATTCGCATGAGAATCGCATACAAATCTTGTCAATTCGTATGCGAATTGGAATTCTATTGTTTCAAAAATACGTCTCCTGCCTGATCTGATGCTCGAGCTGGAAGGTGGCCATAGGAACTCCGCAGTAAAAATCGAGTTTGGGCTCGTTCGATTCGTATTGACGAGTACTTTGCTGCTAGGCAGAAAAGCTTGTTTTAAAAAAAGTTCTTTAATTTTAAAGTTATTATGTAACTTACTAGTCTGCTGCGCGCTTTGGCATGACTGTAAGCGTAGTAAGCACTTGAATCAAATAAAATGACTATTAAGTTCATATTCTCGCACTATATCGATTTTCGGGTGGCTCTGACCACAGCCTTTTTTGAGGGCTGGATCCGCACCTGAGGCTGAGACCACAACAACTTTTATCCAAAGTACAGACGGCAGCACATCAGGCTGTACATGTGGATTTATGCACGGAGTTTTTATTAATTATCACTTGCTCAGAGGTGAAGGAAACCATCGTGGTGAAACCCGCTCTCATCTAAGAAATTCGTTTATGGAAAGCGCGCGGTCCTCTAGCCCGCACTGGGCCAGCGTGGTGGACTAAGTATGGCCGAAATCCCCTTCATGTATCGAAGGGAGGCCCGTGCCCTTCGGTGGGGACGTATAAAATGGGCTGATAAAGATTAAAGTAGGTAGTATTCAAGCGTCTTCTAAGACCACTTATTTAAGTACTGCCTACTTACTTATTTCATTGAAGTTTGAGAAGCTACGTAAACAGTACCTGTATAGTTTGGTAGGTAGGTGTAGTTACGTAGGTACTTACTTTCCCGTGGCTATCTCCCGCGGCACAGTGCGCCGGATTATCGTGGGTAATTGGACCTAGCTGCGACCAACTCACTTTATATCTTCGTACAGTCAAAAAAACGTCTAGGCTTTGCTGTTAACGGATTAAGGTCGCCTCTTATTCTATTCTATTTTAATGGAACATGAGAGCGTCTACTTGACTAGGTACTCTTATAAATAGCCCTAGATAGGTACCTTTACAATGGAACCGTTACATTGTACACACGGCAGCACATCGGGCTATACTGTTGACCTTGACATCGCCCTTGTCTCGCTTGTAATAGCGCCGGATTTCGTAGTGCTAATTGGTAACCTGACGTGCAGCTGCTGTCCGTACATCTCGCTTTCCATTTTCCAAGCCTATCTATAGTTGCCTAATGTTTTACTGTAAAATAATAATGGTAATGTAAGTAAGTAGGTATTATTAAGCGGTAATAGCCCAGTGGTAATGAGCCAGACTTGTAATCCGAAGGTCGTGGGTTCAAATCCTGGTGCGGGCCTGTGTACCGTTCGTCTTTTCGGATTTATGTATGGATTTCTAATTATCATTTGCTCAACGGTGAAGGAAAAACATCGTGATGAAACCCGCCCGTCCAAAAAAATTTTCGAATGACGACGGTCCACTAACCCCGCATTGGACCAGCGTGGTGGACTATGGCCTAAATCCCCTTCGTGTTTCGAAGGGAAGCCCGTGTCCATAGGCGTATAAAGAGGGGGGGCCGGGTGGGCCATGCCTACCCCAGTAAGGTCTAGGGCCCACCCCAGAACGTTGGGCTACCAATTCGAAATTCTATGATTGACGCCAAAATACTGATAACTTCACACAAAAAATATTTAGTTACCCACAACCGAGAAATCTACATACTTATTTATCATTACATACTATACTAATAATACAGTTACTGATGCTAGAGTACATTTAATTTTCGCCAGGCCCCCCCTACAAAATAACCCTAGATACGCCAATGCCCGTGTCCCTCGGTGGGGACGTATATGGGCTGGTAAAAAAAGAAAAGGTAAATAATCATTGAAGTACTTAATAGTTTACAAATTCTCAACACGTGTTCCTCATTTCAACTCATCTATACTCAAAAACCGCAACTTCGAATAGTTAGTCGATAGTTTGTCCCAACCCAATTTGTAATTAAGGAAATACCTATAGGTTATTTGTATGTACGTCTATCGTTTAAAAGATATAAGGCAGTAAAAAGATCCCAGTCAAAATAAGCTTATTTCGGATCTATCAGGGCTGTACTTTCAGGCATTAAGGCCGCCATTGAACAGATTGAACTTCTCTATGTTAGTCAATATGGACCCTTTTTCCTTTCCCTAACGTGCAGGTATAGTCAAGTATTGGGCGATTGACTAGAGTACATCAGCTCAGATGTGCAACAAACTAAACCTGGTGTGACGAGTTTTCCAAAAATTGCTCTCCGACTCCGACTTGGTTAACCCGTTGCGCACTTGTTTACAGCGCGTGCGATACATCCTGCGCGGGTGTGCAAGAATCGCGCGAAGGTTTAAATTAAAAGAAACTTACTACTTTACTTACTAAAATTAAATTAGGCAATTAAAAGAAACTTACTAAAATTAAATTAGGTAAAAGACATCTACTTATAATGCAACATATTTTTTATTATAATTATTACAATTTCCGGCAAACTATTTCGTCACTATGGGATTAAAAAAC
Organism: Aproaerema taeniolella; assembly: GCA_949987775.1. Taxonomy (NCBI): domain Eukaryota; kingdom Metazoa; phylum Arthropoda; class Insecta; order Lepidoptera; family Gelechiidae; genus Aproaerema; species Aproaerema taeniolella. The sequence goes on along the minus strand of OX465258.1, from coordinate 4,716,334 downwards.
CATAAGTATCTTACTTAACAACAAGTTAACTTATTTGTTATACTTGATGAATGTAGGTATATTATAGGTCTGTCTAGCCCTGTGGTCTAGCCAGCCCAAACAGTCTAGGAGGTATGCGCTTACTAATTAATTTAATGAATTGGCATTGATTCACTCATAACTAAAAATAAACTACAAATACTAAAATTCATATCACAATATTAAACAACGCAGTGAAAGTGTGTTTCCCAAAAAATGATTTGTGCACATTAAAATTAATCTACTTCCAATGTGTTAAAACAATTTAAAATAATAATTTACCGCACAATTAAAAAAATGAGAAACAGAAAGTTTATTCTGAAAACTAACTTTAGTATTTTACTTACTCAAAACCAATCATCCTACTTGTTACAATATATATAACAAAATAATTTCTTTTATGTTACAAATCTTACATGTAAGTATAATTGTATATTCTACCTGTAGAATTAAGTGATGATGGAATTCAAACAAAAAAAATGATTTTATTGGATATTGAAAACTTAACTGACAACTTATAGTTAAAAAAATAATTTCTAACTATAGAGAACATATGTTAAAATCTGCATTCAGGATAAATAGGTAAGTACCTGTTTAATAGCAATTTAAGTATATTATAAATCTTCACTGTTTGTTTGAGGTTCTATTTAGCTTCAATAACTTTCCCATTTAACTGTAATTTTTCAGAAAAATCTGCAGGAACATCTTATGACTTAGTTTCTTACAGTCACACAGAGAATTGTATAACAAACCCAAATTAATTTACAATAAAAGATTTTACCAAGAATCACAGCAATGACCAAACTTCATCTAATATTTGTATCCTTCTTAAAAGGAATATGTAATACACATGATATGGCACAAGATGGGCACGAGTTTAGTGTAAAATTATTGTCATTTTACTCTAAAATGAGATGTTCCGGACGCTTAAGGTGTAGCGATATTTGTAATTTAATGTTTTGTGTATTTGCTATGGATGGTATTTGATTGAGATTTTTCTTCAGTATTTCTTTCTTGTTTTCTACATATTGTAAATCACATAACACAACTCATATACTATAATAAAGACACAATTACTTCATCGACAACCACTCACATTTTCATGCTGCTGAGCATTTGTGACTGACAGGGTTGTAGCAGAAAATCAGTGTTTTGTCGTAAGGCAAAACACACTTTTGTAATACTGTAACACTGGTACACATATTTACAATATTTTATAAGTCGTTTTTATTTCCTTCTTTATTTTTATTTTGTAAATATTGTGTGTGTTGAAGTAGGTGCAAATAAATGATTTACCATCTATCTATGTACAAAGCTGTTTTGCAACAAAAATGGGGTCACCAGCACAGCTGTGCACTGTCCTTTATACAGGTGTTGCACAGCAATGTCACACGGAGGGAAATTAGTTCAAATATTGTAGATAGGAAATTTTACTAATAGTAGACTTCATACAAATGAATTCAGACTGCATTCAAAGATTTTGGAAAACTGTTGCTACACCTGAGAATTGAACCAACTGGATACAAAAAATAACATGTTATGGCATCAATCGGAAGGGTCAATCATGAGAATCAAATCTGATTAACATTTTAAATTAGGAAATATCTAAACTTATAAAATTGATGGAACAAGATAAAGCACTTTTACTCAAGGTTCCATAGTTATGTTTAAAATAACTTAATGATTTTCCTATCATAGAATTTTTCATGTTTGTTAGAGAGATTTAATCTTAATGATTGACCCTATCAATTGATACCAAAACGAAAAGGGTGTATTTCAGCTAGTTCGATTCCTAGGTATGCAATTTTAAAAGATATTCCAAAACACTTCAATTTAATTTTAAAATCAAAATGAAGTGCTCTTCTAGTCAAATTTCCTGTCAATAATATTTAAACTTCTTTCTCTCCATGTGGAATAGCTGTGGAACACCTATTGAAAATGTATAGGTAAAGTTAAAGAAGCTAAAGTAGAGAAAGGAGTAAGTTAATACGGCAAACTATAAGTATGAATATTTGATACCTAACATCAGAAGCTCAACAATTAGGTAAATTTGCTTATGTCTTTGAACCATCACCTTTATTTTGGCATTTTGCTAATCCTGTGAGAAATCACAGTAACACCAACTTTAACCTGAGCATTTGAAGCCTTAAGTAGTGGAATTATACAGAATTCTTAAGATTTCTTTAAACTAAACTCTAACCTAAATTATAATCATTGAAAACAACATTATCATAAAACAATTATAGCTGAGCTATTTCTTACCATAAATCTTGGAATAAATGTTGACAACTAATGTTTGTTATCGTTAACGAATAAATAACTACTAGTGAAATGCACACTAAACATAAACATTCAACTCAAATAATGAATCAATTCCAATTGGGTACTACTTGCATCAGGTTAAAGTCAATGTTGATCACATATTGTACAAAGATAATTCCCAATATCTCCTACATATTTATTGGATTACTTATATTTTTACAGTCAGCAGACATAACAGTTACACTCATCTATTAATGTACACATGGGCCAATTCTCAATTATCTAGTCAGAAATTCACCACTCTGCATCACCATTGGCCTTTTGAAAAACATAATCTTTTCCAGCTAGGTTCATGATGCCGTCCTTTAAGTAGAACTTCCACTTGTTGCGAGTGCGGGTGATTTTGTCATATTGGCAAACTACCACATTGTCAGTGTCAAACATATCACCGGGCTCTTCATCAGAGACATCATCACCGGAGTTGAGAGGCTCTTCCTCAGCCCCACCACTGTCATCCCGCTCTTCTTCCTCTTCCTCCGCCCGCTCATCCGGGGAGTCCTCGTCTTCATCATCATCTCCTGCTCCATCTTCAGATCCATCCCCAACATTTGAGCCCTCATCATCAGAAGAATCCAATGCACCATCTAAAGAGAATGGTGCGGCCCCACTGCGGCCACCCCCACCACCATCAAATTCACTCTGTTGTCCAGCTAATGCTGAATTAATATGTTGTTGAAGTAATGTTGCAGCTAATGGTTGAGGAAGGGATATTGTGGCATTAATAATAGGCCCAGTCAGGACTTGGTGGAGTTTATTACCATTGAGAGCAGATGCTGGAATCTGTATGGTAAAGGAGCGCGGCTGCGAGCCGGGCACGCCGGGCTGCGCGGGCAGGGTGAGCTGGACTGGCACCTTGTTGTTGGGGTCCAGCACGTGATGTGGATGTGATAGGTTGGCTGGGGCACCGTGTTCTACTCCAGAATTTTGACTTGAGCTTTGTTGAGGCATGTGTGGCTCAGTCCTTTTAGGCATTACATTGTTGCCATTAGCTTTCTGGAAATTTTGTAACACAGCAGGCGGCGGCATCGCCGGCTCTGGTTGTGGCGGATCCATGGCCCCGCTGGCTTTCAATTTATTTTTCCACAACGTCTTTAGCTCTTGCAGAACTTGTTCGTCCACGCCATCGTCTAAAAAGCAGTCTCGCACACCTTGTATTACGTCGTCCACTACTGTATTATACAGTTTCATCACGGACAGCTGACTCATCGTCATATTGGCGATATTAAGTTAATATCTCGCGAAATATGATGAGATTGCGCTGCCCACGAAACTAACTTCCTTAGTACAAATGACACAAGGCAATCGCAGCAAAAATGCGTATCAATTTTCGTGTTCACATTTCCATCCTATGTCAAGATGCACTCGAGATTAAACGGCCATTACAGTTAAAGTAAACAGAATACGGATAAGAGATAGTTGAAAATCAATATTTCTCGTTATTATCGTAATGTTTTCAACAAGTTTATGTCCACTACAATAACAGAACGAATTCTACGAAAATATTCAACATAAATTTTGACAAATGACCAATAAAACATAACCTAGAACGAAATTTGCCAGATGAAAAATTGTCTTTGGTGCACACAATAGCGCATGCGCGACAGCAGCGCCACGCTGCCGCGCCCCTTTCCATCGTTTCTTTTCGAGTTTGCGCCGCCCAGTCCGTTCCTCGAATTGATTTTAGAGTTGACATAAGCTTAGAATATAAGTTTATTTTTATTATTTTTTAGATTTATTCGTTGTTGTTTTAATTAAAAAGGCCTAATTAAAAATCAAAAAGGCCTAAAAATATACTGTTTGGTTTTTTAAATTGATTTATAGCAACACTAAACAATTTTTCTTATTTTTTTGTCTATGATTATAAATAACGTTCCTATTTACGTAAAACTCTTTTTATGAACAACGTTCCAATTTATTCACTTTTGACGCCTATGTCCAGCAGTGGACTGACACAGGCTAATATAATGTGAACTGAAAAGGTCCCTGTCCCTAGCAACGATATTTTTTTTGGCGATAAAATGATGGCAACGAAAAAGTTAACTTTAGACTTTTTAAAATTGTGAAAGTAGGGGTTTCATTTTTATTACATAATAAATCGTACTAACGTACCTAGTAACTATGTATTAATCTGTGCTAAGTGGTAGAACGGAGTCGTTTTCTACAGCTTGTGGGATAGGATAAAGTGATTAATATGCCTCTCATTTATTAATCCAAGATGGCGGATATCCCTTTTTTTTGTTTTCCATTTTCTTGCTTTGTGCTGTTTAAATTACTTTCAGAACCCAAAAACAGTTTTTAGCTACCCAACTAATAATATTAGTCACCAAGTTATTACTTTTAGCAGCCCATTTACGATTTTAGCTACCTCGTTTATTATATTTGCTAGGTACCTTTTGCTAGGTACCATCATTTTCTAGCAGCCACTTCTCGATTTTTTTTTATAAAGCCGCAATATTGTCGCCGAGTAAACATAATAGTCTCCAGTTAATTTTAAAATCGCTGCTAGATTGTTTTTGCAACTTTCTGAAGTCACCCGCAGAATGGGAGGTTTTCTTTTTGGGTATTAAAAAAAAAAGTATTTCCCCAGAGCTCTCTAGATGGCGCTGAACTGACTCCGTTACTAGGTACCAAAGCCAAAAGGCTTGGAGAAAAACATTGCATCAAATATTCTGAGTTTGTTTTGGCTTTCCAATCATCCTAGTTTTCTCGCGCTTTGTTATAATTCAGTTTTGTTTTTTCGTTGTTTTCATAAAATCGCCTAACTACGTATGGTAGACGTGATATTGATGTGATATGACTATAACGTTTCGTTTTATGATCTCAAAATTACGTTCAAGTGAATTAATCAAAAATAATTTAACGTTCCGTTCCTTGCAGTAACGTACATAGTTTAGCGCCATCTATCCGGCGACTGGGGAAAAAATTAAAAAAAATAAAAAGAAAATCCCTCATTACTTTTGTGCCCTCCAAAATTATATGCCTAATCTTATTAGGTAATAAGTACCTTGTTAGCCGAGAAAAAGAAATCACGTAGGTACATGTAGGTACCTAGGTCGAAAGAAAAAATTATTTATTCTATCACAAAAACCAAATTAGCTACTTACAATGGTTACTATTAATAATTTGGTTTTTGTGATATTTGTGTTTATTCTGCCTGTTTTTGGTAAGTAGGTACGAGAACACTGAATACCTACTCAGTGATGTAAATTCGCTTAGAACACTATTATTTTTGTAATCCACCTACCGGTCTTACAATGCAATGTAACACACATTTACCTATAACTAGATACTGGAGACGTATTTTTGAAACAATAGAATTCCAATTCGCATACGAATTCACAAGATTTGTATGAGATTCTCATGCGAATCTTGTCAATTCGTATGCGAATTGGAATTCTATCATTTCAAAAATACGTATCCAGGGGCCTGATTTTTGAAACAATAGAATTCCAATTCGCATACGAATTGACAAGATTCGCATGAGAATCTCATACAAATTTTGTCAATTCGTATGCGAATTAGAATTCTATTGTTTCAAAAATCAGGCCCCAGATACTTAAACGCATTCGAGCGCGCGCTGAGCTGATCCTGCCATTGCCATTTTATAGTACCTAGCTATAATATGTATAAACTTAGTTAGGAACACGTATTTATGTATATAGATAGTCTCTTCAGATTTCTTGTGATCGTCCACTGAGGCAAGTGAGGATTTACCCACTTCCTCCTAATCTCTGGGATCTCTTCCATCACAAGGATATTCATAACACCTGTAAGTGTTAAAGTACAGTCAACAGCACGTCAGATCTTATACAGCTGCACTACGAAGGACGTTTTTTTTTTAAATCTAGTCACTAAATACGAGATAACTTGAGAACCTAGGTATAAGACAAGACTTCATGGGCCTGATTTTTGAAACAATAGAATTCCAATTCGCATACGACTTGACAAGATTTGTATGAGATTCTCATGCGAATTTTGTCGATTCGTATGCGAATTGGAATTCTATCGTTTGAAAAATATGTCTCCATGTCCATATATATGGCTGACATGTGTACATTTTATGAGTACCTACAGTTAAGAGCAGGTCACGCTTTACACTACCAGTTTAAGCTGAGCTCTGATTTATACTGCGCGCCATACAATGCAGGGCCGGTCTAAAGTGTCAAGCTTGACGTGCTCTTGAGTGTACAAGGTTCTCGTCGTCATGCAACAAGCCTCTTATCCAAGTAAAACCGCTTGTGGGGAGATCGAATTTTTTTTTTCGTATTCTGACCTATGTTCCTTGGGGAAGTTGTTCAGTTTCATGGACTGATTAACCACCCGAGAGGTTGAAAGAGAGATACCTAAAGCCCTGTATACGGATAGATGTGATCCCAGGACAATGACAATAGGTAACTTGCCAGTTGAAGAAAACTAAAGAAGTGGCTGGTTGAACAAGAGAAATTAGTTATAGTCGGGCGACAAATTGAATGTTTTCTTTAAAATTGTTCTCATTGTGATAAAAACGTGATTTTTTTACCATGCTTAGGGGATACCATAGCGATTATTTTAAAATGTGGAGGCAAGCTGTATTTGACCCCTGTCGCATTTTAGAGGTCAAATTGTAATTTCGATGACGTTTTACTCCGTTTAATGTATTTTTATGAATCCATTTTGGAGGGGTATTAGAAATTTACATATGAAAACACATCTACATATCACCTGCTTTCCAATGACATTTTAATCATCATGTGTGCCAAGGCTTATCCTTCTTTTCCAAAGATATGGGTTCCATACGACTTCATACGAGAATGGATATAATTAATACTCTAATGAAATTTCTATTATTTTGGGAATAGCTCCTGCCTAAACTACTGAGCCGATTTTGATGGTTAAAGTGTCATTGGAAAGCAGGTGATGTGTAGATGTGTTTTCATATCAAAATTTTTAATAACCTCGAAAATGGATTCATAAAAATACATAAAACGGAGTAAAACGTCATCGAAATTACAATTTGACCTCTAATATGCAATAGGGGTCAAATCCAGCTTGCCTTCACATCTTAAAATAATCGCTATGGTATCCTCTAAGCATGGTAAAAATTTCATACTTTTATTTTATCACTCAGAGAACAATTTTTCCAATTTCCGCCCCACTAAAATTGTTACATAAAAAACACATCACTCTGTACTGTTGCGATAAGAGCGGTTTGGCAACGAAAATGGAGTAGGTAACCTGATGCGCTGGCCTCTGTACTTATGTATTTTTATGCAATTAACTTTTATTATTTTTAATGTTTTGTAAAATAAAATAAATTAGGCCCAGTCTTGTCGATACTATTGAATTTTTTCAAACTACATAGATACAATATTTTCTTGCAAGTGCACTTGTAATTCTCATTCTTTTGAATTAAATTATTTTTCAAGTTTTTTGGGTAGGTATTCAGCGGAATACTTAGTTGACCCAAAATAGTTTTTGATTTCGAAGCGAATGAGCTGTTGAACGTGCTCAACGGCTTTTTGCGGTTTTTCAACTTTGAAATTGAAATATCGATCTCGCTGCATTGTTTGCCCACTCGATCTTCGACGTGGATATGGGTTTGGTATCAATCAATAAAATGAAATTTTTACCAGCAAATATTGCCGTGTGGACTTGAACATCGATGATATTAACTTTTTTCACAAGCTTATATTTACATATAACGTACAGTGCCTTCACCTACAAATTATTTTATTTAGTTCTTTAAGAAGTTTAATTACCATAGAAAAAAGAAGATTTTTTTTTTAATTTGAGTAGCATAAGACTAACTATTGCCCGTGACTTTGTCTACTTGATCGAGGAGTCAAATCAAATTAAAAACAGCCTATGCCTTTATTAAAGTTATACTTAGGCACCTCCGCATTACAAAACCTTTTTTTGTACCTACACACAGGGTGTAAAGGACAGCTTAGCAAATACTTAAATGGTGGAATTTACCCATAACTATAGTAATGGGTATATGATCAATTGATCAGCTAAAAGTAATTATTTTTTCCCGGAAATGTCAAGTTAAGGAGTTTTCGTTATTTATTTACTTTGCCGCTACCCTCCGCTACGTACCGCGTAACCGCGCCCGAGCGCGGTCCCCTTGCGCCGCCGCACCTCTATCGGAAATTGGAATGCGATGTACATTGCTGTGTTTCGTGCTTTGCGCTGTTATTGTTGTTTTTTAATGAAAAATGGATTGTATTTGAATAAATAATTTAATTTAAAAGCAGAAATTATTTAAAAACTTGAAAAAAATCAAAAAATTTCCGGAGGAAAATTTCACTGGAAAATCATTTAGAATGATGGTCTGAATTCAGGCTTTCAGTTTTTTCTAAGCTGTCCTTTACACCCTGTAGTATATTAAAAAAGTGATATCATATACAGGTACTTAATTCCTTACTTATCGTATTAATACAAAAAATATCCCGGAACAGAAAAAGCACAAACGAGCGGTTAGTAATACCATGGAATAACTCATAGTAGGTATATTACTTTTTGGTGACTTTAAATTAGTTAGCGATTCTTCTCATGAAACTGAACAACTTTCCCCAAGGAACCTATACAGGGCTTTAGGTAAATCTCTTTCAACCTCTCGGGTGCTAAATCAGTCCATGAAACTCAACAACTTCCCCAAGGAACATAGGTCAAAATACGAAAAAAAAATTTTGATCTCCCATACAAAATGCGCTATATGCTGATGAAGTTTGTATGGGAACTCAAATATTTTTTTTCGTGTTTTGACCTATGTTCCTTGGGAAAGTTGTTCAGTTTCATGGACTGATTGACGACCCGATAGGTTGAAAGAGATTTACCTAAAGCCCTGTTGACCCCTATAACAAAGGCAAGTCAGCCCATCGCACAAGTTGTATGGAGAGGCGAAAAAAACTTTCCTTGGGGAAAGTTGTTCAGTTTCATGGGCTGATTCACATCTTTAATTTTCGCTAACTAATTTAAAGTCATCAAATGTCTTTAACGTGTAAGAAACGTTCAACAACATGCCAAATGTATTTCCCCACATATGTACTTAATAAGTAGTGAATATTCACTAAAATTGCAGATGGTGTAAAAGCCATTACTTTCAGGAACCGGAAAATGGAGGCTGATAGAGCGGAAATATCCCCCATGAACACCCATATCGGAAATATTCCTTGACAACACGGTTATTACGAAAATTCTAGCAGTAATATGAAGTATTCATCGCAGCGTCGCACTCCATGTATTTTCCATCAAGTGTCAGGGTATGTTACCACCCCTCGTTTCACGAAATCTCGGTTATTTAGTTATGTACATACTACATCCGAAGTGAAAAAGCAAGATCATGATATAACATGTGACGCTTGTAGGCTCTTTACATATACAATATGACGAGTTTGGTTTTGAATTAAGTTGTCACTTGGGCATTGACCAAGGGTAATAAAGCAACTGCTGCGAAAGTATAAGATAAGAGCTTTAAAATTATTTGTTTTTTTTTCCGCTTTGCGATGAAAAAGTACGTATTATTGTTTGTACAGAAACGTGGTCGGTTTGTATATAGTTACATAATGTCGGTGAGCGAGTAGAAAGCCGGGTCGGGTGGCTTTGCTAAGGCCGTGAGCTTAGCTTCAGCTCCTAGCCGCTGTTCGGATTTAACTACGAGTACCTTATGTACATTTTGTACAAAGACTTGATTGTTGGTAAGTTGTTCAATACGGTTTTTAGACTTTCTAAAGAAATTTAAAGTTACATTTAAATATTTAAAACTCTACTTTAAACCATTTTCAGACTTAGTTAATAAAAGCAATTCAAATTAACTTTTATTGTTCATAAGGCTTACATAAAATTCTGTACAAAGAAAATGAACAAAGAGAGTATTAACCACAGTATTCATAATGAAATCAACATCGGCACCAGTTAAAGGCTTTTCCACCCTAGTTTAATTAAGTACTTATTCTCTTTGCGGATACTTACAATAATTTTAATAGAGTTGGCTAAAAACTTGAAAACTTTCACTATCAATGTCTTAGGCACGCCACTGCGTGACTTTTGTTAATACCCACATAAATTACATTATTTGTTAAAAATTAAATGTAAAAGTGACTGTGTTCTTAGTTAGTGTCACAACGTAGGCTTTGCGTAGGTGGACGGTCTCGAGACAGTGCGGCTATTTCACTAAACCAATGGAAGAATAATGGTGAATAGCGATAGGCACATTGTAAATACTACGACCAAGCATAAACTGGCTGTACTAGACAGTCGTCTCCACAAGATTACGAACTCTTTTATGGGTCAATGTATACGTTTCTATAATAAGATTCCCATGTGCATTCAAAATTTACCTTTGGACAAATTTACGACAGTAATTAAACAAAATCTTTGCAAAAAGGGCTATTACAAAATGTCTGATTATCTAACAGACAAGCAGTCATGGGAATGAACTGCTCAGCTCTAGAGTTATTTCAGAATTAGTTAAAAAAATTGTAATGCGATTAAAAAGAGTACCCTCAGAATTTCTTGCCTGTTCTTCTCTGGGGAAGACTGCACCTTTGCGAAAAGGCGTAGAGTCAGTAGGGTCAATAGAACGAATGCGTATGTATGTATTTAAATCCTTTAATGTATGTATTTCATGTAATCTTGACTTGTTTTAAGTGGCATCCTGAATGTCTTATAAAATAAAGATTTTTTCTATTAACACTCCTTAGAGCTTACTGTCAGAACTTTTATACGTGTAGCCTGTGGGCCAACTTTACACAGCGGGCGTACAGTGCACTACGCGTACAGTATAACGACGCGCTCAGGATTCTGTTGAAGAAGCCGAGGTTCTGTAGTGCCTCCGCCATGTTCGCGGATATTGACGACTTCCACGCTGTCATACGGAAACGTAGCGCGTCAATGATGACTCGCCTGCGAGCTAGTACCAACGGAATCCTGAGCGTGTAGTCCGAGCGGTGGGATTCATCATTTGTGAAAAGGTGGATGCAGTTACATGAAAGTGCATTCCCTTTCATACAATGATATCAGTATATTTCTAATTTTGATAATCTGATTTTGTTTTTAAATTGTTAAATTTTCTGTAATTTTAAATTGTTTTTATTTTGTTCACGTACTTCTTTGACATTAGATTTTTTAAAAAAATTGACAATTTGAAATTTGACATTAGTTATAATTATTTTTAAATGTAAGTATTTGATTTTGTATGTGATTGATGTATTTTGTTTTGTATAATATCTTTATAATATGGACAAAGCCTAAAATAAATGATTTAATAATAATAATATTCTATTCTATTATTCTACTATTTTATCCGTCCAGTAGATAAAATGCAGAACTATCGAAACCAAAGCCTACCTCATAGACGCAAAATAGCTTGCCTATGTGTTTTTTATAAGATGTACTTCGGGCAGTGTGCTCAGGAGCTGCATGAGCTCATTCCGCCTGCCCCTTTCTTCCATCGGACGTCCAGACGCACTGCGGGGTATCACCCTTATCTTGTCGAGATACCTCGGATACGTACTGAGCGCTTTTCTTCATCTTTTGTATTGCGCACTGCCAAGGAGTGGAATTCTCTGCCGGCGTCAGTATTTCCGAGCTCATACAACCCGAATATCTTTAAAGTACGAGTGAATAGGCTTCTTCTGGGTGAGCTCGCTATATGCTCGACCGCATTTTTGCCCTGAGCTAGATTGTGGTCAAGAGCGAACCCATTCTTAATAAAATAAAAATAAAACTATCGAAACCTTATCGCTTGATGACATTCGCCCAGACCAGCAGCGCCATCGCCAGCTGTAAGTTTAGTTCCAGCTACCTATAGCTACTTACAATTCAGTTGGCAATGGCGCCCCCAGTCAAGGTAGCAGTCATCAAATGTATGAGGTTAAGATAGTAATAAGTCATCTGAACGGATAAAATGGTCATTCAATCGCAATTGAGACCTCATTAAATCAATCAATCGACCTCATTGAGACCTCATTAAATCGCCTATGTTTGTTCTCGGGTCTTGGGTGTTTGTGTCAGTCTTTGTGTGTTCCAAGGGACCCACGACACAAGGGAAAACCTTATGGGACTTAGAGTGTGAAGCGTTAGTTTTTATTTGATTTTTTATTGATTAGTGGAATAGGACACCTAGTTTACTCGTATTAGGAAACATTTATAGTCGCTTATTTTACATTTTCGAAGAAGTAAAACATTTCTTGTATGTAAATAATATACAAAGTACAAAGAAAATATCTACCTTGGTTTTGGTAATGGCTACATATATTTTTATGTAATAAGCAATTTGTAATTTTGGGTTCGGATTAATTTAACCTTGTACAGACAGCTGCAGAGATACCTGACCACCCCTTTGAAATAAGAATGAATTTTTTAGGTATTTCGATGATATTTTGTATATTAATATAGTTTTGTCAACTAAACAATTACGCTTAATCACGATTTTTAAATTTTATATTTTGACATGGACAACTTCATCTTTATCTGGTAGGGGTGGTCAGGTATCTCTGCAGCTGTCTGTATGTACAAATAGAATAGGTAGTTTTGGAAAAGGGTAGCAGCACTTTAGTTTTATTTACTCCAATAAGGATAACTCCGTCTTTACATATCTATGTTTCTTTTATATTAGTCTGTAAGAGTTCGCAATAAAGAATTTACATAGGTACCTTCTTCATCAGCCCATATACGTCCCCACTGCTGGGGCACGGGCCTCCCTCAATAACATGAGGGGTAAATGCCATACTCACCACGCTTGGCAGACGGGTTGGCGAGGGTTTTAATATAATTGCAGAGTTTTCCTTCTCTGTGTGCAGATGAACTTGCTTGCATATTTACCTTAGTCGCCTTGTACGACACCTCGGTAAGAAAGAGGGTGGTCCTATTCTACTCTGCCGGGGACTCACACGGCATAGGTACCTATACAGTGTCTTTTGTCGTATACCATCAAATTACAGGTTACATAATAGTACATTATGCTACAAGTGTGCTAAGTTGGATATTACATTTGAGGCGAGTTTAGATCCCGAGCCGGAGGCGAGGGCTCAACGGAGCCGAGAATGTAATATCCAATGCGCACGCGTGTCATACGACGTTTTTCAACACATTTGCGAGGAAATAAATAAATAAAAACTTTCCTTTGATATTGACGGCAACAAACTATCACATGCATGTTGCGCCTCGGAAAGTCTTTCTGGCGGTGTACCAACGTAGGTTTCCTGTTCTGCACTTAAAGAAGACATTTTTTGTGTTGTATTTCTGACAATAATAATAATCTGATGAATACAAATGCCGTTTGTGAAAACCAAGTGAAAACATCTGAAAAGACTAGAGGCGCGATTATTGTTTTCTTTTTTCGCTCGCAAAATGAGATTCACATTGACAAGTAAAGTATGCCATACAGCCAAATAATAATAAAAATACTTAACTATATATTTTCACATTTTAGCATAAATAAATGATAATTTTCTGTTAAATTTAAATGATTTAGTGGAATTATATTTTTATTTGCAAATAGTTTAATATTTACACTCAATTTTAAATATAAAATAAGATCTGATCTCTTTGCTGAAATTTAGAAAAAAAAAACATTACGTACTAGTGCTTTATTTTTATTACTCACGGGCTGGGTAGTACATATCATTATGAACCTTAAAACTATGACATAAGACCCACTTTATGAGCAAATGTGTTGAAAAATATAATAGACCTATAATCTCGGAAGACTGCACCTTTGCGAATAGGCGCAATGTCAAAAATGCTAGGTAATGTAATTCACTATTTTGCTAATATTATAACGTTTTCAAGCAACATTTTTTATGTTCTATGAAATAAAGCAATTATGATTTGATTTGATTGATTTAATCCACTAAGAAAATCATAAAATAAAAGTCCTATTATTCTTGAGAAAAGAGACTAAATCGATCCACTCAACTAGATAGAGGCTGTGATAGAGGCAAGGGAGGGTAACCCGTGTTGAAAACGAAGGTCAAAATGGGGCCAAGAAGGGTTCTCTGGATGTTTATGCAGAGCATATAAAAATGTCTGCAAATGAAAAAGCACTAGATACGACGTAAAAACCAGATGGCCGCAATGCCCTGTGGCTTTTCACGGAAATCAACTTATTTCATTTCGATAATTGAATTTTATATTGGGAAACAGTCTCATGGTTTTCCGTTCAATTATTATGTATCCAAAGCTGGTTATTTCAACGTTTTCCTGCCATTTTTATTCGGCTTCACATTACAAATCTTGAAAGAAAAAGATTTTTATGGCATCGTCTGCTGGAAATTTTAACGCGAACTTTTATATAACGCCATTTCAGGGATATATTTCCTTGAAAACTTAATTGGCGAGGTTACGAAAACTGAAATGTAAGTACTTTTTCATACCTTTTGCATAAGCAAGCTGCAGCTCTAGCTCTAGCACGATAACGACAAACTCGCGCTCGGCTCACGCTGAAACTTCACTTTGATTGCACGAGGGTCCCGCGCAAAGGCTTGCTCGCCCTATGGCGTTGTCAATGTTGACATTTTGACATAGGACCGCGGTGTTGTCGCGGCGCTGTCACTATCGTACTCGGCCTGCTGGCGTGGCAAGCTTGGATCGACAATCGTCACTTGTTTGTTCAGTAGTTCAGTGGTAGTGATACTGTTTTTGACTTTCTAGACGTGGCTAGATTCCCAGTCGGGGCAAATATTACATTTGTGTCAAAATCAGATGTTTGTACTCTTTCTGTTTCTGTTTGATCGTGTGTCCCAAGAGACCGAAGCTGCAAGAGAAACCTTGGCGTGAACCTTTGAGTGTGTGACGTTATTTTTGTGTCTGTATTTCCAATTTCCATAGAGCCAGTATACTTTCCATCTTTTGTCTCCTTCGGAACATTTCAAATGGTGTTCCCTCAAAAAAGTGAGTTTATTGAACGTAATAGCAAACTCCATCACTCACCCCCACACGGTTCGGGTCTTATGAGGAAAAAGTCAAAGTATGTGATTCTTTAGGCCCTTTTTATATCTCATCATACCCATCAATTATATTACGGCGTGACGTCGAATAAGATGAAATTTTTCTTTTGAGTACAGATTGATGAAATTCTGTTTTTTTATTCTGTTGTGTGAATTCAATACATACTGTGCCACGTACGAGGGATATTAAATTACCTATTCTTTATTTTATGTAATTTTTACATAAATATAATTAACCATCAATGATATTACATTAACCATGTTATCTTCTTCTTCTTAGTGAGTCGATGGCTTGTAGTTGTTATCTATATTCTATATCTATACATATTATAAAGAGGAAAGATTTGATAGTTTGTTTGCATTGAATAGGCTCCGAAACTAAATAGATCGATTTGAAAAATTCTTTCACCATTAGAATCCTACATTATCCGGGATGGACATAGGGTACATGATTTTCTCGAATTCCCACGGAAACGAAGTCCCGAGCGGAATGCTAGTAATAATATTATAAAGAGGAAAGTTTGTTTTTTGTTAGGCTCAGAAACTACTGGACCGATTTGAAAAATTCTTTCACCATCAGAAAGCTACATTATCCCCGATGGACATAGGCTACATCATTTTCCAGAATTCCCACGAAAACGAAGTCCCAGGCGGAAAGCTAGTCATTTTTAAAGTAGAAGAAAAAGTTTCTTCTCGCGGAGGTCAGATGACGTGACGAACGTTGCCTGAATTTGCAAGTTTCATCACGATGTTTGCCGCAAGACCATTTCAAAAATTATTTCCGTTAACTTTTCCATTTACTCAAACAGATGCCCGGTACCTCTAATTTACTTATCAGGTCCGCTTAGGCCACCGACGCATTATTTATTTTGATACCATCAGGTACCTATTATAAAAAAATAAGGAAACAAAGAAAAGATTTTTTTAAACATTATGAACGTTAACTTAAATCCCTTCCTTATCATGTAGGTGTTTTCAAACCGCCAAATGGCCTCTGACTCGGTTTAATGACTGTAGTCAATCGACAACGGCCGGGACCGACAGCTTACCATGCTCTCCGTAGCACGGAAAATATTAACCATAGGTGTACTCCACATGTGAACTCTGAGAAAGAGCGAGAAAGAAGAGTAGCTATGTTTAACAGAGTACGTGTTATTTGAGAGTAAAATTAGCATATCATAATCGATGCAAACAATATAGTCTCATTAACATAGGTAAATGTTTGTGGTTTGATTGTTTGCAATCATGATATGAAACAAAACAGTTGTATAATCTGTACTGTGATATTTTATCCGAAACTTTGTATCCATTGTATGACTGCTGAAATTATGTGACACTGACATAACATTGAAAATAAATATTAAATGTTTTTATGATGTATCGTGAGGCACACGTGCATAACTGCATATGCACATATATATACACACAGACGCTAGAGCAAAACATCTGCTTCTTAGACAAATATTAGTAACCGCCGGCAATCGAACCATCCGAATGCTTAAGAAGCTGGGCTACTGGGTAGCACCCAGAATACCACTATCATAACCAGTAATTTTTATATAAAACTTTCGCATTCTCGGTTTTATATTCATATTCAACTATTGTAAATTAGAAGTTTTTAGGTGTAAATTCGAAATATAGCTTAGAGTTTTTAAACAAGTTTTAAACAGTTAATTTGGAATGAAACCATAAAATTAACGCAAAAATGTTCCTTTACAATCTATTTGTCAATCTTTTAATTCATAAAGGATGGTATTTAAAAATGATTGTACAAGCTGGCGTGTTTATGTGTTATACCTATGGCTTCTACACGGTGAAGGTGTGGCTAACATGGCACCGTGAGTAAAGTAGTTGTTGAGTAGATGTGTTGAGGTGTATTACGATCACGCCTATATTCAATAACTGGGTCGGTAGAAAAACAGGCGATCAGAGAACCAATCAATGTTAAATATTCTCTTAGTTACTAAGTATTTAGGTCGCCATTGCCACTAAACTCTGAATAGAAAAAGCCTGGAGGCCCTGTGTGCCTGATAAAAGGAATCCAATAGTTGAAATCCATATAGTACGTACAGTGCCGTAACCGAACGACCGCCACACTCCACCTACTAATCCCAAACACCACTGCCCGCCGTCGCTCCATTCATTTGCAATTTAATGGTAAAGTTATGCTGAAAGCGTACTCCTATAATGTTAAACAGCCTATTTGCCAGCGTACCCGCCGAGATATCTCTGAAATCGGTTAGACATAACAACGCCTCCCCAAATTCTAATTCAAGTTTTGAATTTGAGATTATCTGCTGAAATTATAACGGCATTATTGTTTATGGAATGTAATTCTAGCTTGGAGCTGGAGTTGTACTATTTCAATAGAAAAAAGACAAAAAGAAGTAATCATTTAATGTATCCCCTTTTGTAAAACTACGGGAAATTAATTACGGGTATAGCCATGTTATATGTATTTGTGGACACTCTGTAGCTTAATGTTTATATTTACAGAGCTAGAGAAAATTAATGCCCGTATACCTACGACCCTTCGTTTGATTCGATTAACAGCCATAATTTTACTCATCTCGTATTAAATAAATCCTGAACAATCCTTGGTATTTAGCTTTCGAAATCGATTTCACAAAGAACCGTTAGACTAACTTATAATTTTCTGACATATTTTCCTTGGTCTGACTGAACAAATGAGTAGTTAAACTTAAATATAGCTTACCACACTGAATTGGTAAGAGCTAAAAATAATCAAGGCACCGCCGAAGTCTTTGTTAAGGGCACGTGTCCTCATTTGTCTGAGAACGGCTGCTATTTCTGAGTGAAGCCACACACTGGTCCAGAATAAACTCACTAATGGATCTATTTAAGTCGCGCCACGTAGAGGCGCTTAGAGGCATGCCTCGAGGCGCCCGGGGGCCACACTAACTAGTGCCACAGGTGGGAAATACCCCACTCCTCCCTTACATGCACACACATTTAAACATACACTTGATATCATACCTACAAACATCCTTATTCCTCACAGAACCTTACGTATTCTAAGCGAGGTTACATGTTTGCTCTGTACAATATAATTCTATAAATACTTCGAAATATATTTTGGGTCTAAGCGACAACCTAACGCATTGTTGAATATGTTAGATAAATATAGGTTATCATTCTCAGCTTAATTACATAATGGTTGTTTATTCCAATTGCTAAATATGTATCTATGCCAATTGCTTCATTTAATTAAACTATACGAACATACGCATTATGCATGGGTGGTAAGTACGATGTCCGTTCATCTATAATTTAGCAGGTCGTAAATTAGGTGCAGGGTGACTTTTATCTGACCTTGGAATAGCCCGAACCTGTCCGAAATGAACCACGGAAAATTATATCAGTAACGGCAAATACCTTCCAATGAAAATACAAACGTGAAAAATATGGCTGTCGGTAAAAAGAAAAATCGAGGAAAAAGTGGGTAAAGTATTATTTAAAAGCCTTGTCAGTGACAAGCTTACATAAAGAGTCTTTCACGAAAACGAAAAGCAGCTTCTAGGCAAGCTACTTGCGGCATAAAATCTTCGAAGATGTTACAGTAATAAAATACTGAATAATAAAGAGAAAATAATATTTTTGTGCACTAGGTAGGTATAAATAAACTTTAGTCGTAACGTAGTTATTAATAGTACCGAATATTCAAGCCTTATTTTGGCAACTGTCGTAATTACAGCGACAGTAGGAAAATAAATATTAGTACGTTTTAACATTGAAGTATTATGTACTAGCGTACCGTTTTAATTATATTTTATATGAATGTTAGTCTTTATGGTATTTGTGTATGGGCCTTAGTTGCCTGAAAATAAATGATTTATTATTATTATTATTAAAATAGATCGAACTAAATTAGCATAAGTAGAAACACGTAGAGAGAATATATTTTTAAGGCAAAGTCAAATTGTAAAGCGCAGACATTAGGGACGATACTAAAAAGTAAATTCAAAAAAACTGTGACGTTTGCTATGCCCGTAGGTATCGTTATATTGGCTAAATGTCTCTGTATCTTGTTATGTCAAAGTAGTATATCGCGTGATACATAACAATAGGTCACAACACGCTGTTTATGCGATTGATGTGGATGGTTGCAAAATAACTGTAGTAGGTAGGTATTAGATGAGAATGCTAGTGTTTGTAAATATACAGGGCTTTAGGTTAATCTCTTTTACCTACAATACAATACAATACAATATACTTTATTTGCACACAAGGACATACAGCACAATCAACAGAACATAAAACATAGTGTACAACAAGGCGGCCTTATTGCTAGGTAGCAATTTCTTCCAGGCAACCTTAGGGTAGAACAGAAGCAAGATAAGAAGACCTAAAACCCTGATGGGTGGTTAATCAGTCCATGAAATTGAACAACTTCCCAATGAACATAGGTCAAAATAAACAGTAGACAAACTTCATCAGCATATAGCGCATTTTGATGGGAGATCAATTTTTTTTTCGTATTTTGACCTATTTTCCTTGGGGAAAGTTGTTCAGTTTCATGGACTGATTTAGCACCCGAGAGGTTGAAAGAGATTTATCTAAAGCCCTAGTTGGTGATAAATACCATTGAAATAAAATCTCTATCCAAAGTCAAAGAAGATTCACAATAATTCCTTGTGTAAATAGATCGATGATTAACTTTACGGTGTGAACACTTTTACCCTTGAAGTTAGTGATTTAGTATTGTACATAGAGTCTAACATCAGATGTTCCTAAAATAAGGATTGCCTGGAAGAGATTGTGCTTAGCGATGAGCCACCTTTGCGCACTTTTTTACCTATGTTACCTAAGTGTAACATTTTTGTAACTTTGTGAGCAATAAAGTGTTTCTATCTATTAATAAAAAACAATAACCTAAAAATTATGAAAACCGAAGCGTCTGTTCCCACTAGTACCATTGGTTGTTCCATTGATAAAACTAGTATTGTTTCATTTACCATTCAACTGGATTACGATAGAAAAGACAGTCTGAACCGAATCTCAGATTTCGCCTAAGCTATCTAATATCTTTGTGTAAGAACCACGTCCGCAGTAGTAGCGAAGTTTCAATTAAAATCAGAAAGAGCCGGATGCCGGAGCGGCTCGCAATTAACTCGATGAAGACATCCCGGATGGCTGACAAACAAACCCTTCCTTCTCTAAATAAAATTAATATCGTTACATTAATGTCGGCGCTACAGCCAAGCGTTTTAATTCGCCTGAAATTTCTCCACGACAATGTAGATTTATGTCTTTAGAGAATGGTATTTTTACTCACTTCCAAATAAATAAGTAGGCTCATAAGATGACTGTGCTACAGGAACCTTTGTAGAAGAATTTTGAATTTTATAACAATAAAAAAGTTAAGTTGATAAATTGTTGTTAAGCGTGCCCCCAATGAAGCACAAGACAAAGCTCTAGCTAGAGGATAATAAATCTAGTGTCTTAGATTCTTTGTTTAATTAAACAGATATTGTATTAATTAGGTTCATAATAAATAAAAACAAAAATTTAACTTAGTTTTAAAATAAAAATGTAGACATTTTCCTTTATTTTCAAAAAAAACTTTTAGGATTTTTGTTTATTTTTTTACTCAGATTATCAACTTTTTTTTCTCACAAAAAGGGTTTTTTAATATTCGGGTTATTTAAAAGCACGTAGAGTCGGCAAATTGGTCGTTTAACGCGGGCGCGGCTTGTTACGCCGGGCGCACTGTTCATGAGCCAATTCAAACCGTTTTCTTAAGGCTTATGTTAACAAAGCCTCACAAAACAAGAACATAAACCGCTCCTGTTCTGCCATTGTACTGCCAGCCGCCTTGGTAATAGAATGCAGTACGATTAAGCTAGCACTTACTATGCTAATTCCACGCAATGTGTTATTGAAAACATTATAATATCAAATGATAACGTTGATATTTATGTAAAATGATAACATTTAGTAATTTATAAAAAATACTTTATTTTTATTTCAATACTATCGCAGCGTGATTACAAACACACTGTATTTTCTTCTCTGCTGCGTCTACGGAAAGCCGGCAAAACTTGTATGACCATTGCTCCCTGTGTTCCCAGCTTCTACGAGTATATCACTAGGATCATAGGAGCCAATGGGCCTTTTTATAATCACCGTGCCGTTCAACCGGCACGGCTCTGCCGTGAACTTGGAGAAATTTTGTTGTTTGTATAATGCAATATTTTAAAAGCCCTTTTATATTACCACCGGCAAAACCATCCGTCTTGTCGTCTGTCTTGCTGTGAGAGAAATATGTACATATTTAAATCTATTTGTACAATCTAAACATAACCTGTAATTTGCCGTATGTAAAATCAATGACTGTTTCGATAAGTATTTTTATTTGTATTGAGCTGTTGGTTTTATGCTACACACAATAAACGCTACACACACTGTCAAAGTTTTTAGCTCAGTCTGTAGGTAGTTTTGCATTGCAAAAGGTGGTGTAGAAAATGTTTTGACACAATATTGTTTAGCTATGGCAGGTTAATAAAAATCCAAGTTCTCGACCTTGGAGGACCCAGGCGTTAGCCGCCATCTTGAATTAAAGGTGCCAATATTAGGTATATTTTAAATAACTTCTCAATTGTTTACTAAATCACAAAAGTGTCTATGAAGGGTTCAAAGAAGACAAAATTGCCTACATTTTTTGCATACATGATTATTCTGTAAGTCTTATAGGTAAAAAGTTACAAGCGAAATTCGGAGTCTCTAGACCCAGCGGTTTGGGCTGTGCATTGATATGTCAGTCAGTTAACCCCCTTAATCCCCTTAGGGGTAGAATTTCCAAAATCGCTGATACACGTGTTCATTATTTTTTAATTATCAGCCTACATACGAAGTTCTAAGATCCTAACTTCAAAATTCACGGACTTTCATACAAACTTCCACCCCCTATTTAACCCCCTTAGGGGTGGAATTTCCAAAAATCGCTCCTTAGTGGATGCTTACACTACATAAGGTATATATGTGCAAAATTTCAAGTCCGTAAGTCCAGCGGTTTGGGCTGTGCGTTGTGTATCCCCCAGTCAGTTTATCATTTTATATATTAGATTTTTGTAAATATTATTATTTCCGTCACTTGTAACTTTTTACCTTTAAGACTTACAGAATAATCATGTATGCAAAAAATGTAGGCAATTTTGTCTTCTTTGAATCCTTCATAGACACTTTTGTGATTTAGTAAATAATTGAGAAGTTATTTAAAATATACCTAATTTTGGCACCTTTAATTCAAGATGGCGGCTAACGCCTGGGTCCTCCAAGGTCGAGAACTTGGATTTTTATTAACCTGCCATACCTAAACAATATTGTGTCAAAACATTTTCTACACCACCTTTTGCAATGCAAAGGCCTTTGCATTTCCCCACAGACTGAGCTATTTCCCTTATGTCGTGGGTCCCTCGGAACGTACGGTTTAATCGGTTAACCGGTTTCTGATTGTTTTAACTCTTGATAAATTGTCACCAACCAATTAACTAGAAAGGTGATTTAATTTTTTTGTGGACCCATATTTAACATTTATTGTCGTTCAGTTGAATACAATCCAATTAAGTACCTAGGCAAAGAGAAATAATAAGCAGAAAAAGCTGGTGTAGGAACTCGCACACCTGGTAAGAAGAGAATATGCGAAGTCCGACGCCTAACAGCTTGCTGTGTTCCGTCGGTGCGTGGGAGTACCAGTGCCTTAATTGGCATTCTCTGAGTTAACACGCTCCATCGTCGACCTCATCTATGACCTTGGTCAAGATTGGGGTCAAGAGTTAATCCATCTCAACATTTAAAAAAAATAAAAAATAAACGTAATTTCAAGCCAGCACCATAATCAAAAATTCGGAAAAAATGTAATCTCTTTCCGTGGGTGTCGTAAGAGGCGACTAAGGAAACACAAATGAGACCTGCCTCCTATTAATGCATCTTAGGCAACGAAACCTCAGTTTGTTTTGAATCTGAGGTGGCGTTCTATGGTTTCATGCGGTGTGATAGGCTCTGTAAAGGGCCGCCTGGTTCGCGACCTGGTTCCTACCGAAGTCCGACGCCAAACAGCTTGCTGTGTTCCGTTGGTGCGTGTGAGTACCAGTGCCTTGATTGGCATTTTCTGGGTGAACTCGCTCCATCGTCGACCTCATCTATGACCCATCTCATAATAAAAAATAAAAAAATCGAATTGCGTAGATTCATTTCCAATGTGCTCGATAGTCGCGTGAGGCACGAAATCTGTGAATTTTTACCTCGAAAATATCCGTACCTAATGATTGCCTGGAAGAGTTTGCTACTTTAGCAATAAGGCCGAGTTTTGTAGATTTTGCTTATTATTGTTTAAATGTTTATGTACTTTCTCTTGTGCCGTGTGAGTCCCCGGCAGAGTAGAATAGGACCACCCTCTTTCTTGCCGAGGTGTCGTACAAGGCGGCTAAGGTAAATATGCAAGCAAGTTCATCTGCACACAGAGAAGGAAAACTCTGCAATTATATCAAAACCCTCGCCAACCCGTCTGCCAAGCGTGGTGAGTATGGCATTTACCCCTCATGTTATTGAGGGAGGCCCGTGCCCCAGCAGTGGGGACGTATATGGGCTGATGAAGGATGAAGGAACTTTCTCTTTGCGGTGTGCGATAAAGTTTGGATAATTCATTCTATTCATTCATTCAAAGGTATGTACTTTATTAGGCGTTTTCCAGTAAATAATCTTATGGGGCTAGGAACACAAGGGGAAATGATAATAGATGGGGCTAAGAACACAGGGGGGAAATGATAGCTCTCTAGGCAACATGTCGGACGGTTTTTTTACCGTGCAACATGTTGGACGGTGATTATAAAGCGTAGAGAGATTTTAAAAGCGTGATTCCATACATTTTGTTCGCCGTGGCGGCAAAATCGTGACGGCGATTATAAAAGCGCTCAGCGATATTAAAAAGGCCCAATAGTACCTAATACAATTTTGCCGTGCCGTTTTCGTATTATAAAAAAGGCTTACGTGTCATTCCGTCGATTTCGGTATGATCTTATAAAGGTACGAAATTCTTTTAAAAACGTATAAGTTTCTTAATTTCACCAACGCATCTATCTTCTTTCGAATTTTTGTTTTCATCAGCTATTTCTTTTATACCTAAACTTGGCTCATTTAATTAGATTTTTGGGTTCGGTCGATAGTTCATTAGTAGTTGGTATTAATACCCTTTGCTGACAATATATCGCTAGAGCCTGTGCTTTTTACTGAACATTCGACTAGTAAAAATATTCTACATGAGTCGACAACAGGCGTAGAGAGTGCGACGAGATTGAATGACGGAAATGAAAGCTGAAGAGAGACATGACGTCACATCACCGGTCGCAGCTGATTGCTAATTTACCGTGCAATGTTCTTGCGACACTCGTTTTAATGGAACGGAACTGAAGGGCTACATGGTGTCTTTGTATTTCAAATTTTGTTTGCCACGTTTCATACGCATAAAATACGTATTTATTTCCTAAGAGCGTTTGTCTAGTTCAGTGATTCTCAAAGTAGTCCAGGTGGCTTCTCAGAGGTCCACGGAAGACTCGATGGGAGCCTTCGTTGTTGGCGTGAAAAATAAATCGGAACTCACAAGTATCTGATTTCGATAGTTAAGAACTAAAATGTTGACTTGTCTTTACCTATCAGTGTAGGTAGGAAGAACACTACTATTTTTTTTTGACTGGCCGCTTTCGGTGACAAATGGTCATATTTACACTTGAAAAATAATAATTTTGAAGTATCAGGATTCAAATTTTCAGAGCTAGCTACGGCTCTCGTACAATCGTAACAGAAAACACAAAAAATAAATTTTGAAATTTTTTTGCTTTGGGCATTCAAAATATTTAGAACCTCCTAGTTAGTCACTTCCTCGACTGTACCCACACGATAACAAATTCTACTTTGAGCTATTTTTAAAATAAATCGTACGTATAAATGGCAGCTATATAATGTTGACCTTAACGTCGCATCGCCCTTATTTCACTCAAACTAGAGCCCGCCGGCTTTCGTAGCGCAAATGGATAACCTGACGTGCTGCTGTCTATACTAACACAAGTATCTACTTACAAGTACCACTTGCAAATAATTACAGATATAGTGCTTTACCCACTTTATAAATAGAACGACTGTTGAAACTACATTGAAACGTACTCCGTCATCTCCGTGCCACCTCCGCGCCTGTCACCTCGTCTCTGTCAACGTCAAAACGGAGTTAATTCAAATTAATTATTCTGCCACAGAAATTAATGTAGCATAATCTCGGCGCCTCTCACGCAAACAACCTCACTTCAATCACATCCTTAAGGTCACAGCACAGCGTAAGCCCAGGCTCGTGATAGTTCAGATATATTCAACAGAAAAACCGGATAGGCATTTTTTACAAGTTTTAAACAATGGTTTCATATTGTAGTGGAGGGATTCTTACCATGGTTGTTGTTTTTTTTTTGCGTGTCCGATATACATATATCGTTGTCATTTTTCTAATTAGTCATTAGACATTATTATACTTAGTCTTTGTTCGTTTTTGACATTAGTCGCCTAATTCATATCTGCACAACAGTTTACAGTCGAAATAAGAACTTGTTATAAACTTGTGAAAACCACCGTGAGAATCCTTAACAATATATGTTTTAATGTTTATATGTCCGACTCTTGTTATGGTTGAGATACAAAATAGAACAAACAGAGTAAAAAGTAACCTATACTACTTTATGCCAGGCACGTATATACAAAAAAACATTCGTCAATCCTTTTGGTGAGGCAAAATAAATCTCAGATAGTGGAAAAAGGGATGTTTGTCATGTGAACGTGATTGCTTCGGATTCGGAATAACCAAATGTCGCAGCTAGTCGGGTATCACGTTCAAATGCCAATCTGCTAGCGGGGTGGCAAAACGTCAAGCTGTTTTAGTAAATCATTGGGAAGTAATGTATCATTTAAAACAATCATATTTAAAGAAGAACATAATAGAGAAACACAAACGAAAACAGAAAAGAAAAGCTGTCGTAACATAATAACTTTTTGAAGAGCATAGTACTGTTAATTGAACTACTGAGAACGGACGCCATATTTCATATCGGGGTAGGCAGAGCATCAAGGGTGGTCAAACCACTTGATGCCACAGTTAACAATATTCTGTGGGTGGGACTATATGAAAGTATAGTGTAAAAAAATTACGAAAAGGTCTAAAATAAACATTTATTAATCTAGTGGCTGAGTTTGTTTAAGGCTATCTGATTTTGAAACTCGTAAAGATCACAATAAGTATGAAAGTCCAGTTTACATACGCCTATTATGAAACAACTAACACCAATATTAACATCCATATCGCGTGGTTTCACATCCATTAAAGTTAAAACAACGGGGTTATTTCCTTAGCTCACACGTCACGCGAGCTAATCAACTGTTAGCGGTGTGGTGTTGCTAACAGCCTGTCACTACGGAACGACTCTTAGGCGGCTTTCACATCGCAATAAGGACATAATTTTCTCTTATTGAGACTCTAGATTCAAATAATTTTATCGTTCTTGATTTCTGATTTTATGTAAATCTTATTTTCATTCTTGAACGTTTTTACCATTTCTTTTCACTTAAAACGTTATGTAGTAACTATAAAAAAAATGTTAAAATTTTCTTAAAGTAACCAAACACAACTATTCGGACTGTTAGCAAATACGTTTAACATGATGCTAGAAAAGGTCACTTTCTGTCAGAAATTACAAATATTAGGTTTGTGACGTCGTTTGTGTTGTAGCCCTAACTTGCTTAACTCAGTAAAACATCGTCGAGACGAATGAACGGCGGTTTCTCTCTAATTTCGCTCTTTTCTAAGAACCTTCTAACAATACGTCTGTGGCCGCACTGAGGATGTCATTAGGAAAAAGCCTGACACTCTGTTATAGCTCTTTCATAGCAGTTACTCTTTTGTTGTTACACAAAATTATTCATCTCTTTGTCGCCGCCGGCTTAAAATGATGAAAATAAATCAAGCTATTTGCACTCTGAAACTAACGGCGTTTTGTTACTTTGTTTATTCAAACAAAGTGCTTATGTAAAGTTTGTTGCGGAGTTTATTGTCGTTTGTATGGCGCGTGCGTGGAGTGGATTCTACAGTTTAGTCATTAAACGACTGACTCGATTATAATTTCTCGGTGTAAATTGAATTTACGAAATAACAAAAATATGTATGTATCAAAAAAAGTTATGTTTTCACTTATCTGATGGTAACTAGTATAAAAATGCTTCTAATCTTATTTTTAACCGAGTCAGAAAGGTTATTTTGACATTGGAAATGTCTTTTCATTCGTTCTAGTATAGGCTCCGATTTGAAGAAAAAGTGCGATCCCCTTATATATCAAAAATAAAAACGAAATTTGCTGTCTTATATGTGGATGATAATAGGTCTTCAATGTAGACGAAGCAAAAACGAAGTTGTTCCCTGAAACTTTTAAGTTGTTTTTGGAGCTCCTTTGTGTCCTGGAGCTCTACCGCTTAGTGACCGTTAGAGTATATTACCACCACACATCTTTCCTGCCGTCTGGTGATCGGTTGATAATATCACCCACCACCCCATATCTTTCATGCCATCTGGCGATCGGTTTGAGAATTGTACTACCCCGTATCTTTCTTGCCATTTTGCGACTGGTTATGAATATCACCACCTCATATCTTTCCGTGGGGTGAAAGTAATTGATCACTATATCGCTCTTTAATCTCGAGTGATTTAGTGCTTTATAATAAATCTACGAGGGAGTTATATGAATGATAAATGATAACCTTTAAAAATAATAAAATAAAATATTTTTATAAAAAAATTTACTCGCCTTCAAAAACGGTGAAATATTTTTTTAAAACTATGTTCACGAGTAAGGTAGAGATGCCACGAATATTCGGCAACTATTCGGTATTCGGCCTATTCGGCCACTTTTTTGTTATTCGGTATTCGGCCGAATAGTACGTATTATTACCAAATCATGAAAAAAATACATATATTATAATCTTGAATATTAGACACGTCATAATATTCAAGATAATAATCTATTCATTACCAAATTACAACACTTAAGTAAAATGGATCAGTGGTAAGTTGTGATAGATAAAAATAAGCTTTTCAGCATTTGTTGGTAGCAAACGATTACGATTTTCTTCATATGGGCGATTTTTTACTAACTGGTGTCACTTTATAAATCTTTTGACGAACAAACAATTGTAAAAAAACTAACGGACGAATTTATCTGCAAAATAGTAATTTATAATAGCACACACCGACTACTAATTCGACTGGAAGTGATGCTAAATAGTAATTTATTTTATGAATTATTTATATTTATAATGATCTGACAAAGCGTGCCGTAACGTGATTTACTCGTAATTGAAACAAATAGTACCCGCCCGCGCTGCCGTACGCACCGCAACGAGGGAGGCAGGTTACGGCTTGTCTAATTCTTGATTACCTATGCGCTCGACAAGAATGTATTTTGTGCCAAATATTCGGCCGACGAATATTCGGCGCTTCGGCCGACAGCGTTGCCGAATATCCGGTATTCGGCCAAATCACTATTCGTGGCAACTCTAGTAGGTGTAAAACAGTAAATAGGTGAATTCATAGCGGAATATGGTAAATAGAGAGGAATTTTTATTTTGACGTCGGCGCCGGTTTAAACAGGACCTAGTTTAATAAAATAAGTGTTCGCACAAGCTTTTTTTGGCAGTATAAAAACTAAGATGTTTTTTTTATTATAAGATGGGTTAGCTCTTGAGCATAAAGGTCAAAGATGAGGTCGACGATGGAGCGAGTTAACCCAGAAAATGCCTATAAAGGCACTGGCATAACTAAGATAGTTATGCCATGCGGGAGTAATTGTTCGGCGCCGACGTCAAAAAGAAAATTCCTCTCTATTTACCATATTCCGCTATTAATTCACCTATTTACTGTTTTACCCGTAACCACTACTTACTCGTGAACATAGTTTAAAAAAATTATTTCAACCTTTTTGAAGGCGGGTCAATTTTTTGTTAAAAATATTTTTTGTTAAAAACATTTTTTCCCTTAAAAAATGTTAAACTAAAGAAGTTTTCACTTAAAAAATAAACCTACAAACACACTCTAACATTTTAGTTTTCATTGACTTCAATCTTTACCCAAGTATAGATGAGGTCGACGATGGAGCGAGTTAACCCAGAGAATGCTAAGGCATGATTTTCCCATTTCTAATTTCAGTAAGAATAGTTGCAATAACTAATAAATCAGACTTGTTTTAAATACGTAAACGATTTACTACATTTTAATGCAAACTTTTATTTTTAACTTCTGTTTTCAACAAAGAAAACATATCCTTTAACCTTGCTTGACTTGCTGGTTCGTTTTTAAAAATATCATATCTTCACAAGTTCACAACTCTCCGAGATATACTAAAGCTGTAAGGTGCAAAAATAATTATTCGAGAAAGTTAAAAACGAAAAAAGTTATGGCCGAAATAGTGAAAAAAAAATGCATTTTTTTTCGAATTTTTGATTTTGACGCTCGATATTAGGAAACGAAGAAACGAAGAATGATATCAAAAATTTGAGAAAAATTCCTCTGGAAAATTTAGTCAGCTACAATTTGAGCTTAAAACAAAGACGATCGGGTTAAGGGTTTGCCCTGTAGCCTAACCTTTTTGACATTTTTCACATGAATATTTTTTCGAATTCCGTAGATTCTTGTGCACGTCAATGTGCACGTATTTCCAATGTGCACGTCAATCGTGTGAGGCACGAAATCTGTGAATTTTATTCTTTAAAAATCCTATACAGCACAAAAGTTTTGAAAAGATGTCTATTCACGTATAAAGCAGTCCTAGATAGAAAACTTAACGCATGAAAGAGCTCTCAAAGATAAAGATGTTTGAAATTCCTGATTCATTCGTGGAAGCGCTCTGTTCGCAGTAGAGATCCCGGGGGTACTGTTGTCGATCCCAGTCTCGTCGCGATTTACATAAATTATGGCCTCACCAAGTGAACTTCTTATAAAACACTGAGGTTTAGGTAAAATCTTTTTCATTAACTTACTGCTAGTATTTTTAGTACCTTTACAAGATGTTTTGTCTCTTTATTAAGTACTATCTTCCTGTCCGGAGCTTTACGAAGTGGGAATTCGGGAATTGTATGTTGTATGTATGTATTATGCTGCCTATGTTTTTCTTCATTGTCTATTTATTTATTTATTTATTTACTTTATTGCAAACTTCACAGCTTATACATGTTACATTACATAGCCCTTATATTAAAAATGTATACAGCCAATTAAGAAGTTAAACATATTATAAACTGAAGATTTAGATTAACGGGTAGCATAGATATATGATTAACAAAACAAAATAGATTGGATGAGTAATGTAAAAGTAAGTACAGTGTGTGTGTGTGTTATGTGTATGTGAGTGTGTGTGTGTCTGTGTATGTATGTGTATGTAAGCGTATTCAGTTACTCACACCTCATGAAAATAAAATAAAAATATTGATGTTGTGGTTAAATTATTTGTTTATCATTTACTAGGATCAATGTCGTTCTCATTAGGGAAAGTCTTCGATGTGTGTTTGATAAACTGGGTTCGGCTTAAAAAGAAAATATCGACATCGATAAACCTAGACTCGTATGTATGTACTATTCTATGCAATACAGAATTCCGTGCGTAATTTGTACGAGCGTGGCCAGCACATAACGAATGCATTTGCCGGGTACGATTGGGTCTGGTGATGACGCCGATCTGAGCAGTAAGGTCTGGACAATCCAATCTGGAAGAAACTATGTCATAAAGCTTAGAAGTATCATCAGTTTCATCAAAATTCGTTCAGTAGTGTTTACGTCCATTCAACCATCATCCTCTTATACTTTCAAGTTTGTAATTTTAGTAGGAATTAAGATGTTGGTTTATTACATCAGTCATCCAAACCTTTAAGCTTGATATAATCAAAGTATGATATTCTGTGAAAATTGTATAAAATTAGTAGTCCAGTATCAATCATAGATTAAAGGAAACTTTAAAAAAACCGGTCAAGAGCGTGTCGGGCCACGCGCATTGTAGGGTTCCGTAGCAGCATGATTCAAATATGCAGCTGGTTTCTTAATTTTACGAGCATATTGACGGTTAAACCGCTAATAATGTCTTAAAACGAGGTCACAAAGAAAGATGGTAACTAAAGGAGTTACAAATTCCAGCGCCACAAGGAAAATGAAAAAAAAAAACATCTGTTTAAGAACCACCTCGCGTGGACACAAACGGTTGTATAAAAATCGTTAACATTACGTATTAATTTAAAATTAGGAGGTTGGGCTCGAACCAGACGGCCCTTCACAGAGCCTACCACACCGCATGAGACCATCACCATAGGACGACACCTCAGATTCAGAACAAATTGAGGTGTTGTTGCCTGGGGTGGATTAATGGGAGGCAGGTCTTATTCGTGTTTCCTTACTCGCCTCTTACGACACCCATGGAAAGAAATACCACCCCCAAAAACCTATTAAACGACACATGAAATGTCAATATGTTACAGCTTGGCTTTCGACCTCGCCTCACTTTTAGCGTGGAACCTTGTATGGCAGCCATTTTGGATTAGGGTAAACTTCGTCGTAAATGCTAAATGCTCGTGAAATATTCCACATTTTTTTCATTATAAAAATTAATTTTTCGCGAACGGACTGCTGAATCGAAAAACGTTCGTAGTAAACCCCTTCTATCTTTTAAAAAATTATCCTATGAATTTTTTTTTACAAAATTTTATTTTTTCGATCTGTCCGCGCAATCAATATGTATGACCATGCCAAATTTTAGCTCTGTAGTACCAAGGATCTAATATTAGTAAATATATTCTTATTAATCCAAACAATGTTTGGCACTTGGTCGACCATTACTCGCAAAGTTGAAGGGACAACTTATGTTTAATAGTTTTTCTTTTAATTTTGTTGTATATTCTACCACTGTGAATTTTTTCACATTTTTAGAAATAACCCTTTAGCTGATACAGAACACAAGTGTTTGACAAAAATTTTCACTTTAAAAATGTATGCTTCGCAAACGGAGTGCTAGATCGAAAATCGTTCTCAGTAAACCCCTTCTATCTTTTAAAAAGCTATTCTTTGACACCCCATTCGATGATATCGGCGAGAAAAAAAAAATTCATCGCCCTTTCACGTTTATGGGAGACACCCGAAAAAAATTTGAATTTTTTTTCTAAGGTTTTACTCTACAGTTCTGTCGGCGTGATTTATATGTATGACCATGACAAATTTCAGCTCTGTAGTACCAAGGGTTTCTTAGAAAACCCGCGGACAGACGGACATGGCGAAACTATAAGGGTTCGTAGATTACTACGGAACCCTAATGACTAAATTCATCTTATAACATATCCTACGTAACATACAAATACATATCCTACGCAAGTATCAGTACAGCAAAAGTTCGGCAATGGCTTACATATTCTAATATCTTGCCTTTTATTGTTCTAAGATCTCACCATTGAACTTGGCAGAAAGTCTTTCGCCAAGAACGGTACTTTTATAGCGCGATACTGCCTGACTTGCTGCTAAAGTTTTCAACAACTTTTATGCGAAACACAAGCCAGTCTTCTGTTCAATAACGACTATAGGTACTTCATAAAAGGGTTAAAGGATATGTTTTCTTTGTTGAAAATACAGAAGTTACAAATAAAAGTTTGCATTAAAATGTAGTAAATCGTTTACGTATTTAAAACAAGTCTGATTTATTAGTTATTGCAACTATTCTTACTGAAATTGGAAATGGGAAAACCATGTCTTAACATTCTCTGGGTTAACTCGCTCCATTGTCGACCTAATCTATACTTGGGTAAAGATTGAGGTCAATGAAAACCAAAATGTTAGAGTGTGTTTGTAGGTTTATTTTTTGTTTGTCTCCCACAAAGCTGCCAATAGGCATGATATAGACTATCCTTGCGAACTTTGCGGAAGAAAACCTAAACACTGGTAAAAAATCCATCCGTTCATATTGCTATACATTCAAATATTTACCTTCTAGCTTTCCGCCCGCGTGGACTACAGGTTATATCCTGCCCAACTGTGGGATAAAATGTAGCCTATGTCCTTTACCAGGCTCTAATCTATCTCTGTACCAAATTTCATTAAAATCGGTTCAGTAGTTGAGGCGTGAAAGACGGACAGACAGACAGACAGTTACTTTCGCATTTATAATATTAGTGAGGATTTATCTTAAAGAACTTATTGGTTTGTAGGATAACAAAAGATACATAACTATATACAATATAACAAAAAATTATAGACGTGCTCTGCTCATGGTAAAAATAACTTTTTTTCAACATAAACGTGACGTATGAATGGTCTGTAATATACCAGTATATTTTGGTACATAAAATACTAATAAGAAAACTCCTTCCCCTCATCATCATCATGTCAGTCACAAAACGCCCACTGCTGGTCACCCGCATCCAGCGGCTTACCACAATCATCCTCCCCCTCAGTTAAGAGAAAAGTAAAGGTTCTATTGGAGAGTTGGGCTCATATAAACCACAATAGTTATAGTACTCTACAGGTTGAAAAAGAACCTCCTAGCTTTATTGAAAATCCTGAACCAGTATCGCTCACTTTTTTTTTCTTTTTTTGGGGGTGGGGGGATTTTTTTCCTACACGTAGACACCACTCGGGCGCACCCCCCGAGCGCTAGCCACACCCCTCGCGTGCCTGGTGTAGGAGTAATGTCTACGTTTAGGCAAAAAATGAACTATTCCCATTGAAAAAATATTAAGAAAAAATTTTTTTTTTCATAAATGTGTTTTTGAGTGATACTGGTTCAGGATTTTGAATATAGCTAGGAGGTTCTTTTTCACCCAGTATAATGTCAATAACTCTAAAATTTTAAATTTTGTATAACCCCCAACATTTGATTACTTATAACTTTTAAAAGGCTAAACCGATGTTGATCAAATATAACCGTCTCAATCACGTCAGCTTTCAAACGAAAAAAACCGCATCGAAATCGGTGCATCGTTTAGTTAGGAGCTACGATGGCACAGACAGACACACAAATACATAGACGTGCAGATACAAAGATGCACACATTAAACTTATAACACCTCTCTTTTTTGTGGTTTAAAAAGAGCGATTCGATGACATACCCCGTGAGACATTACTGACTGTCCGCTTAGAGAAAAATCCACTATCCAAAATTTTGACTACAATCTCGCAGTTGAGGAATTTTTTTCTCTAAGCGAGCCCTTTCTTATTAAAAACAAATAAAAAAACTTTCAACCTTCCCACTCTCTAAAATATACCCAGAATATATACCTAAAAGTATTGCCACAGGTAAGTAATAAAGCTTGCTTTATTGCCGTAAGATAATTTATTCCTAAAGGTATACTCTCAAATGTTACGGGTGCACGGCACGGTGGCAGCTCCTTGTTGTATAGGTAGTTGTATTTAAAAGTTAAATGGCCATGCCATCTCTATCGTCTTTTGTCAGCCTTCTTTTCATCTTTTCTGTTTTAAATTCTTTCGTAAGTTAAAACATAAACTCTCACGGTTTAATTAATTTTATTGAAAACAGTTCAATATTTTCACACAAATTTAAATTCATCCTTTAATTATATCACAAAAGGCCAGCCGCTCCAATAGCGGACGGCGGATAACTGGCGAAATGACAGACAACAAAGAGGGTAATTAAAGCCTCTTTACTGCCTCCTCATTTGTCCGGTGCCTCTCGTTCCACTCCAATTTACCGGAATGTGCAATTTCTGAGCACAACATTTTGTCCTTATTGTTACCTGAAGGTTACAAATGTAGCTCTGGAGCAATAACAGTCCTGACGGCGTTCACTCCTGTTTCTATTTCATTGCGCTACTCGTGAATGTCAAGATAAGTTTTCCGACACGCCACGACACAAGCTCCAATATATACGACGTCTTCCGCCCAATAACTTACTCAAATGTGCACTACGAAACCCCTGTTTTATCCTACCAAACATGAAAACGAGAAATACAGAAGAAAAAACGTTTTAAGGCCACACAATAACATTCTTTGTTGATAAATGGCCAGCATTTTCCGAAAGCACTTGGTGAAAACATAAAAACATAATTTATAGCGTGCTACCCCTCGGGTAAGTCTATCTTTTTTTTGTTCTTATCTATTGCAGTAAAGATAAAGAGCCTTGATTTGCTAGTGTCTTATATTTTTTAACATGAAAAGGGTCAATATTCTTCTTCATTAAAAGAAAAGAGTTTTCGGTCTATTTAGTGTCAGCAGATGAAAACAACATCAATGTTCAATGTTCAGAAAGACTAATAAACTATTGTCACTGTGTAGACTATTAGAATTCATGACCTGGCTAGGCTTAACCTGTCTTGGTCGCGAAAAACTGCGCAACTCGACTATGAGCGGTTACACAACAAACAAATAAAAAATATTTACTGACCCGAACTATATGACAAAGCTGAAGCTTATAATTTCCGGGCATCAGACATTGGAGAGTTTGTAATATGAAGTTCTCGTGAGTATTAATAAGAGGTCGACGTGACCATGACACGGTTGCAGGGATGTGTCGCGCAGCAACGGCCCAATTCAGCTAAATACCACGCCACGCTTTATAACTGCCACTTCACTATTCATTCGACCTCATTTCAGTAAAGAAATGCAAAGCTTCATAAGCTGTTAAGAATTTTAAATGTTACTACAATGGAAAGGTATCACTTTGGAAATGGTCAAAACCAATTTAAAAAGTTATCAATCTTATAACAGCACCTTTATTATGATTATAAATACCTACATCTTAGCTTTTTTTTTTATTTTGTCATAGTCAAAATAGTTATTTTTAATTGTTTTTTTTAACTAGGTATCCAAACTAAATTAACATTTTCAAGCTAAAAGTGCACATAGCCTTTATTGAGTTTGTCTCCATAATTGTAAATGGATTTCAAAAGACTTAAAAATAAGTTAATTACAAATACTGTGATACATAGTTGTAGTGCCAGTACAGCAGATTATCGACAGTAATGAAGTAACAAAGTTTGTACTCGTAAACATTTTACGCTAGCAGAAAATCCAATATTGCACGTGTGAGGCAAACAATGTATTATTGATATTTATTTTCAACGCAATTCATCTCGATCCATCATCAGGTTTACCTGTTAACGTGACGCGCGTATTGATTTACTACCCTTGATTTCGGACAAAAATTGAGATAAACATAGGCGTCGCAAAAAAGAAACAGGTGAATTTTGCCTTTTTCTTTCTAGTTACAGCTGGGGCGTTATAGGGATTTGGGCTCGTCGAATGACATCGAGGCGGGCCCTCGCTCGACCCGGCTCACGTCAAAATACAACACACCCGCTTTAAAAATATTTGTTTACCCTTTACTGCTCGCCATATTGTCTTTACGTTCGTTTAGGAACACTGATACAAGAAAACTGTATCAGAAGTTATAATTTTGATAACTTACTCTTATTTAAACTAGCATTTATTTCGTATAAATGTGTCCAACTGCCGTACTCAGAGATGTCAATTAAAGTAAGTACTGTTAAACTCTGATGTTGTCTCTTTCACTCTTGTTGATAGAAACAAGGATAGCATGACATTTAATTACTTCTTAACTTTAATTGACGTCTCTGAGTACGGCATCAAGAGTGTTAAACACGAATATTCATATGAACTCACAATATAATGTTTTTGTGATAAATTATAGAGTGGCACAAACTTGAGGTAAATGGAGTTAAACAGTTTAAGTCCGTTAGTGGGATATGATAGGCTAAAACAGTTAATATCTCCCATCAAATTGAGTCCTTTTGGTTTCATGAGATAAGTATCGCTAATCTTCTTCCTAACCATTGATTTGACTTTTCAATTAAGGAACTTTAAAATTGAAGTGTACCCTTTTTGTAAAATAAAATAAAAATAAAAGCCTCTCTAGAAAAACAACCGGTTGTAGATCGAGTAAAACAAGCTTTTTCAATACTGAAAAATTTCGTTCTATGAAGAATAATAATATTTTATTTAAGTTTATGCTGAGTATCGCAGTTTAATGTAGCCCTGGTACTGATCTATCTTTTTGTAAATGTAGCTACGTTTGCTCTATCTTTACATGAAAAATCGTATTTAAAATGTTAGTGTATGTCAAATACATAAATCCGAAATCTAAATGTTGAAACACGACGAACCGAGTAGAAAATCTGACGATTAATCATGTAGTGAAGGAGCAGCAGCTGTATTAGCAGTAACAAGTTGTAGTGACGGGTGGACGTGACGGGCTCACTAGTTAATTAAATAAGGACTGCCATGTAGACCCGCGACCGACGGGCGCCGCCGCCGTAGCCCTTGGCGCTAACACCTCGCTGGCAATGTTACACACCCTCATTTATTAAAACAATCAAAAATAACGAATCTATCGCATGTCATAATACACGGGCAGATGAAGCAAAACTTCGTATTTTTTTTTTTTGCAAAACTAATTTTTATTACATTTCCAATTCTTCTTCTTAGTACTTTGTTCCGTTTAACTTGTCCAATTACAAAAATAATTTTAATTCTGATCACATTATTACTAAAATACTTGACTTTATTTAATAAACATTAATTTAATTCGTTAAGTACATTTGTTTAATTAGAATATTTAGGAAACAAACAAGAAGTGTCTTGCTTCAGAATCGTTTAGAACGTAAAACATTAATTAATACTGGTACTTGTGTCAACTTCTGAAATTAATCACGTATTACTAAATTGTGTTAGAATCTCATTTAAGTAATCAACATTTCAACCGGATTTCTGGTAGACTCTCGTAAATCACAACTCAAATATCTCGTCTCCTAAGACTTTACAGCATTGTGTAGAATAACTGTCGGAGATTGTGTTATTTGAAACTGGCAACATGGTGGGCTGAGTTCGCGCCTCGCTCGTAATTTTCTGCTTCTTGTGATCTCGCCTCGCGGAAATTATATTTTAAAGCTATCCAAAAATACTCCGGAACGCCGCTCTTCCTAAAGGAAATCAAGTATTACAATATCACGTTCCTTTTGTGAGCTAAACCTGACCTAAGAGCCTGGGGATACAAATTACAAGATTCCTTATTCGGCTCCACTCCCAACCCGAGTTGAGTACGCCTTTGAAATTGGTTCCGCTGATAAGCATCTACATCGGTTTACTTTATGTATGTTAGAAGACCCTATTTGTCGAACGAAGTACACGCAGTACATGCCTAAAGTCTGGGCATTTTTATACGCGATGTTATTACTCCGTAACGCGTCAACATATATTTCTTTTCGTTCGTGATAGAATTTTCTTTTATGAGGCATAATAAATGGGTCACATGATGCCCGCGCTGCTTGTCTTATAAAAAAAATGTAGACAAAAGTGGGATGCGACGCTTTGCCGGTTTGTATCCCGGTTTAGGGGCATATACAGTGTACAGCTACGTAATAGAATGTGGGATAAGCTGGCACCTAATCAACGATATACTGGCGTTATTATAGCCATTACCTGCAGATGTGAACCCAGATACGTGGCCAGGTAATCGAGGCATACGCACAGCAAATAGAACCGACGCGATAATTAAATATTTAGAAGTCACTTAATGTATTGGTAGATTAATAATCATAAAACTTTATCTATCACCACACCAGTAACGATACGTTAAATAATCCATGAAATAAAATATTTGTTGTTTTAAATAAATATTATTTCTTAATATTTACTAAGCATGAAAACTAAAACTCTAAACTTCTATGCTTCTTCGAAAGAAAGTGAGTTAGTAGACGGGTATACATATATTAAATGTAAGTAATATCTTCTTTCCCGAAGGCACTCGCTGTCGCAATTCAGTTGTCAAACACGTTTCCATGAAAACATATTAACTCTGAGTGCTATTTTTACACCTTTGTTGACATAGACATCACAAAAATAAGGCCAGAAATACCCACATCAAATTACAGAAGCCAGAGTATTTACACCCAGCAATATTAAAACAATTTTGCCTATTACTACAGTGTTGTTTTGTTTTTATCATAGACTTATCTCGTTATTATTGTTTGACTTTGATGATAAGTAGGAGTCCATTAATCGGAAACGGTCAAGTGCCAGAGATATTTTAAGAAGCGCACACACTGGTTCTTCTTTTATTTTATTTTAAGTGGTGATTCCGGGTCAGGTGCGTAACGTGTACAAAGGGTTTCACTGGCCAGTGTCACGAGCAGGGGGAGCTGCCCCCTCCATTATTTTGTAAATATAGGTTTTTAATATGACTAACACAATAACCGGGCAGGTAACCACACCAGGTTATTCTGACACCAGGCTTAGCCAAGTTCGCCACACACTTGACTATACCTACACGATAAGAAGAAGAAGACCGGGCAGGCAGGACTGATTTAAGTACTCCATCGATGCGAAAAGAAGAAGAAGTAACTTTTTAGAGGAGAGAAACTCATCTACTGGTTTAAAACTATTGACAGAAGAGGTTAAAGGCAGAAGAGGTTTCAGACTCTTGACTACAGGTGAACTCTGTAGTCAAGAAACTTGACGATGCGCAATTTAAAAAAAGATGAGATGAAATTATCCTCGTTACGTTTCCTGTCTTTTCATTTATATTTTAAACTGGAAGAAATCCATCCCGGGGGTTTATTCCTTTCTTGAAAATATTTTTTAAAGTATTCACTGTGTTAGTATATAAATAAATAAATCAGTACTTGTAGAGATGTCCTGAATACTCATTGATTAAACATCACTAAGTAAGTAATTATACTTGTAGATAGTGCTGGAATGAGAGTGTGGGTGGTAAGACAAAGAGCCTCTCGGAGCCTCTCGAGAGACAAACTAAAGGACAGTAGAGGCCACAGAGATACAATACATACAGAAAGACAACGCAGGCAGAAAAGTTCATCATCGCAGACGAGAACTAAGATTACTAAAACAGATTTGGGAAAGTTTAAAACATTGAGTAGCTGTGTTCACTGTATTTACGGTACAGAATATATTTTGTTGTTGTTTCAAGCATTTTAAACTTAAACTTATAAGCTTTCCACTCACATTTTCGTGTCCTATGTATGTCACGAAAGTATCTTATGTCAGCTTTAAGTCTTCTGACTATCACTGAGTAAAAATTTTATTTCGATCCGGTGCTACATTACGACGTAAGGATAGGACAAATATAAAAGATAATTTCACATAAATACTAAGTGAGGATTTTAAATCATTTTTCAGAGAAGATTTGATTTGTTTAGAGTCTTGTAACATAATAATTTTAAAAGTAGCAAATGCTTTAGTTTTCATATAATTAAATACGATGTTTTATCTGTCTTTTAGAATGTATGGTCTGTGCTCGAGCTAGTCCCAACTGCCACCTCATGTGAATTACGTAATTAAGAGAACGACTGAGTTTCCAGTGAAATGTCCACAAAATGAAGCTTAGTGCTAACTTAGCTCATCGAAACGAGCTCCCTTTGACTATGTATTTATTTCGCTTATTTTAAGAGAATAGTAGCTTAATAGCATTCACTAAGATCCTGTTTATTGACAATAATTAGTTTAAAAAATATATGTTTTTTTAATTAATTATATTTATCTACTATTTTCACTAGTATAGCTCAGTGGTGTTTACTGTTACCGTGCTTTGAAGGA
The DNA here is from genome assembly GCA_949987775.1 of Aproaerema taeniolella. Taxonomy (NCBI): domain Eukaryota; kingdom Metazoa; phylum Arthropoda; class Insecta; order Lepidoptera; family Gelechiidae; genus Aproaerema; species Aproaerema taeniolella. The sequence continues at coordinate 4,675,408 of OX465258.1, read as the reverse complement.
TATTTATCATTCAATCCCTGTTCTTATCAATTGATCAACCGAATCAGGGGCCATCTAGGGGTTTGACAACTCTGACCCTTAGTAAAATTTGCCACTTAGTTGGGTTTTCTTTATTTTTTATAAAGAGTAACAAGTCGATACGCATCATGGGCTCCCGAATTTATAATAAGACTAGCTTTTCGCCCGCGTGAACTATAGATTATATCGTATCCAACTGTGGGATAAAATGTAGCCTATGTCCTTTCCCAGGCTCTAATCAATCTCTGTACCAATTTTCATCAAAATCGGCTCAGGAGTTTAGGCGTGAAAGATGGACCGACAGACAGAGTTACTTTCGCATTTATAATATTAGTAAGGAAAAGTAAGGATTACCGCACTCATACGTCAATATAAAACTAATTTCTTTTTTGAAAACTCAAATATTGGCTGACCCAAATATCATTTTATTCTGTTGATGGATTCCTACATGTTTAATTGTTTAATGTAAATTAATACAATTTATTATATTATTTAAGTATACTAATACAAACTTCAATTTAATTAACACTTAACATTTAAACTTAGTATTATGCAAAACAATTTAATATAATAAAATGACTACGTATAAATGTTACAGAAAAAATAAATGAAAATGAATATTTATGAGACTGACAATCCATAATAATATTATTCATGCGAAAGTAACTCTGTATGTCCGTCTGTTCGTCTTTCACGCCTAAACTACTGAACCGATCTTGATGAAATTTGGTACAGAGATAGATTAGAGCCTGGGAAAGGACATAGGCTACATTTTATTCCACAGTTGGGCACGATATAACATGTAGTCCAGGCGGGCGGAGCCGTGGGCGGAAAGCTAGTAAAATAATAAAGTGTTGCAATTGTGGTAAACCCAAGGAAATGGGTTAGACGTCCTAACATGCGCAGTGCTATTATACTAGGCCTTTGGTCTTGTGTTCCTCCATGTCATTGTGGGTACGTTGCCTTCCTTGAGTTTTCCACCCACAAAACCGGGCGGCGTCTATTCCACTAATAAATGACGTTCAATGGCGGTGTAATGACAATGGTGACCTTTTCATTACAATACAATACTCTTTATTTGCACACAAAATATAATATACAAGTCCACGAAACTCAAACATGTAAGTGATGTGATACAAAAAAGGCGGCCTTATTGTTAGGTAGCAATCTCTTCCAGACAACCTTAGGGTACAGGAAACAGAACGATCATTAAAAATGTCGATCGCGGTGCATAAAAAAAACTATACATACGTAACCTATTACATGAATAAAGATACTATAATAAATAACTATTATTAGAATACATACATATACCATACATATTTTTATGGAAGAGAGGAAACACGACAAATAAAGTAATGGAGAAGAAGTGGAAGCTAAAAGATGTGTTTAAACGTTAAAGTTATTGTAAAGTTATTCGTTCAGGTGGCAAAATTAAGAACTAACGAAACCTCAATTTCAATTTTCACAGGTCTTAAATATAAATACAGTTCTAATGTGACACGTTGTAGTAAAGGGCTTTAAACACGCTGTTATAATTCTACTTTTACTTACAGATTAGAATTGATTAGAATATTTACCCACCGAACATAAACATTATCTCTATATAATAAGCTGTATATGCATACATAAACACATCAACACGGTTTAGGAATACTGCACGATTTTTTCCGTCACGTTTTCACAAATTTTAAGTAAAACAAAAATTATTGACTAGAATTGAAAATTCAAGTTTATCACTTACTCGTCTGCAAATTATAGCCCTCCATGTATCTCGAGTATGCTTTTATAGCTTCTCAAACAAACCTCTGTTGTATGAAAAATCGTGCAGTATCCCTAGACCGTGTTGATGTGTATGTTAGAGGTAGAGTCTAGATGTTTAATCACTTTGTAACTGTTTTTCTTTTGATTATGTTTTCTTTTATGTGCCAAATAAATAAGTAAATATTTTTTTAAAATATAAAACTTACATGATGACAAACAGCAGCGCTACTCCCAACTGTTTGTTAAGTTGCTAACTACCTAGGAACTTAAAATTCAGTTGGCAATGCCGCCCACAGTCAAGGTAGCTTCAATTGTGTGAGGTTGGGATAGTTCGGAATTTTGCCTTTTGAACGGATGAATGAAGTGGTCACCATTATCACTCCGCCGCCATTGAGACACCATTTATTAGTGGAATAGACGCCCAGGGCCCCGATTCTGTAACTTCAGTGGTGTTCGACACACAATTGAAATTGAGAACTATTTAATTTTCATATACTTGCTGACAACCACAGTTACCAGCGCCACCAATCACAGCAGCCATCATTGGATGTATTAAATTTAGATAGTTCTCAATTTCGCCACCTGAAAGGATAAAGTGGCGACCATTTCATCGCCACACGACTGAAGTTACAGAATCAGAGCCCAGTTTTGATTTCAGTAAACACGCTGCCGCGCCTGTGGCCTAAAAACCGTTACGGTTTTCGTAGCCCGTAGCAATGTGCTACGACATACTACGTAGCAGCCTCGTAGCCCCGTTTCTTTGTATCACATTCTCGGTTGCGCTCTTTGAAAGTATAAATAATAAATACTTTAACACATTCAGTCAACATCAAAGGCTTATCAAAGGTAAGTTCATATTAATCCTAAACACACATCGAGATTGAAATCACGACTACTAAACCCTCGTCAACCATTAAACACAAATCCAACAATAAGTATTATTTTTGGATAAATCCTAGCTGATAATTGAATTCTGAATAATTTCCTATTACCTTCAAAGGTTGGAGGTCTTTGCCTTAGTAAATAAGCTTCAAACATTTAGCTACGAATAATTAAGCACGAGTATTTGTAAATTGCTTTAGTATCGCTTAGATAATCTAACCTTACTTAAATCCCCCCTATTTCCTTACCATACCTCATTCCCTAAACCTTCGTCTTAGGTAGTGCTTTGAGTTTATTCTGATAAATATTTCCTTTTGTACGCCTAGATAAGATAAGATAAGATATTTTGTTTCATAAAAACTTAAGCCTAAATACTAAAATATATAATGAACAAATTTTTAAAGATGAGATGATGATGTTGATTTTTTGAGATGTCATGATTCCTCTCGTTCCCTCGTAGGTTGACTGGAAGAGATCCCCTTGTGGGATAAATTCGCCTTTTTACCTTAAATATATATAATGTTTATAACCCACTTGATTCCAATGTACTTAATTTGTTTGATGTGCAATAAATAATTTTGCAATACGATACAATATTTTTCTTCTTAACAAGTTAATTACTGGTTAAACCTTCCGTATCAGAAGGTTTATGAGGCAAAGATTAAAGTTCTCATACCGCTTAACCAGCTATGGCCGAGAACTTTGGTAAAATGTACTCTCCGGAGCTCGAAATTGTTTTTCATAAACATTCTTTTTGGTCACCCATCAAGGTGTATCGCCCCCTAACTTTGCTTAGCTTCACTGATTGATTCGGATCTAGGCTATGAGCAAGGCTATGACCGCATAATATGGGCTGGTTTTAAATTAGTTAGCGAAACATTAGGGAGTGATTCTCCCCATGAAACTAAACAGCTTTTCCCAAAGATAACCCCAAAAAAATCCCCCGTGTGAGCGTGAAATTGGTCCAGCCGTTTGAGCGTGAAAGAGTAACAAATATCCATGCATCCATCCATCCATACATCCATAGATCCTCACAAACTTTCGCATTTATAATATTTATCACAAATTGCCTAATAGACAATCAATTATAAGGTTATTAAGGTCAATATAAGTAATCAGGGGCGTGATTCTGTAACGTTACGTATTGAAACTCAATCCGATTTTTCCCACCTTTTTCCGTGGAAATGACTAATTTTATCACGAAGAACTTTCATAAGCTTTTTTGTAGAGAATTTTTCATTCTTTCTTTTATTAGAACACCTCATAGTGGTAGGATAAACAGAAACGAAAATATTAGCAAAAAACCGAAAAAGTATCATTTTTTTACCGTTTTTTAGCTGTCAAAAGTTATGCCTCTTGGGACTTTTCAAAGGTTATTCAGGAAGTTAAAAGGCACATGTATACAAATTTTCAGCTTGGTTGGAATTTTTCCGAAGTCAAATGCTAAAGCTCCTGAATTATTGGGGAAAGTTGTTCAGTTTAGCGGGCTTTTTGTCATCTTAAACTTTCAATTACTAATTTAAAGTCAACTCATTTACAAATATGACTTAGCAATAAAGCCACCTTTGCGCACTTTTGTACTTAAGCTAAGTGAAACTTTTTTTGCAGTAAAGAGTATGTACATATCTAAATATGCTTAAAAAACTGGTAAACAACAAACAAACATAATAATGATAATAATAATGACGTCAACAACAAACTACTTTAATAGATATCTAAGCTTGTACGTTAACCTATTTGTGACGCAAGCTGACATCAAAAGTGACCGAGACAATTTACCATGCAGTAAACATAAGGGCGGTTCAAAGAAATGTAAACACAAACCTAATTCATACGCCCCAGTGTTCAATCAAGGGTTCATGCACCGCTACCCTGCCCACTTCACCGTTCGAGAAAGATCTTGAATAATTTTATTGCTGATTAATATTCTAAACGTGACGAATGAACCTGAATAATGTGCAAAGTATTTCATGCTGAGATGGAGATATGAACTTGTTTAAAGTAATATGAACTTTCATTCTTCATCTGTCTGGTATTTTTTTTGTATCTATACAATAATCAATGATAGAGTTCTTATTGGTATTTTGTAAAGAGTATTTAATTTACATGAAAAAGTAACACAGTATTTCTTAATCAAATAAAAAATAGTCTCGAGTTTTTATGATTTTCTAACTTTCATATAAAATTGCAGAAGATGCAAGCATTGATGCATAATAAATACCTTAATGGAAGCAAGGATTACACACTTGAAACAATTAAAGTATGGAAACGTAGGCATAGCGTTAATAAAAAATAGCTTTTTCCCAAAAAATTTAAAAATATAAAAATTTTCTTTTTCTTTTCAATACAGAGATGATCGCAGTTAAGTGGTAGCCATTTTAAGGTTTTTCAATCAGTCCAGTGTTTTCACGTTTTAAATCACACAGCTACGCGCAAGTAAAGTTCTTTTAAATGTCAGCTTTGACCTTTTTTATCATGACATTCTAATAAAAAGCATTTCTAAAGAATTACGGTATATTTTAGACGTTGCTCGAGTTTTGTAGATGTGTTTTGCCTGTGCTATGTTTGTTTCTATGTTGAGTGGTTGGAAATATGGCGTCCGCGGTACTCGAGCTGTCAACAACCAGCCTCGCTCGACAGCTGAGAGCGCTTACGGACAGCATCAAGCGAGCTGCTCTTTCAGCCTACTTAAAATATAAGCCACCGTACTGTGCGAGTTTTTGCTCGCTTTTCCGTCCAGCATTTTATGCAGAGTTTGAGAGTAAACGCTATCCCCATTAAAAAACTTTAACCAACAAGCTATGAACCCTTTTACTGCACAACTTACTTAAAACGTCTTTTGAAATTAATGTAATCGTAATTAATTTATTATTTCTTTTGTTTTGAGTACTGCAGTAACTTTTTAGCAAAAGTGCTATCTATAAAATACAGTTGATGGTTAAATAGCAAATTTCCCCTTATTGACAAACTGCCTTATCCGAAAAAATCCTGACTGAAAACAGGAATTCAAATGGATTCGCCTGAAACAACAAGTAAAATGATCTTCATCCCTCTGCTGTGACAAAAATCTGCAAATCTTTCATTCATCTCCACGAAGCTATTAGCAAATGGGAGTTTCACTGCGAACCGTAAAAACTTCCCTAATCGCGCTAATAAAGGGCTGAACACACTGCCCGCGCCCTTAAAACCCGGAAAACCCGTAAAAGTGTCAAATCATTAACCGTAATTGCTTTTCCGTTTGAACTCGTGTCTATTCCGATCCTGCCTATTAAACTTTGGCTTTGAAGGCTGTGTTGGTAGGCACTTCAGTGTACTATCGGGGTACTATCATGTAGGATAGGTATAGAAAACTTAATTTAGCTGTTGGCTGTGTGAGGCTGTGTGAGTCTCCATTAGGCGACCATTATCCATTAACGAAATTCTAGAACCACTAGTACGCTTGTATCACAAATTTTAAAAAAGTGTTAAGTGTATTGCAATAAATGTAAATTGGAACGTGTGAAATGAAAAACGGGGTAACAAACAATGAGTAAATTCCCCAGTGGGAGTTGCAGGTTGCCGCTTGAAATGTTTTAAAAGTATACCAACGTATTAAACATGCCTGTATAGGTAATTATTGAGATCTTTTCATTGAAACAAGTTATCAAATAAAAATAAGAAATCTATGTTTTATAGTTTTTATTGTGTAATAACTTATCTTCTTATAAACTACAAAAAACTACGCGGAATTTACTTTTTCATTTAGGGAACGAAATTAACGACCGCTTCGAAAATAGTTCCAAAGTGTAAAGTTCACAAAGGTAAGTGGGTGCGGCGGGGTGGCCATTTATTGATAAATCTCTGGACTTATGCAAACATAATCTAACAGGCCCTGGTTGGCCACAACCCCTCCCATGACCCTTGTCCTGACGCTGTCCACCGCAGTCACTGTTAATTCTATCTGTCACTGACTAAAACTATTTGAGAAAATTTCCAAAATTGATATTGTTATTACTAACAGCTTGCTGTGTTCCCTCGGTGCGTGGGAGTACCAGTGTCTTAATAGGCATTTTCAACACATTTGCTCATAAAGTGGGTCTTATGTCATTGTTTTAAGGTTCATGATGATATGTATTACCTAGCCCGTGAGTAATAAAAATAAAGCACAAGTACGTAATGGTTTTTTTTCTTAATTTCAGCAAAGAGATCAAATCTTATTTTATATTTAAAATTAAGTGTAAATATTAAACTATTTGTAAATGAAAATATAATTTCACTAAATCATTTAAATTTAACAGGAAATTATCATTTATTTATGCTAAAACGTGAAAATATACAGTTAAGTATTTTTTTATTATTTGGCTGTATGGCATACTTGTCAATGTGAATCTCATTTAGCGAGCGAAAAAAGAAAAAAATAATCGCGCCTCTTTTCATTTTAGATGTTTTCACTTGGTTTTCACAAACGGCATTTGCATTCATCAGATTTTTATTATATTGTCAGAAATACAACACAAAAAATGTCTTCTTCAAATGCAGAACAGGAAACCTACGTGGATACACCGCCAGAAATACTTTCCGAGACGCAACATGCAAGTGATAGCTTGTTGCCGTCAATATCAAAGGAAAGTTTTTATTTCTTTCCTTCCTTGCAAATGTATTGAAAACGTCGTATGACACGCGTGCGCATTGGATATCACATTCTCGGCTCCGTTGAGCCCTCGCCTTCGGCTCGGCTAAACTCGCCTCTAATGTAATATCCAACTTAGCACACTTGTAGCATAATGTACTATTTCTGAGTTAACTCGTTCCATTGCCAACCTCGTCTATGATCATGGTCAAGATTGAGATCAAGAGTTAACCCTTCTTATAAAAAAAAATAATTGGACTAACCAATTCGAAACGAAAAAAAAAATAAAAAATTGAATGAGAATTATTTTCTTAAAAAAAATGTTTTTTAACTATTGAAAACAAACGCTTTTTGCCTATCTTTTAGAAGGCGTTTTTCTTATTTCAATTCTCGAGTGTTTTTTTTAAATAAATGTTACGTAAAGCTATTAACTGCGTAATCTAGTTTTCACAACATCTAAACTAAATTTTCAACAAACAAACCTGATACTAAAAAGCTATTTGAAACACGAATAAAATTACTAAACAAAGCAAAAGCCCAGATTTAAACGAGGTAGGCAAGCATTTAAATGCCCAATAACTTAATTTGTACGGGGTAAACGTGTTTTGGTTTACCTAACCTTTCTTTTCCTACTATTTTTGCGTAAAACATACTGTTATTTTGGATATAGAGTGTAGGTGTTGGAAAGTTGTAGTACAGCCAGCTGCAAAATTATATTATTTTTGAGATAGAATTGTTTTAAGTTACCAAAGAAAACTTTACCTCTTACCCATACCCTAGTAGGCAAACTTTATTTATTAACTTTTTTAAATACCTCTATTATAAAATAGTATGAACATTTTGAGTGTTTTGATTGTCTATTATAAAATAGTATGAACATTTTGAGTGTTCATACTAGGTGATTTTAAATCAGTTAGCGAAAATTAAAGATGTGAATTTTTTGATGTAGAATTTTTTTTTTGTTGAATTTTTTGAAAGATGTGAACATTTTGAGTGTTTTGATTGTCTATTATAAAATAGTATGAACATTTTGAGTGTTCATACTAGGTGATTTTAAATCAGTTAGCGAAAATTAAAGATGTGAATTTTTTTACTAGACTTTCCCCAAGGAACAAGTTGAAATATGATAAAATGTTTTGCCTCTTCATACAAATTGAACGATCAGCTGAATGCCTCAAGTAATGGATGTCAAATTTTTTTTTTAAGAATTTCATACATAAATTTCAAACTGAGGAGATTTACTAGTACCTGCCTAAAGTTTTGCTAACAAATTTTATAGCACATTTGCTCGTAAAGGGTCTCTTATTTCACCAATTTCAATATCTTATTGTATCTCATTACGTACTTTTCCGGTAATGTAATGTAAAATGGACAGTTTATCAAGATGCTCCGTCTAACAACTAACAGTACTTTTTTTAGTTTTTATGTCAGAAAAGTGGTCAACATCTTATGAATAAAATTAACTTTGGGAGATAAAATATATTAAAGAAACATTTAATTCTTTAATTTAATTAACTTTGACAATAAATTACAACCATTTATCTATAACAAAAACACAAAAATATTAATTTAATTTATTAGTAATACTGGCTGTTTTTTTCGTGCCTTTGCCTAAAAAAAACCCAGATGCGCGCGCATCGCTAATTTGTGAACAAGTAAAATTATTCCGCGCGCTTCTTATTTTCTGTTTATTGTTTTTATTTATTTTCTCGCAAATATGTTATAAAACGTCGTATGATATACTTGCGCTTTGATGCGCTCGCCTACGGCTCAGGCTGGCAATATCGCCTCGGCTGTAATTTTCAACATACCACACTTATATCATAATGTACTATAAAGTCGCCCCATTGCTATTGGATCAATGATGTAAGTACCCATGTTGAAAATTTTAGGGCTATATACATTTTGAGTGTTTTTAACTAGTCATTTCTTTCAAGAACTAACTTAAAAGTTTAGCGACCAAATATAAAAATAAAGTTTATTTTTATTTTTGGTTGCTAAACTTTGCAGCTGACTGTACATTTGGAATTTTCACTTCATCAGTCGACTGTACCACTTAGTACCACTAGTACTCTCACGCTACACAGCACCAATTTATGTAAGCTGACCTGTTTTGTAAGTCCTTATTTAGTGGTTCCAGGCCCTAGGTGGATGAGCATCAATTACGCAGCTCCCGACTCGATGCGGATTACTCGGGCGTGAGCCCAGCCGTGACCAGACCACACACACATGCGGATAAATATTTGATGTGAAATGATCACAACTAAGCACGTAAAACAGGAATTAAGTAGGTATATCAGTATTCTGTATTTAGTAGATATCTTAATAATTCCTCCTGCCTTCCTTGCTTTGCATGTGAAATCCTTACTATTTTTTTAATGTAAAAATGTGTTTGTTTAGTTGTCCTTTTTTCATGTTGTAATGGAGATAGTTGGGGAGCCCGGGATTGACATACGCTATTTCTCCACGGGAAGGATGTCCCAGACAGAAAGCTAGCAAGTATTATCTAAGTACTCACCACCTCTAAGTACTCTGGTGTTTTAGTTTTCAAAACACAAATTGCCTCTGCTTGGTTTAACGACAGTTGAACGTACACACGGCAGCACATCAGGCTATACATTTTGACCTTGACGTCACCTTTATCTCGCTCGTAATAGCGTCGGCTTCCGTAGTGCAAATGGGTAATCTGACTTGCTGCTATCTGTACATTCCGAAGCACAGAAACGCTCGTCAGAAAATGCCCCAATGGTTATGGTCACCCGATAAGGTTCCCTGCCCCAGTGTACGTTCGAATCGATTCCGAAAAGTGGGCACCACTGGGTCACAATCTGGAAGTGGCTGAGGTTGTTTATTTCGACCTGAACGAAAAAAATGTAACCTGTTGTCGTATCAACCATACATAGTGTTTTTAATAAAATAGAAAAGAGAAATCATGAAGAGAAGCGATATTATAGAAGGAAATATAGCTATACTACAAAGTTCAAAATAGATTTAGTCTGTACTTATTGTACAAGTTTAGTCTATCCACCATACATGACTATAAATCTATGTAAGGATAAATAACCAAGAATATTATTCCCTGGGCTACAAAAAGGTAGCACGGCAGTGCCTACTTTTACCGGAACGACAGATATAAAAGGAACGAAACGGACCCTACTAAAAGGGCACCAATAAATTAAAAATAGGCGGCGGCAGGTTATCCGATATTGATTAATTAATTTCCATGATTTGGTCCCTGATTCCTACCCAGAGAAGTACTCTGCAAAGTTCATTAATTTCCATTTAAACGCCACTCGTCACAAGTGGCGTTTAACCCTTAGATCCAGGTATTTATTAATTTTAATTCTGTTCAAGAACATTTTATGTTTTTTTTTCATGTTCACAGCTGCGCTAGTGTTTCTCTCCGTAAAAAAAGGACAATAGAAATGCAGCTACATTTCCTTTGTTAATTAAAAATTCCAAACAATTGTTGAAAGGAAAGCACAGAGTATAAGTGAATATTTATTAAAACATTAAAAATGCATCGTGTTACAAGATCTGGCGGTGAATGTGGAGTTGAAAGCAGTTTATACGAGCTTTTCTCGAATTAAATATTCCATACATATTTATATTTAGCCTAACAAGCAACTCTTTCTGTTGAATTTCGTATTTGATTGAATTATCAAACGTGGATAGGTCTAATGAAAATCAATATCATCCTTCCTCAATATGGATTTTATCTACTTATACAACAAGAGGTCGAGATGGAATTTGTGCTCTCTCATACCTTTTGCCTATTTTTTATTTGGATATTAATTAGTGAAATATACTTTTCCATACTTATTTATCATTAATCGTGTCGCCGGTTACACCGCCTGCAAAATAAACGTTGCTTCAGTTTAAAATTTAGGGCCGCGACTCAAGAAAAATAGCCGCAATCAACCACAATTTATCTCGTTATAAAATGCAAATCATAAACACTTGAGTGCGAGGAAAATGGAATTTAGGGAGTTGTAAAATTTCAACAGCATCGAACGGAGGCCGAGGGCAACTGTTTATTGCGGACACGGAACCGCGGGCTCCCTGCGGACCCTTACATCCAAACACTGTTTTATCTTGTTATTTCACATAACGCCCAAATCTGCAGCCTGTTGAATCAAGACACCCGAGACTCGAGCAATTGTTTACTGAAACAGCTATCCAATTTCTAATATATTGTATAAAAGATATTGGTTTTCTTAAACTAATAATCGTTACTAGAATAATCATTGTTATGCTTCTGAGGTACAGATGGCCGCATATCAGGTGCACGCACTGTGCTGTTGCGATAAGAAAGGGTTTTCAATGGATTGGGGTAACTTGATATGCTGGCCTCTGTACAATAATATATTATGTTTAAACGTCGAATTTCTAAACGAAACCCATTATTTCGATAGATACAATGAGTCCTAAATAAATGAAGTACCTTTTATTTCCAAAAATCTCCCAACTCCTCTCAACTCAGGGCTATAAAAGTATAATTCATTCATTTCAAAATTTATGACAAATATTACTCGGGAACTGAAAAGAATAATCTTTGGGCTTAGGAACTTTTAATGAAATATAGAAGAGGACGTTTGCTGTGAATTCACCGCAACGCTCGAGGCGAGGAGCGCGGAGCAAAGAGAATTTGAAGCGAGGCCGTCCGCGCCGGCCGGACGAGAGGGGGTGGTGCGGGGTGTGAAGGGGAAGAGAGACGCGTTAATTACCCAACTCTTCCAACTCCATCAATAATGATTTATAGTACCTGCACTTTTGTTGGTCTTTTATGAATCTATAAGCAACTAATAACCTTCATTATTTATTAACAGCTCGAGATAAAGCTCTCACTAATAAGAAACTTTCAATGTCAGCGTGTCAAGGTAATCTACTAGCTTTCTGCCTGCGATATCGATCTCGTGGAAAAGTGACCGATTACTATAATTCCGATATCCGATTTTTATTTAACAAAGACTGCTCCCAATTATACTCTGCCACCAGTAAAATTTATTCTGCTTATTCTGCTCCCAATTATACTCTGCCACCTGTAAAAAGTTTTAATATGTACTTTCTAAGAAGAGCGCTAACAAAGAAAAAAACAGACACACAGACAGAAAACAATTCTAAGAATCGCTGATTTATGTTCTATTGCTCTTCTTCAGTCACCCCTTTCTTTTTTATTACTTTTCTTTCAATGTACACTATACAGGCATACCAGGTTCTACTATTTTATTATATGAATAGAATATGAGAGTGGTATTAAGTTAAAGTAAAGAATCTTACAATAATACCTTATTAAGGATAATAAATTTAGTGTTCGTCGAATTGTTTTTCAAACGCTCATTAATCCCGTGTATTTTTTTTATTTTTTTTATTTTTTTTTTATAATAAAGATATTAGCATCCACAGACTTGATGTCCGTGCCCTTGTCTAGATTAAGTGTTTTATTGTTAATACTTGCTTTTTCTTTTAAAAATATTTTACTATACTTTTCATAGTAGTTTACAGTAGGTAGATAAATAGCTATAATAAAGATATATATTTATATATTACATAATGTATTTTTCTAAACCAGTGACGGTTCCCCGCTGTTGCATCCAGACCTCAAAGCATCCATGACGGCTCTGTCTCGACTTTTGATCGCCATTCTGAGGTTGTAATTGACCACTTTTTCCCTGCCAGCCGCCTCTGCTTCTTTGATGAATCTGCCTATCGCATCGTTACCATCATCCGCATAATATTTACAGCTGGCGGTATGGCGCGATATGGCAACCACAGCATGAGGGATACTGTCGTGTAGCTCCTGCCTGGTCGTTGTTGTGCGAACAATCACCACCTTTTTGTACGTCAATCCCTGAGCCTCGTGTATGGTGAGGATGCGTGACCCGGTACCCGATCCGTATCCCTCGTTTTGTAGGGATCTCTTTTCTACCTGTGTATGCACAAGGTACAGGGTTTCGGACTGGGTTCGATCGATTTGAGCATCCGTATACCTTTCAAGTTTTAAGGAGTGCGTACAAAGTTTCGACGAGTAAATGCCACTGTAGACTTCTCTAAGGGCAAATGCTACGTCGAGAGGGTTTCTATGGGTGCACAGAAGCTCCTGCGTAATGTTACAAATTAGATCAGGCCGGCTATATTTTAAAGGGAAAAGATTGTGTCGGTCAATATAGGGTAGTTGGTTTCTATCACCGATCAGCAACAGCTCGTTAGCCTTGACAATTTGGGCAGCCATAAGTGTGTATTCTACATATCAATTCCGCTTGAGTGTTTTGGTTAGGCCCATAATCAAAGGTAGTTACTTAGAAAGAAATACATTTAATTTTATATAGATAGATTCATTTAACAGCTAATAAACAACTTAAATAATAATGTTACATAAACTTTAAATTATTAGGAAACCTCTTTTATTAAATTTTAATAATAATAATAATAATAATAACGTTGTTTTTAACGTCATAATTATAACGTCATTGCTTTTTTTATGTTATAATCAAAATAATAATTAGTTATTTATGAAACAAAATCAGTGATAATGCAAATACAAAACGATATAAAACCAACGCGACGGCAAGCAAAAACGTTTCAAATTAATTCAGAAACAAGACCAGACAATGCAAGTGAATATTTTTCACGGGAGACTTATGACTTGTCACTGTAGAAGTTCCGTTCACCTGCTGCAAATTAACTTAACATTTACACAGAATCTCCTCGCCAGCCAACAACGAAGATTGATGACAACTTGTCTTTAAAGATAACACCACGTTTTGCTTTGATACCACTAAGGGTGTATTCATTATAATATTTCATTTTCATTCATAATTTTATCTATGAGTAATACCATTCAAAATGTATCTCAGAAACGCAATGATGGCAGAACGTGATTTATCAGTATCAAGAGGCGAAGTCACCAATGGAGATAAATTTGTGGACGTTTTTCATTCGATTTTCTCCCCTGCATAGGCACAAGAACAAATGACAGAACCCTTCGAGCCATCAAATTATGACGAAAATTTACTTGAAGAAAAATGTGTTATTATTATTACAAATAAAAAATGTAATATTATTTCCCGAAGACGCATTGCTGAGATGCGAATGGTTCGAAAGCTCTCTTTACCTTTATCCCGAAGCACCTGATTGTATGAAAAGAAAGTATAATCTGTGTTTTCAGAAGTTACACGTTAAAGAAAGGAAAAAAAGTTAAGCTGTTTGTCCCAGCCATGTCCCTCTTACTGAGCGTTGGATAATCTTTTCCAAAAACTACTTACTAGGCGGTCGAATAGATGTATAAGTACACTCAATGCTCCAAGACAAAGGAGACAAATTCATTCTTATTTAAATCTTATGTACGATTGTGCAGGCTTATTTGGGTTGGTTACTAGTTAACCGAGTTACTAGTATAATATCTAACCGACCAAAGTAAAAGTACTTACAAATATCAAGAAAAAAGAAGAAATACTTTTTTGGAAGATCTTAGACGCTAAGTACCCAGATTGCAGCTTGTGTCAAACCGCAATGTGAAAAAGATGGTGCGGTCCTTATGCGTGCTAACATATCAGAGTGTATGTTTACCACGCTCAGCACTCTTATTATAATGTAATTTATTCGCGGTATTCCCAGATGCTATCGCAGTGAACGACCACGCGAGCCCTGAAAAGCCATCTCATTATATCGCGTTCTATTGTGTGAGTTGAGATACACAACGTCTGCGGGGCATTCGTAAGAGTATTTCTGGAAACTACAGTGGCAATATTTAATGAGCAACGGAGGATTGACAGAAATATTGCTGAATACTTCAACTCGTTTCGATTCTCACTAATTGGTCGATATGTGGCATCTTGTTTATTTTTACTAAATAATAGTTGATCTTCACAACTTTCCCATTTTATCACGTAGAACATCTTATTCTGATTTCAATTTGTAACAATTAAAACCATTGCCGAATATTATATTTCCACATTTCCGAATGTGTGCAAAAATTTCCGATGAATTGCGTCGCATTGATACACAATTTATCAAATTGGAAATCTCTCTGGTAAAAATTATCGAATACCTACCTTTTATAAAAACGAGATTTCGGGAAATAATGCAATACAATTTTTGGAACCC
This sequence comes from Aproaerema taeniolella, assembly GCA_949987775.1. NCBI lineage: Eukaryota > Metazoa > Arthropoda > Insecta > Lepidoptera > Gelechiidae > Aproaerema > Aproaerema taeniolella. The sequence goes on along the minus strand of OX465258.1, from coordinate 4,660,029 downwards.
ATGAGTTTGAATTTTAAGGGATAGGAAGGCAGCTATTCTCAGTTATTGCATTAGTAAGTATGATAGCGATGCATAGAGCGAATATAGGTATATCGAGTGGAATGTGTAAGTAAGGGTTGGGTTCCTTCACACTTCATTAACGATTTGGAAGGTGACCTCAGCCTCCGATTACATCTTGCTGATTGAACTGCCTCCGAACCGAAGCTGAATCCGAACCAACCACAATTGTTTAGCTGATATTTCACTCCATTCATTGTTTAGCTGATACTTTTGATTTAGATACTGTCTATAATTTATTAGATGCTTTTAAGAGGAAGGATGTGCTCCTGTAGAATGCAATTTTAATGCTAGGTTTTTGCACCGCCTTTATTTATCGTGTCTTTTTGTATATGGATGTGAAATTGCTAATCTGTGAACGAACACATTGAATAAATGAGCTATTTATTCAATGCGTTCGTTAACAGATTATATACCAGTTACGGACGCAAACATGTTGATGTCTCAGCGTCATGTACATGATATACGTACTGTATACGATTATATGGAAATAGCAAAACACGAAATCAATACTAGAGGAAACGAATTTAATGACTAACTTTAAGATGTAAATTCATACACAAAATACCTTGTCAATAGGAACTACAAAGGTAGAATAGTTGGAAATAGTAGAGTTTTCTTGACTTGACATAGTCCCATAAAAATAAGCAGTCAGAAAGTAAATCTCAGTGATTCATAAAATAATTTTCAGAATAACAATTTAATGAAACACATGTTGTTAGAATAAACGAAATATTTATGGAATAGCCATGTATGGAATTTCCGATCAAAAAGAACCGGAATTTTCGTGTTTTCCCTGTGTAGGCGTACAGAAATAGAGCAAAACAGATGGGCTGATGTTTGGAGGGTTAGGCTCGGGATGAATGTCGAATTTCGATGTGAAAGCAGCTTAGTGGTGAAAATAGTTAGCTCCGTTCCGTCGGTATTCGACGCGCCATGTTTTGAGCGCTGGTTCAGAGCCTGATGGATTGATTTGCACGCTTGCCCGATTTAATTAACGTGATTGAAATGGCGAGTAAATAAATTTATCTATTGATTAAAATAAAATAAAAACTCTGAGATTAGTCTTGAGACAGTAACACACGAACTAGGTAGTTTCTTATTTATGCTTTTACCAGCTTTTCATCCGGGACTTCATTCCCGTAGGAATTTTGTCGTAAATTTTCCAATATTTTTAATAGTTTTACTGCTATTTGGGACGGAGACAAATACAACAAATTAAAAACCATGAAAATCGGTCCAGTCGTTCTCGAGTTATAAGTGTTCAAACAAACCCGACTTTGTTTTATACATATATCAAAGATTTATAATACTTATGTTATGCTGTAGGTCATGCATCTACACGTTCAGAAAGAAGTAATTAATTTAGGTCTTTATCACTGTTCAAAAGCGCTTTTGTGATAATATCCAAAATAGTAATCCAAAGCAAGTTGTCAAATGACAAACGTAATGTCACTTTCAAGATACAGTGTGATAAATACAAATTAAACTAAAGTTCTGAAACTAAATAACAAATTCGGAGAAGTAAACAGAGGGGTGGCAAGGGTATCTCGCCCCGTCCACGAGCATTTACCTCAATCACTGATTGCTGGAGCGATCCAATCGTAGAGTAAGCATTAAAACTATCTCACATACCTTTACCCGCACATTTTGGATTGAATGTAAACTTTGTACTGCGGTTAGTTTATTAGGGATAGGGAGAACTGCGGTTATTCAGATTTTGGTAGCTCATTGCGTTCTTGCTTTAACGATGAAACAGGTAGGTAGAATAACTAATATGATCTATAAGTCCATGATCCATCTTCGACCTCATCTATGACCTTGGTCAAGATTGAGGTCAAGAGCTAAAACATCCTATAATAAAAATAATAAAAAGTTAGTAAAACTTTTTTTTGTGACTTTGTATTATACAGGTGGAATTTTGTAATGCCACCTGAAGGGAAAGTACTCTTAATACTGTAGATAGACAATTGTTCTCAAAGAAAACATTTCTTTATTTTTAGGGTCAATTATAAGGATAAAATCTTTCTAACAAACTTGATAAATTAAATAAAAGGAAAATTATGAAATCTTAAATTAAACCATTGAATTCAGCATGTTGGTATTGATCCATTGAATTTATAAGTCCGGATTTCATGGTTTTCCTTTCATTTAATTTACCAAGTTTGTTAGAGAGATTTCATTCTAATAATTGATCCTAACGATTGATACAATAAAAGTACAGGATATTCTTACAGATTTTAGTCGGTTCGATTCCCGGGAGTGGCAAGCGAATTTTCAAAAATCCTTGAATGCACTTTTCTTTTTTTTTTCAAAAATAAAGGAACGTTTTCTTTGAGTACAATTTTCTATGTACAGTATTAAGAGTACTTTCCCTTCAGGTGGCATTACAAAATTCCACTGTGTATATCTATCCATTCCAAACCAATTGTTATACGATTACAAACAAACAATGCAATTGAAAAAATTTGCTTACCATCTGCTTTCCACGAAAAAAACCATTTATTCTAACTGTAATTAACCAACTTGTTTTTCCAGCTCTTTCAATACAAATCAGTGTAAAAATGTATATTTTGTGGCTAACCTAAGACCCAAGTTATTTAACAGACGATTAGCAGCTAACCCAAGATTTGACAATTTCATTTTCATACTTTTTGTATGACATTTTGTCTGATTAACTTCTTAATCGTGGATTAACTAACTAACAGAGTATGGTGAAATTGGACCTTAACCTCATACTGTGCATTTTATTACCGACACTTTAACAGAGTTGGAAAAATAATCAAGCAATTATAATTTATCACAATCTTTTACATAACATTTCAATTTAATCCATTTGCAGAAGATAACTTAGTAAAATTGGAGTTAGCTAACAAGCATTTACTTTTCATTTGTAATTCGTTCAGTCAATATCTACGGGAGCGAGCTATTTTTGCGTCGTTTTTTCCTTATTTCCCAATCAGAATAAAGCCGAACTCTCTCGAGGACTCTCAAGTATATTTATACCTACTTTATCTTTTGTTACTATTTGATTTTATTTATCTGTAATAATGGAGGTGAGATCTTCTATAAAGCCGAACGATCGTCGTTCGTATTATTGCTAACTTAGGTCCATATTACAGAAATAGACTCAAATCTTGATCTATACTTAGGTATTGATTGACTTTCTCAATTTCAAAATGACAAAGATGACTGCTACTCAAGTATAGATCAGATTCTGAGTTGAGTTCTGTAATACGGACCATTGTCATTATTTAGATAAATAAATAAAAACTCTATTCATTGTAATGCTCTACCTAACCCAATAGAGGTAGAAAGCGTGACGTCCATGCATGTACCGTTTTTGTTTTTTACAGGTATTTTTCTTATACCTGATTAAAATCACATATCATACTTTAACCACAACATCTGTGAGTGTCCTCGAAGAGCAATATTAAAAATTGTATCCAGAAGTAAGTGGTTTATTTGGGAGTTGGTTGCGGCTCGCCAACTTCAAAGGAAGCTGATTATAAACCGGAGAGAGTGGCCAAAGTAAACGCAACTCCAAGACGGTCCACCGGGGACTCCAGCCGGGCGCCCGGGTAAATCAATATCACCTAAGCGGACTACAAAGTACATACATCCACTTCAAACTATGCATTTCAATTTATACTCGGCGAGATTCTGTCAAGAATTGTGATTCTTTAGAGGTTCTGCTACGCTTTTAGCAGGCTTATACTGTTCGGAATCGATCACTGAGGTTAAGAAAGATACTCACGGGGCGTCGCTTTTATCTCAAAAAGTCAAAAATTGCTTTATTTTCATAAAACATATACAATGTTTTTTGAAAACGTCATATTAAATACATTAGCAAAAAAGTGAATTAAATTAGCATTTTTTAATTTTAGCCTATTTTCAAAGTTGCAGTTTTCCTTAGGAGAAGAATAGGCAAGAAACTCCGAGGGTCGCTCTTTTTAAGTTAATCATATATTTCTAATTTTAATTGACTGAATATCTGAATAACTCTGGAGCTGAGCAATTTACTCCCATGGTTGCTTGTCTTACAGATAATCAGAAATTCTATAATAGTCCTTTTTATAATACTTTGTAGTATTGCCTCGTTGTGCAAATGTGCAACCTGATGTCAGTAGATGAGGTAGGAATCTTTTAGCTGACCATAACGTAAATTAATCACAAGGCTTTTCGTGCTTCGCAGGGCACGCTAAACCGTCTAGCTCCACTATTGTTGATTGATTCCAGTTGTTAAATCAAGGAGAAGCCATTTGGCATTTCAAAACCTGACAGAGGAATAAAACGAACAACTTTATAAAATGTTTGATGAGATAATGAATTAGGATATCTTGTTAGTACAGACGGCCGCATATCAGGTTACCACACTCTGTACGGCTGCGAAAAGAGCGGTTTTGCAACGAAACTGAAGTACCCTGATGCGCTGGCATCTGTACATATATGTAGATTGTTTCGAAAAAAAAATAGCATAGCTATAAATTCTTTATAATTTGAAATGATTAACCATTGTAATTCTTTATAAACTCTTATCGCAACCTTAACATTTAAACTGAAAACTTGCCTACATCACGATAAAGGCTTTGCTCCGAAACAACACTTTATGCAAAGAAGGGAACGCGGTAATCTGCGATAAGTGTGCCCAGGTGCTACGAGACGCTACGACGCTACGAGTATGCTACGGCTACGAGCTACGAAGTGTATGGAACAATGAGCCATTCTTAGCGAAAGTGAAGCGGTTTCACATTTCTTGAATTTTGCGCTTGAGATAAGTCTACATGACTTATTGTCTACGAGGCAACTTGGAATTGTTTTGTTAAAATACTTTTTAGGGGTCAACAATTATTTCGAATTAATTTTTTGTATTTTACTTATGTGGATGCTGATTACGAAATTTTTAAAAGACAATGTTACTAGATTGATCGGCTGACGGTGAAAGTGAAGTTTCACCGTCAGCCGAGTGGCGTGCCGCGCGACTTTGTCACGCATCAATCTCGAGTTGCAGAGAGTGGAAAAAAAAACACAATGTGCCAGCTGACAGCTATTCCCAGGCCTACTGTTGGAGGCAGTAAGTGAGACGCGAGATTTATACTCACGGCCGGTTTGGTCGAGTGGTAGTGACGCTGCCTCTTGATCAGCGGGTCCTGGGTTCGATCCCCAGTCGGGGCAAACCTTTGTGTAAAAAGCAGATGTTTGTTCTCGGGTCATGGGTGTTTGTGTTTGTCTTTATGTGTTTTCCAAGGGACCCACGACACAAGAGAAAACCTTAGTGTGGGCCTTTGAGTGTGTAGCGTTTATTTTTTTAATATATTTTTTTTATACTAACGGTTGTCAGTTGTAGTCATATCAAACCTTCGTAGTGGGTGAAAAGGTGAGACGATAGCCTATCACCATTATGCTTAATAGCCTTCACAATATTTTTGCCAACTGAGGCGTCTAGTAGTTCTTGAATCACATAGTGCTGTGCCGATGCCGATTCCATTAGGGACTTTAGTTGCTGGAGAATACAGCACTTTCTGACAACGCCATGCTACCTATTCGTAAGGAAATGGCTGGAAACTGGAAAGTCGTAAATAAAAGTTGGCTGTCTTTATGAAGCTCGTCTTTGAAGAACTGTGTCGTCATCAACGCTCAATAAAGTAGACATTTGTCTCAAATATGCAAGACGGAGAGACGGACCCCGGCCGATATTGCGGTCGACGGCGGGCGCTTAATATGGACACGCCCTATTACATCCATAATTCATCTGTCGCTGGCTTCTGCCTCACTGGCCTTTCGATATTGTAAAGAATAGCTCCTCTAATTGCCATTTTGACCTGAAGAAAAGGAATCGATGATCTAGCTTCAAATTAGCTGATCAAAGTAACCGATACGCTTTTGCATTTGGGGTGTCTTTGAGTCAGCGAAACTTTAGGGAGTGATTATCCTCATGAAACTAAACAAGTTTACGCACGGAATCTATATAAAGTTTAAACAAAAAAAATTACTGCTCACTATCGCTCAAGTTGTGTAGAGAGACGAAAGTTATTTTTATATTTCAACCTATGTTTCTTAAGAAAACATTTTCAGTTTAGTGGGCTAGCTCACTTCCTTAATTTTCGTTAACAAATTTAAAATTACCCTATTTATTTTTGTATCTCACCTAGATTGATCGAAAATAGATTATTATCTGATATTTTTAAGCAATATTCTTCATTGAATGTTATTTTTAGATAACAAGAATTGCATATTTAAATAGCCCTTAGAGAAACATTATTTACAGATTAATTATTAGTCCTACCTACTGACGGGAGTGATTTATTTTCGTGAAATCCCTGATATATATTTATCACTCCACCGAGTCCCGTGAATCACTAAAATAAATTGTGGAATCAAATAAATAGGATCGATTCAAAAAGTCGTCGCCCGTGTTGACTCTGCCGTGGTTAACAACGATTCCTGTTGGCTCTGAGAAGACAAATCTCTTTTCAACAATAAGCTTTACTGAATTCAGTTTCATTGCAATGTGAAACAATCGAGTTTAGAGTCCACAAGGATTTTCTCGGATGTTATGAACAGAATTTTATTGACTTGTTCCAATCGAGCCTTTTGTTTGTTTACGTTGCAATTGAAAAGTTGCGGTCTTTCAAAGCGAAATAGAATATAAAGTGCTCTCAATCGGATTGGTTGAGCACACGATGGAAATAATGTATTATTAATCTTCAGCTTTTTTTAATGGATTCATTTCAAACAAGAGCACATCCCGGATATCTTTCAAGTAGAAAAGTGACTCTCTAGACCTCCAAATGTCTTTGTAGCTCCATTGCGACCTGAGGTAGGCCCAATAAACAAATACACGTTCATACTTTGATATTGTACGTATATATTTCTATGTATTAATGTGACTGCTCCCTTTTTATGAGTGACAAAAATAGAAAGTTAAATATTTGAAGAAATCATCTGAAGCAGTTATTAAATTAAATATTTCTTAACTTCTGTAAAATATGCAAACAAGTGTTTGCTCCTCAAACGATAGTTGAGTTCTTAAATGGAGTTCACAGACAGGTGAATTTCAGGCAGTTATTAGTTTAGGATCACTTAATTAAATAATGGTTGCGTTAAATATTGACTGAGTTTATAGCAGGTTCCGATGGGTGAAGGGAGGGAGGCGAGGGGTGCTTCGTGCAGGTGTATCATTGGGGAGTTGGATAGAGCGATTTTATAATACACCTCATGCAGGGTTGGGAAAATTGTACTACAGTGTCCTGTTATAATACAACACTATGAAAAATTAATGACTTATTTATTTATTTTGTTTTCTCATTCTTTTTGTACTTTTGCGCTACTCTCGGTGTTCCTTGTATTTTTCCTTTCGCTTTTGGGTTGCTTGGAAGAGCTGTTTAGCGATAAGGCCGCCCTTGCACACTTTTGATTGTGGGATTGTATTGTAAATACTTGTTTTTCCCTGTGAAGTATGCAATAAAGTATTTATCTATCTATCTAACGCTTCAGAATAACTTTGTAACCTTTTGTTTAAACCTTTTGTATATTTTTGGTTTTATTTTTCAGACAGCTTTGCTTGTCACGCTGTACGTTCACTCTAAAGCTGAACCTTAGCCGTATTATATTTAGAATTAAGATTCAATTGTTGGCTGTTGTGTACGTCTTATTCATGAAATAAAATAAAATTACGTGTATTTGTACCTGTCGTTGTTTTGTATTTTGTGTGTCTTTCTGTCTAACAAACTGAATTGATTTTAAACATAAATAAATTCTGAAGCTTAAATTGAAGGGGTAATATTTCTCTGCAAAAATTGCTATGTAGATACTATGTTTGTCATTTGTATTACTGTTTTATTTTTATCGAAAATTGACATTCTGATTTTTAGGTATCTGAATACCAAGTCTCGTCACATGAAAAAGGCAATTTATTTGGTGTTCATATTTTTCCTTGCGAATAAATCAAATATATGCTATTAAACCGCTTCAGTATGGCGGTTCTGTTGTAAAGTATATAGACAAATAGAAATAACATTTTATTCACTTCACAAAACACAATAGAACAATTAAAAGTATTAGAGTTGTGACGGTGACAGGATTCTGACTCATCATGTTCTGTTGAGCGTCAAAAGCACTAATTTTTTGTCAGCATTTTATAAAATGAAGAATAAAAATATGTATCTAGAAGACATGCCAGCCCTACGTGAGTTAGATCGTGTATTGGCATTACGTAAACCATTTCCTGGCCATGAATAAGCTCGTTATTCTGCTAAACAAGCGTCGGTGTACCAACGCACCTATATATTGTATAATACTCTACTGCTTAACATATCCATTATATCATCTGTGATATCGGAGATAGATTTTGTAATTAGCTTGTCAGCATCCACATTTTGCTACAATTGTAATTCTAACTTCAAGGTTACTCTTAAAAGTTTCATCAAGCGCTTTGTTCTATGTTACATATGGGGGGTACCTTTGACAAAGACCCAAAAGCTGTTAGAGCGACCTTGCTAACAGGGAAACCTAATACATGAACAGAAAAAGATAAACATATAGATTTACTAGCACTTTAGTAAACACTTTACATCTTGCACAGCTGTGGGATAAAATGTAGTTTATTTCGTTTCCCAAGCTCTAGTCTATCTCTGTACTAAATTTCATCAAAATCAGTTCAGTAGTTTAGAATTGAAAGCATAAGAGACGGATAGACAGACATACAGAGTTACTTTCGCATTTATAATATAAGTAGGCACAGGGATTTTTCGTTAACAAGTGTGGACAATACAGAAAACAAAAACTCGAGAGATAATGTTACTTAGATAGATAGATAGATAATACGTTTATTCAATGACTAGCAACTAACTAACTTCATTTAAATACGTAAAATTGTGTCGATATTTCACAAATCTTTCAAAGGAAACAAGGACATTCTCAAATAGAAACTCTGTGTGAGAATTTGTTAAACATTCAAGCCTCGAGGCTCGTTTCACACAGAGATGAGAGCCGTACTTATTGTTTAACAGTTCATTAGCTAATTCTAGCACGATACGTTATTTTATTACAGTACTTCACAACTTATTAACATGCCTGTTATCTCTTTTAAGGGACGATAGAATTTGCAGAATTGTTTCAGGGTTTCCCGCTCCCCAAATTGGGTAATTGGTTGCCTCATTAAAATGATTTATGTACTCTTGAAAATAATATTTGCTTTCTTTTTCATTCTTGAGAGCAGTAGCTATTAGTAAATAGTGATGTAGATGAACAGAACAAAATCTTAAAAAAAATTGAAATAAAATTAATTTGCAAATAGAAACTAGGACATTTTACTAACTGCGGACAAAAAAAATATTTTTATTATAAGATATCTTCTTGTAATCATCGAAAATAAAAACATAAAATGAAACTTAAAAACCAACCTACTTGACTTACAAAAGCCATATCGGTATAAGAATAAAGCACTTCAACCCCGCCCCGTTGACAAACTAATAAATATACATATTTCTAAAATGATTCCACGGAATTTCGAACAACGAACTGAATACAACATACTAATATAAAATACCACAAAAACTAAAATTCTGTACACTTGCAACATCTTTATATCTATTTTCCCTGACCACATTCACAAATTCTCCAACTGGATTCTCTCGTCTGGCTTGCTAATTGAAACGAAATCTAACTACTTAATCAAATCCTGTAATACGGAATACTTTGAGCCCACAGGTATTCTGTTGGTTTTGTGCATCGGATTTACAAATGCAACCATATGAGTCTGAGACATAATGAGCCTTCATAAAGTTTTGCAGAGACATTTTGCTCACAATGAGAAGTAAGTAAGAATATTAAAAGTCATTATTATCTCATAAAGTTTCTTTCGGCCATATTGCAGGCGAGTCGTTGAATGCAATGCTCTCTAAATAAAAGATGACTCGAGCCCTCGACGGACAGGGCCAGTAATGGCACCTACTCTAAGCGCCGCTTTTACACTAACCTTCTACTGAATTTTTTATTTTCGGTTACTTTGTTTTCTTATATTTAGATACGTTCGGTAAGCCCGGAGGAATTTGTTCGAATCGATTGGGTTAATGAATACGAATAGTGTTGCGCTTGGAGCCAATTGAACGGGTAGCCTTCACTGAATGGTAAATATGAGTAATTTGTTACTTACAGCACAGGTTTGAGCTGGCTTCACTCACATGGACTACAAACAAATACACGTTAGGTACATCACGTGGACGTGTGCTCGCTACTTATACTTTTCCCCAGGTTTCAAGCGAAATCGATGCATCGGTGTAGACGTCTAAAAATAACTTCCACATTTTTTTTCTTGATAAGACCATTATTTTAAATAATTTAATAGGTTAGCTTAATTCGCATTACAGTAGTGTTGGCAGCATCATATTCATTTGATTTTCTTAACTATTTAGAATTGTAGAAATGATTTATTATCAACAGTCAAGATTGTTTATATTTTGATCCTGAAGTCACAACGAGGATATGACCCCAATCAAAAGGTAGGCTTAGTGATAATTATGAAGTAACCCGAAATAGTGTCTCTCAACTACTCTAACGTAGACTGGAAGAGATCCCTTCAGGGATAAATCCGCATTTACTACTAAATTACCTTTGAAATGTATTATATGACACTGTTTTTGAGCAATAAAGAATTTACATACATACATAGTTTTATTTATTTTCTTGAAACCTTAATTTAAGATCATGTTAGTTTCATATGAGACTTCAAGAATAAGAAATTTGACTTAAGTACTGGAAATCAAGAAACAATCATTCCAAGACCGAAAAGTCCAATTAAGGGTTAAATAAAACGTCCAATTAAGGCTTAAATGTGGGTGCTTTCTTTTAGTCCAACAGCTTACAATATGTAGACGCTTTGTTGGATTTTCTAAAGCGTGTATTTGCGATGCATCCTTGCATATTGGTGCATACGCGGACGATATTGCCGAGGAAGCTCGAATGCACGCGGATCGCCGTGGCCCTGACCGACTTCGCATGACCGATATCCGTGCACCAACCACCCCCCGCACCCCTCTATTCCCTCCGGACTTCCTTAAGGCTGTCAGCTAGTCCACGAACCGGCAAATCATGCTTTTATACCCCAGAAGAGCCACGAATCAGGTGATTGCAGGGATGTTTGTATAAGACCGTTGATTAAATTATAAATTATGTTAGATAAGACTAAAGTACAGGTATGTTTTGTACGCAAACGACCCTTACACACCCAAATTTTTGGGTTTTGAAGAAAGCTCAGTGCCGTGATAAATCTAAAGCAGTATATCCACAGTTTATATGCTAAGTCCTATCCGGTCGGGTAGGTCTGAATATCATAATGTAAATGTACTGATCAACACATAACACATAACTCAAAAAGACCTTTTCCATGACTGATTTTCTAAACGTCTCTATTTTAAAATATCGAAAATGAAACTGTCAAATTGATATGCCTACAGTCGCTTACATTTTTTTTAAAAAAAAACAAAGGGATTTTTCTTACAACGTCAAAGCACAGGTGACACATTATTTTTATTAATAGCCCCCTTTCACTGGGTTATTTAAAGCTAAATGCAGTGGCTATAATGTTGCCTATTTCAGTTCCTATAAAATATTCAATGTGAAGGAAGGTGTCCTTCGCTCTAAAAAAATGACATACAGCATCTCATTCCATACAATTTACCAACAAGCATAAAGTGCGTACAAATTCGACAAGAACCGGCGAAGTTTTTCATCAGTCTATCTCCAAGAAGTTCTGGAGTTGACACTCGATATCATGAAAGGAATCGATTTTCAAACATTCCCGAGCAATCCAACTTTTGTTAGAATACATGTAAACGTCTTTCTCGACAAACAATGGATTCTCATTACATACCTATTACATATTTCTGGATTTTTGAAAAGTTTGCGAAATGGTAATAATAAGTTACGAAATTTAAATTGTAATAATAACAAGATGAATAAAGTACGTTAAATATTTTGGACTCTTTATGCGTTCGATCTTATTCCACACACGTAAGGGGGAAAATTACTCTGTAACTATCCAGCCACTACACGCATAATGTCAGAAAAAGGCAAAATGGTAGAAATGCAGATAGCTACGCATTATGCCTGACTCGCATGTCCTCCTGTATGTCGAAATCATAACTGTTTTGTTATTTCTTTTGTTAATGTTGTTGTATTGTACATACAATAAAGTCCACTAAGTTATGAATCTGAGTTTTGTTTTTAGGTCGAAAAACCAAGTTTAAAAATATATTAGCTACTTAGTAACATAATATGATTTGTTTTAGGATGAATCTGTCTATATCCAAAACTTTTTGATAAACTTATGAAAGCAGTGGTTTGCAATTTTGTCTGTTAATTAAACATGCGAGTAGTTTAATACTTTATTAGAATAAATGTTAAGTAGAATAATAACTATTGGCTACCACTGAAATGTCAATATTTTTTGTATGTTTATCTTAACCAACAGTTATAGTTCATCATGTTATTAGAAAACTTCTTCTTTAGACAATCGAATTTTCCAAACTTTTTATTAGAAAACAGATTTACCAAAATGTACTTTGTGGGTGCAGCGGCAAAGCTAGCTATGTATCATACTTATCTTTTCATAAATTAGTTAGTGGCTTAGCTCACTCGACGGTAATTTATGAAGCCACTGGTAGTAATATCTTGAGATATGTAAAGCAAATTTATGAAGTTTGAGATATAAACTTGAAACCAAAATCAAGACTATGGTGATGCATCAGTATTTGAGCTTTTAACCGATACGGCGATATTTGTGCACAAATGCCTAGTTCATTTTTTTTAATTTTTCTCTTTTCGGAAAATTTTGGGATCTTTAATTTTTGTAGGTATGTACGATGGAAAAAATAATATTTATAAAGAAAACACTGTTATGTCACTACCTGTTTTTGTCATAACATATAATAATGGTTATTTTCCGGCTATGTTAGTTATTTATTAATTAAATAAATATACATTTTCACCAAAAAACCTTTAGCCTTTGAGTGTTAATGACCAACCATAATTTCATTTCCATGACGAATTGAACGGTATCAGGGTATCAGAGGTGTCACAGGCTAGTGACACAAATACATTATGGTAGTTTAATGTGATGCCGTGATACTATGCATCAGATATGTCCAAGATAGTCCGTTATATTTTTATTTTATATGTATATTAAAATATAACGAATGTTCTTTCTATTTATGTGAATTTTCAACATAGTAGGTACGTGTGAAGTATGTATGTAGGTACTTCTATGTGTGAGTTCGAGTAGCCACATTGGTCGGTTTGTACCGGAGGTCAACAAGCTGACAGCTCCTAATGACGGTGATGTATGTACCTGCCTGCATTTGCATAATTTGTAAAGCCTCACTAATTTGGACCTTCACCCTCCAGCCTCGAATTCCAACGATAACGTATAGATAAACATAACTCATCCGCACTCTACCTTTTGCCCTTTATACTTTATTCAAGGCGTGCGAATTTACAAAAATACTGCCTTGGTTTTTATAAACATAGAATTAAAAGTTACGTGCAAAATATAACAGGTACGCATGCATATAAACACTTAATTATATAATACACACTTTTACATATAGGATTTACAAAAAATAAGAAAGCATAATGTAAAGGTGGTAGGTACCCCTTAGAGGGATTTCTTCCAACTAACCTTGGAAATTACGAAAGGGTCACTTCTGTTTGTAAAACATTTACAGGTAAAATTTAATAAAACTAAAATTATAGATATTAATAGAAAAAGAAACAGAAAATACTAGGTAAGATTAGGAGTTTTTCTCAAAAGAATTAGGATAGATCTTTCGTAGGTAACGTTAGAATCAGCTACTGGTGCATTACAATATAAGTCGTAGACTAGCCATAAACAATTTATTGATTTTTAACTTAAAAAGGTAAAACGCTTTCTGTCGTCCCCCTTCACGTGATATTGGTTGAAATAATGTGCTACAAAATGGCACATAAGTGAGAGTACAAATCGCATAATGGTAACGACACAGGCACGCTAATGAAAATGGAATCGATAGTAGCACAGCCTCGTTAACCACCGCTTTAATTACACAGATACTCATTTCAAGAGCTCGTTATAAACGACTTATATAACCGAGACAGACTCCACGACGTAATATTGACGATAATTGAGAAAGTTTACGAATAACAACATCAAATATGTATTCTGTGTCTTCGTTATTACTATTAATATCATCTGATATTAATGATCCTGATTTATTCTTAATTGTTTACCTTTTAGAAGGTACTACAAAACATATTTTCATGAAAAATAAGCTCTTAGATTTTTTATTCAGTTAATAGGTATTCATGTTTTTAATCTTTATTAATTTGGGACTTATAACAACAATCAATTTGTTAAAAACCTCGAAATTTTCCACAACATAAAAGTGTTCTCAATAACAAGGGGTAAACCCCTGTGTTAAAATGATTTCATAAGCGTTCGCTCAAATAAAACATTTTTTCAACGCTTTTCGTTCAAAATTATCAAGATAAAACAAATTAATCAGTTTATAAACAAACATATCATTTTTTCCATCAGTTTTAACTCAACTTGAAATTTACAACGGAATCAAAACAATTTATAATTGAAAAAGGCTTCGATGGGAAAAGTTAAATGGAAACGTTTTGAGAGCAAAACGAGAATATTGTATTGTAGAGAGACAGACGCAGGATGACCTACGACTTTTTGAATAACAAGTTAAAAATAGAGACTCGTCTAAAATCTTTAAATATGGGCCTTTTTATAATTCGAACGGCACGGCACTTCAAAATTTGAATTATCATTGTTATATGCTCTCGGCTTCTAGTATTGCTATTACATACAATGGTAATACAATTTTCCGTGCCGTTTTCGAATTATAAAGCTTCTTAAGAATTACAAATACATGTTGTCTCGCATACGGGACAATTTTAACGCCAATAAACCCAAACCTCTTTAAAGTTTGAGTGAATATATAGGCATCTTACACACACACATAAACATATACACCCACACACATTCACACCCACACACCTACACAGACACACACACACACACACACACACACACACACACGTCACTCATAGGTATTCTCAGTCACACCCTAATTGTTTTTTTTTTCTTTTTATTTAAATTATCATGAAGTACTTTACTGCCTGAACTCATGAACATTTTTAAATTAAGTAAAAGCTGTTTATAAAAAATTTAGTTTACTCACCTGATGTATGTGACACCTAAAGGAAGAGCGGTGCCTCCTAACACAAGTTTTAAAAAAACTTAAAAGGAGACTCCAGCCCCCGTATCAATAATGTAAAATGTTTTTTGGTGAAAATAAAGATTTTATTATTATTTTTATTATTATTATTATTATTATCTTCAGAGTGAGTTTACTACACCTTCGACCACATCTTGACTCCTGAGCTAGATTTAATTAGTACTTACATTGCTAATATTATTTACTGTATTTAGGCTTAAATTTTACGTAAATATCTTATTTAATCATTCTCTTTAAGAAAAACGTCGAAATTCAGAGAACTAAAGTCCTGTAAATTAAACACGAAACGGAATTCAAAAACTAGTTATTAAATTAATTTATACTTACTAGCTTCCCACCCAGGACTTTGTTCGTGGTAATTTGGGAAAATGATTTGTAGCTTATGTGCTATTCCAGTCTATCTCTGTGCAAAATATTTTTTTTTTCAGTCGTTCTGTCGTGATTAAGTAACAAACATCGATTTTCACGTTTATAGTATTTAAGATAGCAAACTGTTATTTCGAATTCAATCCTAGACCATTAGTCATAAACACATCTGACTAAAAAGGATGACCGAATCCGACAGTTCACTGGATCTATGAAGGTGACTAGTATTTTATAGTGAGGTTATTTTTACCCTTACAAAATTAGTTGTCTCCTGGTACCAATACTTATCAACTCTTTTGCACAGACATATTTTGAATGTAAATATCGAAGTAATACCTACTCCAAACGTTTAAGTCCAAGTCAAACATTAGGAAAGCCGATTAAAAGATCGAGATATTTCGCAATTAAGCTGAAATCGTATACCATTATTAACTTGAATTTTAGATGAAAGCATTTCTACTAAAGTAAAATGTTTAATGGAAAAAGTTTTAATGGGATTTGATGAACGAAACGGTGTTAGTACAAATTTCTTAAAAGAAATTTTCTCAGTTACGGAGGATTCGGCTTGTTCAACGTCAAGAAGTTATCACGTATTAACAATCTCGAGACTTGTTGAATCAGTTGTTTTCTTTCTCATTAGAGCAGAAATTTTCAGCCACTTTAAACCTTTGTCCTTTGGCACGTGAATTTGGTCAAACACTTCCTTGAAGTTATCTTCAAGGGTAGGTGACAGTTTTCATAATATTTGCTGTCCAAAATATATTTTTTTGTTTTGAACCATGGTGGGTAGCGGAAAGAAACTAAGTGTTTTAGTCGATACCTTAGGTATATAAGCCTATTCATCTAAGGTGGTCGTAAAAGAGATACGAAACGCAATAAAGTTATCTCGATACTATAAATAAAGTCAGGGACACACGTGCGTAAACTAAAAGCGCGTTTTGGTCTCTGTAGTACCGGAGAGACATAAATTACAATAGAATGGTCGAAGTTGCGACTCTAATGCCAGATTGAGCAGATTAAACGCCGATGAGAGGAAAACTCTCCAATCGACCTGAATGGGTCACATTTTTTCCGACCTCCCCAAATAGCCTTCGTAACGAGTACTAAATAAAGTGGCAGCCCGGTCTCGAAGCAAGCCATTTTGTTCGTAAAGGGAAATGTTTCAGACTCAAACTAATGAGACACTGAGTTGCTGACAAATAACCTGCTGCAATCATACCGAAATCAAATTAAACATAGCTCATCATAGTGATAAGCTTAATGTTTCAACAAAAACCAAAACAATTAAAAAATAAGAGCTGCCATTACTAAATTCTTGTTTGATATCATCGTTATTTCTATATTAAAAATATGTTTCCACTTACCTAAAGATCATATATCGGGATAGAAAGTACCTGAAATAAAATCATCAAATTTATCTATAACTTTTATACAATAACAATACATAAGTATATAAAATGTTTATTAAATCAGAAAAAGTTAAAAAAAGTGTAAGATGTATAAAATAAAGTACTTATAATATATTGTGCCTGAACCAGATGTAAAAAACCTTAAAGGTAATAGTACATTATGCTACAAGTGTGCTAAGTTGGATATTACATTGGCGAGGGCTCAATGGAGCCAAGAATGTAATATCCAATGCGCACGACGTTTTTCAACACGTTTTTCAACAAGAAATAAAAACTTTCCTTTGATATTGACGGCAACAAACTATCACTTGCATGTTGCGCCTCGGAAAGTATTTCTGGCGGTGTACCCATGTTGGTTTCCTGTTCTGCACTTGAAGAAGACATTTTTTGTGTTGTATTTCTGACAATAATAACAATCTGATGAATACAAATGCCGTTTGTGAAAACCAAGTGAAAACATCTGAAAAGACTAGAGGCGCGATCTTGTTTTCTTTTTTCGCTCGCAAAATGAGATTCACATTGACAAGTAAGTATGCCATACAGCCAAATAATAATAAAAAATACTTAACTATATATTTTCATATTTTAGCATAAATAAATGATAATTTTTTGTTAAATTTAAATGATTTAGTAGAATGATATTTTTATTTACAAATAGTTGAATATTTAACCTTAAAACAATGACATAAGACCCACTTTATGAGCAAATGTGGTGAAAAATATGTTTAAAGTACTAATTTCTCAAAATATTAAATGCCAACTAATAAATTTATTTATTAGCTTATTTGGCGTAAAGATAAATTTAAAACTAACATAAAGTTTTCAATTTTTTTTTAAATCATAAGATAACTACTATGAATAGTTATTTGTTTACATTAGCTAGGTTATAAATATAAATATGCTATGAGGTTAAGTAGAAAACGGAATAGTCGTTTTACAAACAAAGTACATAGTCACATTCAAGATGTTTAAACTGCTTTGATAAAAAAATATCTACAAATGGTACTTGTAATTTGCACAAAAAATCTTGTTCATATTGTAACGCTGGAGGCAGAAGCCTTAAAAACAGAGTTTCTAAGTGTCGATCATTTTTCCATAATTACGTACATTTTCCTGCCGATCGCCAATTTTAACTTTCAAACTTTGTCTTTAGTAAAATTGCGGGAGTTTCTACCATTTTTATAATGGATGGGAATAAATTATAAATTAATACAAATTCTTGCTATTTAAATACAATATGGGAAAACTTGCAAGAGATGTCTAAACAGAATATTAGATTGTTCTAGAAATTGGAAAAATACTTCAAGATTTTCAATACTGATCTTTATAAATACGAACACAACATACTGCACGAATCATGTAAACCCACTTCATGGAATCTAAGATAAAAAAGTTGAGTATGTAATATTTTTTTTACTTCCATTAAGTACATACATGTATTCAAAGAGGAATAGAAAAAAATACTTATCTTGTAGCTGAAATAAATATTACTTTATTACCAGAAAACATATTTAAATTGTAACAAGAGGTAACGATGTTAGCGGCTGACCGTTTTGTTCGGAAACCCATGTTTCAAGCCTTCTCGGGGCTACATATTAAATTTACATGGTTTCCCTTGAACAGTTACATACAGTAAATATTTAAAAACACAAAACAGTGTTCTCTGCTTAGCTCAATGAAACAAAGGCTTGAACTTATGTATGTAAGGAAATGTCGTGACAAAACGTTATCAACACAAATAATTTTATCTTAGTTGGGAAAATTGTTTTAAAAGACTGTAATAAAGTACATACGCAACAGGTACTCGTTAAATATATTCGTGCCTACGCACGAGAAATACCTTCTGCCTCCACCGCAGAAAATTTCATAATTAACAAAATATGCAAATTAGAATTGCGCTCAAGTTGGACCCAAGACTTCATAAGAGAAGAAAAACTCAGGAAATGAAATTTCATTTTCCCTTCGTTGCTTTACAGAGAATTATCCAGTTTGTTAACTAAATACAGACGTCGCGTGCTAGGTTGTTTTTGTTAATGCTAGACTAGGTACAAACTTCTAACAAAGACTAATTTACAAAGAGTAAAATACTCCATGGATCTCGTCAAGCTCGACAAAAATAATTGATGTAGATAGTAGTTGCAAAATGTAATAAAAATATTATTTTATGTATCTTTACATCTTTATTACAGGAAGAGAAAACGAAACCTTCAGAAAATCAATTACGAACTTAACTAAAGCTATCTTTGAGGTTGTAAAACGTAACTCCAATACTAATTTGAAGAAAGTAGTTCCGGTACTGACTCAAAGAAATTGCAATCTGAGATTGTAACTCAAAGTGTTACATGTATTTACTGAGACAAACGTTGCAGAACACAAATCGCCACGTGTACGTACTCGTATATACGTTATACAGAATACAGCACGAGACTCGCTCGATACAGCTCTGGTTGCCAGACCTCACTCCGCACGCTCGCAACATGTGTTGCCGCTTCGTGTAGATTTATACAAAATCCACAAATATTGTAAGATACGCGAAATTCAAGTATAAACAATGTATGATTTTTTGTTCAACCAAAACTTTGAAGAAAAACTGGCCAAGAACGTGTCGGTCCGCGTAGACCGTAGTTGCTATAACACATTTTCTAACTTGATCGACCTTTAGACGTAATTCCACGATCCCTAAATTGAAAAACGTTCTTTACAAATCCTTACTATTTTTAAAAAAGCTATCCAATGTAAACCCACACAGTAAAAGGCAGCCGAAAACCATATTTTTTTTTTCAAGAATTTACTGTTTCAAATTACAGACTGAAGGACCTTAAAACTAATTTGAAAACCTAACGCTCTCGCGAAAAGAGCTAAAAAAGCTAAAAAAAAATATAATAACACACCCTTTAAAACCGCCTACACATTTGTGTAATAAACAAATATAAAACTCTATTTATTAATTTAAAAAAGAATTTTTGACACGAAGTTTTAAATAAATCCATAAACAAAAAAATACGCAGAAAACGGTCCAATATAGTGCTTGAGTACCAGAATTTCGGTGAAAAAGCTGAACAGCCCTTCAAGCTTTCGGGGAAACGACGAAAATAGAAACTCAAGTTGCTTTAGATTCTAAACTGTATAATGTTTATTTGAGATTATATTAATGTGCTTCAGAAGTCTCCTAATAAAAAAAGTTAATATTTTATTTGCTATTCTTCTAATTGGCAAGTACTAACGTGTGCTTGCAGCAATATTGAAATGTAGTACATACTTACTAACTTGACCACCTAATACGTCATGATAGATGGTCGATTAAAGTTACCCTTGAACGTAGATAATATAAGTAATTGAATTTCAGCTGTATAAATCTCAAATATCACAGCGGAAGCTGTGCTTCTATCTGCATGTGAAGTTTTTGAATTTAAATTTTATTTTAATACTTACACAGTTGTCCTACATTGATTTTTTTTAAATACTTAACGAAACACGTACGTAATCAAAAGCTGTTTGATGTATAGCAAGATTTCAAAGCAGAAAACATTCTAAAAGTACATAGCTTCTTGAATATTTTTCCAGAATTAATTTATTTACCCTCGATACGTCAAAATACAACCATAAAAAAAACAGAAGTAAAACAGTTTCAACTGAACGTTATTCGAATGACCATTTCATTTCCGCATCGATAGTTTCGTCCGTAGCGTTTTTCTATTTTGTTTTTTCTTTGATAGCAATCCGAGCTATTAGATGAAGCGGCGAACTAATCAAATAAAGCGGTAGAGAACATTTGTTATTGGATAAACGAGCGGTTGGACAATTAGTCAACGGCTGCCTTGGCAATTGATACTCTACTGATATAGATAGATGGACACTTGGGAACAGATAGTTGATAGTAACTGATAGATGTTGGCTACTGGGCCCCGATTCTGTAACTTCAGTTGTGTCGATGGAATGAAGGCCATTTTATCTGTTCAGGTGGCGAAATTGAGAACTATTTAATTTTCATTTACTCGCTGACAACCACTTCGACCAGCAGCGCCACTGCCAACTGAACGTGAAGTTGCAAACCTAGCAACAAAAATTCAGTTGGCGGTGGCGCCAACAGTCAAAGCAGTAGTCATCAGATGTATAAATTTTGGATACTTCTCAATTTCGCCACCTGAACGGATAAAATGGCGACCTTTCCATCGACTTAGAACATAAGTTACAGAAATCGGGGCCCAGCAGCTTTAGTACGACTGTAATAGCGTGCGGAATGCGCCGCGGTCCGATGTCAAAATGTCAACATTGACAACGCCAGAGGGCCAGCAAGCCTTGCGCGGGGCCCTCGCGCAATTAAAGTGAAGTTTCAGCGTCAGCCGGGTGGCGCACCGCGCGAGTTTGTCGCCGTGTAGTGCTCGAGCTGCAGGTAGAAACAATCTTTACCCGACCCTTTGAACACTTTTGTTTGACTCATCTACCTTCAACCAATATCATACATGTTAGCCATACATATTCAACACAAAGTTACAGAGTACCGACAGACAGCTAGTGTTTATTATCCTAAGTTTTTGATAACGTATAACATAATTTAAGAATAACACGGGTCGAAATTCGCGTATACATTACGTTTTATGTGTGCAAATTACGGAAGTTTAAAGTGTTATAACGTATAACATCTGAAAAAAGAAACCAAAAGACCGTGGTGTCACAGCAAGTCTCACAAATCACAACTGTGGTGGAAATAACTCCACCTGACCTGGAAAATCCCAGCCCGTAATAATAATTTTAGCTCGAGCACACGCCGAAGCGATCTCGGAATATAAAGGGTCATGATTTCGATTGTACTTTTTGTAATTTTATTGCACCCGCAAGTTTAGTTTGTCTCTGCACATTTTAAGTTATTTGCAAGTATCTAAGGCCCGTACAGAAGGAGACTCAAGTCTTGATCTAAACTTAAGTATTGATTGTCTCTTTCTGTGACTATCAAAATGACAAAGACGACTGCTACTTAAGTATAGATCAGAGGCTAAGTTGCATTCTGTAATACGTACCTAAACAGATTTCTGCAAGCGCCAAATATGAAATTCTCAAAAAATTGACTTTCTTCTCTAAAACTGATTGCACACTTTGTATGGAGAGGAATGAAAGTTCCGTTGGTATTTTCATAAATTCAAAATCACCAACTTGAGGATAGTGAGGATAAAGAGATAAATAAGGATAGGTAATTAAGTATTTAATAATTGTATTATTCTATTTAAAAAAAAATAAACGCATTTTTAAAAAGCAGCTAAAGTTGTTCCGCTTCCATTTAAACGCCCTCAGAAATTTGTTAAATGTATAATATGGAATTGTGAAAAGTATAATATGGAATTTATACTTTTCACGAGATGTTTGAATTTAATAGTGATAAGATAACAATCTTAATTTATTAAAATGAAAATCCTAACTGACTGATTCAAAACACTGTCCAAATATCTCAGAAATATCTCAGTTTTCGAAGGGGTGAAATGATCAAACCAAACTCAACAATAGGTAGTGGATTTTAAAAGACCGACTGTCAACGCTATCTATTAGATCTGTAGCCCGGGGGGACATTTATATTACTAAAAAAGGTTACCGTTTGTCTTTGTGAAATTATTATAGATTTCGCCATTTTATATACTACTATCATTCCACCCGGGCCTTCGTTTCCGTGGGAATTCGGGAAAATCATGTACTCTATGTCCATCACGGATAATGTAGGATTCTAAAATGGTGAAAGAATTTTTTAAATCGGTCCAGTAGTTTCGGAGCTATTCAATGCAAACTAACAAACAATCAAATCTTTCCTCTTTATAACATTAGTATAGAAAAGTGTGATAGCCCAGTTGGTAATGAGCCAGACTTGTAATCCGAAGGTCGCGGGTTCAAATCCTGGTGCGGGCATTTACCACTAAATTCGTCTTTTCGGATTTTTTTGGTATGGATTTATAATTATCACTTGCTCAACGGTGAAGGAAAACATCGTGATGAAACCCACCTGTCCTAGAAAATTCATTTTCGAAAGACGAGCGCGGTCCACCAGTCCGCATTGTGCCAGCGTGATGGACTATGGCCTAAATCCCCTTTGTATTTCGAAGGGAGGCCCGTGCCCCTCGGCGGGGACGTATATGGGCTGGTAAGAAATAGAAAAGTGAGGTCTTAATGACCGTAACCTGCCGTAACCATATGTAGTGATAAGTTGAAAAATCTCTTTAGTCAAAAAGTTATTTAAATTTTTGAGCTACCGTTTCAAATTTTTACATCTATTAATAGGCCCTCTTGACAAACCATACACCTACTTTAAGACGATTTCTGTGGCCGGTTTAGATTTTAAGACTCATTTCTTCTTCATGGACCAAATGAGTTTTAAAATCTAAACCGGCCACAGAAATCATCTTAAAATAGGTATATGGTTTGTTCAGAGGGCCTATTAACAGATATATAAATTTGAAACGGTAACTCAAAAATGTAAAAAAATATATCACAAAATATGGTTACGGCGGGTTATGGTCATTAAGACCTCACTTTTAGTATATAAAATGGCGAAATCCTTACCCTGAATGGCGAATCCTTATTATATAATATTATAAACGCGAAAGTTTGTATGTATCGATGGATGGATGGATGTTTGTTACTCTTTCACACTCAAACGGCTGGACCAATTTTGATAAAATTTGGTAAGGAGGTAGCTGACACTCTGGATGAATTTTTCCAAATTCCCACGGAAAATGTTCCCCGGGCTACAGATCTATACTGATTTTATGCAAAACATTAAACAGTATGAAGTGTAAACCAAGGTCCGGTATTAGATGTGTTTGAGACACAATGCAATCCAATACCGCAAACGCTGCCAGTAATGCCGGTGGTTATTCGAATGTACTGAGGCGCAGCTCATCATGTTACCCATTATCATTGCAAAACTGTTCTTGTCGTAACGGCACTGAGTGCGCGCATTTGGTACCCTAATGTGCGGCCCTCCTTAGAATCAAAAATATTTAAAGATTGACAAAATGTACTACAAGGGATTCATTTTTATTTTTAAGGCGCAGGCTGCTTTTTTATAAAGGGATAAATTATCTACTTACTTTGCAAGACTGATTCGTTTTTTTGTTTTTTTTTTTTGCGATAATATTATTGTTAGGAATAATATAATAATATCGAGCTGCTGCTAAAGCAAGTCGCGTAGTGATCGTGTATAATTTTGATGTCATTTTCGTAATTAGCACCCCCAAAACCTATTAAACGACACCTGAAGTGTCAATGTCAATATCAGCTTGGCTTTCGGCTCGCCTCACTTTTAGCGTGGAACCTTGTATGGCAGCCATTTTGAATTAGGGTACACTTCGTCGTAAATGCTACCCTTGTGAATTATTCCACATTTTTTTCATTATAAAAATTAATGTTTCCCAAATGGATTGCTGAATTGTTGAATTGCTGAACTCCTTATATTTTTTAAAAAGCTATCCTAGATAATCCACTCGATGATATCGGCGAGAAAAAAAAACCATCGCCCTTTCACGTGTATGGGAAAAACAATTTTTTTCCACCTTTATATTTTATAGATCTGTCAGCGCAATCAATATGTATGACCATGCCAAATTTTAGCTCTGTACTACCAAGCATCTAATATTAGTAAATATATTCTTATTAATCCTAACAACGTTTGGCACTTGGTCGACTATTACTCGCAAGCTTGAAGGGCCAACTTATGTGTGATAGTTTTCCTTTTAATTTCTTTGTATATTCTATCACCGTGAATTTTTCCACATTTTTAAAAACAATCGTTTTGCTGGTAGAGGGGACACTTTTTCTTAACAAAAAATTTCACTTTGAAAATTAATTTATCGCAAACGGAGTGCTGAATCGAAAAACGTTCTTAGTAAACCCTTTCTATCTTTTAAAAAGCTACCCTATGATATCACACTCGAAGATATCGGCAAAAAAAATCCATTGCCCTTTCACGTGTATGGGAAACATCCGAAATATTTTTTTCCACCATTTTATTTTTTCAATTTGTTGGTGCAATTAATATGCATGACCATGCCAAATTTTAGCACTGTAGTACCATCTAATATTAGTAAATATATTCTTATTAATCCTAACTAATTTTGGCACTTGGTCAACTATTACTCGCAAACTTGAAGAGCCATCTTATGTGTAATAGTTTTCCTTTTAATTTCGTTGTATATACTACCATCGGGAATTTTTTCACATTTTTAAAAACAACCATTTAGCTGGTAGAGGGGGGGGGGACACTTGTGTTTAACAAAAATTTTAACTTTAAAAATTTATGTTTCACAAACGGAGTGCTGAATCGAAAAACGTTCGTAGTAAGCCCCTTCTGTCTTTTAAAAAGCTGTCCTATGATACCCCATTTGATGATATAGGCGAGAAAAAAAAAATCATCGCCCTTTCACGTCTATGGGAGACACCCGAAAATTTTTTTTTTCTAAGATTTTACTCTACAGTTCTGACGGCGTAGTTTATATGTATGACCATGCCAAATTTCAGCTCTGTAGTACTAAGGGGTTCTTAGGAAACCCGCGGACAGACGGACAGACGGACAGACGGACATGGCGAAACTATAAGGGTTCGTAGATTACTACGGAACCCTAAAAATCAACAAACTTGAGTTCTAAGATAGCTCCTATTGTAATGGATGAATGTCAACGTATAAGTGCTCTTAGCTGTGCATTGTGCATATTGCAAGCTCCGTTGTGGTGATATGCGAATAGCCACAGGGAATTTGATTGTGGGATCCGCTATAACGTACACATCGCTTCGCTTTTGTAAACGTATTTCAACGTCCAATAACTGAATAGAATGTAGCAGAATCCACTTATTCATCAACTTTCTGAAGGCTCGAAATGATTACTATTTTTAAGACAACCAAATGGAAGAACAGGGTTCATGCCTAGTAAATTATCTTTTTACCATACCCATACTAAAAATCCTAAAAGACGAGCGGTCCACAAACCAGCAAGGCCCCTTCGTGTTTCGAAGGAAGGCCCGTGCCCCTCGGTAGGGACGTACCTATACGGGTTGGTAAAAAAAACCATAGAATTCAAGTAAACTCTAGAGTATTGAGTGCTTTTTGAGAAAGCTGTATAGTTTTATGGGTTCTTTAAAGATTTTTAGTAACAAATCAACAATATAAGCTATACCCATTGGTATCCGTACGCCGCAAGCTATTCCATCCCGTTGATATCGATTGGTACGTATTTGTAAGCATTGGCCGCTTCACATGTCGCACAAAGCAATATCGGCGGCAGCTGTTCACGCGATCATAAGTAATCGCCCCACGCTTATTGACATTACATCATAGCAAACCAGAACAGGAGGTGGCTACGACTGTGTACTAAACATGTTTACACATAAAACCTAAATGCGCTCTGGTTTGGTTTTAAGGTAAAGACGGATTTATTTAGTCAGTTTTCCATAGGAGTTTCATTTTGATCTATATGTAACTGTCATAAAGACTACGTTGATATGTTGGTATTTTTATGAGGGCTACAAGCCACAAATACATTTATTTTAAATATGTTAAGGTCTTTAGAAGACTAAAACAGCAAATAGGTGAATTCATAGCGGAATATGGTAAAATAGAGAGGAATGTTTTTTTTGACGTCGGCGCCGGTTTGAACAGGACCTAGTTTAATAATATAATAATAAAATCATTTTTTGTCAGGCATCTAAGGCCCATAGATAAATACCTTAACTAACATACTTACATATGAAATTTAAAAAAAAAACTAACTCACACTATTTCCCGGGTGTTTTTCCGGGGGTGTCTGCAACCGGGAATCTTCCTCGGAAACGGCGGAACACCACGCCCTCCGGCCAAAAGCTCTTCTTCATGACTGTCCTTAATGAAATAAGTATTCGCACAAGCTTTTTTGGCAATATAAATACTAAGATAATTATGCCATGTGAGTAATTGTTCAGCGCCGACGTCAAAAAAAACATTCCTCTCTATTTACCATATTCCGCTATGAATTCAACTATTTGCTGTTTTACCCGTAACCACTACTTACTCGTGAACATAGCTTTAAACAATTATTTCACCCTTTTTGAAGGCGGGTCAATTTTTTGTTAAAAATATTTTATTTTTGTCTAGCCTTCTCCACCCCACTGCTGGGCAAAATGAAATTGTTATTAGATTGTGTTCTTTTTCTTGTTCTC
Organism: Aproaerema taeniolella; assembly: GCA_949987775.1. NCBI lineage: Eukaryota > Metazoa > Arthropoda > Insecta > Lepidoptera > Gelechiidae > Aproaerema > Aproaerema taeniolella. The sequence goes on along the minus strand of OX465258.1, from coordinate 4,632,740 downwards.
TCTCTCCTTGTGTTGTAGTTCACTTAGCTACTTCGCCAATTGACACACCTGTCTAAAGAGAATTTTAAGGCAGTAGACAAGATTAGATCTTTGTCTATTGGAAGCACTAATGGATAAATACGGTCATCAAAGAATCAAAGAAACACATCACAGAGCGCATGCGTTGTAAAGTACAACACATATAGACAGCGACTCAATCTGGCTTTCTCGTAATTGGTACCAAGAGGCAATCAATCTTAATATCCGAATGTGAAGGGACCAATTTATATCCCGATTTAATGCTAAATAATACATAAGCTGTGTGTATTTTCTGACTATGTAAACTGAACCTAAATCACACCCAAGAAACAAAAATACACCCTCTCTATAAAATCCCAAAAGGCATTCCAAAATCACTTTTAACTTTAATTAAACCGTCTGTTACACTTTTAGAACTAAGCCCCTTGCTGCCACTAACCCAAATTTTGATACAAAGATAAAGTAAAAAAAAGCTAAAGAATCTTGCAGTACCTAGAAAATTAAATGACGAACTTTTCCGAAAGAAGAAGCATTCTTTACAGAATGTCTAAATTTGGTTTCCTTAGCTCTAAGAAAAATACCTACAAAAGGAAAAGCGGTTCTGTTTTCATTTAATTAAAGGCAGGTACGCACTTAGGTGGCTTAGGAGTATACGAACGTTATAAATCTCGCGAGTTATATCGCCCAAGACGCCAATTTTCCCTTATATCTATCGCGGAACCCGGCGCGCCTCATTTACATACACTTTGCTGACCCAACATCGATAAAACCCTTTTTATCGCACTAAAAAGGGATTTCTGAGGTTCAACAAAGAATTTCCACCATCTTATTTAATAAAAATCGTATATGAATTGCGATCCCTTACGGCTTCGACGCAAATTGCACTCGTGGAGATAGAGGATGTAGTAAACAGACTTTTGAATAACACTTTGTGACGAAAAGTTTTCAAGCTGAAGTAGCAGGACACTAGTAAAATGCGAGCTTATGCTCATCAAAGTGATTGGAACCAATCTCGATCACTGAGTGATTAGGACACTGTATTATACACACATCAACACGGTCTAGGGATATTGCATGATTTTCCATACAAAAGAGGTCTGTTTGAGAAGCTATAAAAGCATACTCGAGATATATAGAGGGCTACAATTTTCAGACGGGCAAGTGCTAAACCTGAATTTTTAATTCTAGTCAACAAATTTTGTTCTACTTTAAAATTGTGAAAACGAAATGCACTTTTTGCATGCTTTTTGTATGAATGGCATGCTTTTGTATAGTCGAATTTACGCTTTTTTTTCATTTTCGTCACGTTTTCACAAATTTCATGTAAAACAAAATTTATTGATTAGAATTGAAAATTCAGGTTTAGCACTTGCTCTTCTGAAAATTATAGCGCTCCATGTATCCCGAGTATGCTTTTATAGATTCTCAAACAGACCTCTTTTGTATGAAAAATCGTGCAATATCCCTAGACCGTGTTGATGTGTGTAGTAAGTCTTTCAGCTTTTATTTATAAGGTTAGTCGACTTCACCTCATACTTGAATATATTGTAATGCAAAATATATTTGCAGCGCAATGGATTAACGATGTTCAAATTTTTTTACTGTAACACTAACACTGCTAACCCAAATTCAAAAGCACAAAACAATTTCAAGTCCCAAAGTACGAGAGATTTTTCTCTCGTAAAAATGTTTTTTGGTCTCAATCGATGGATAGCTGAAGCAAAGTACTTTTATGAAATAAAATAAAATAAATTGCTTTTTATGAAATAAAAAGCAATCTTTAAATGGCAAGCCGAGGGTCGCTACTTAGCCAAGATTGTTCTTTATCAAGCCAGTCAAAGGGAACTCTTCCCAGTTATTTTCTTATCCGCGTCTAAGTTTCAGATAAACATAATAAAATTTCACAAAGTCCTTTTTGTTGGAAAACTTTTTGCACAACACGAAAGAAATGCAAAAGTTGAAAAAAATAGGTAGCTCTGTCGAAGTTGTGGGACTTATTTGCATACTAAGCATTTTTATGAGATAAAGTATGGCATCTGGAAGAGTTAAAAGCTAAAGAAGCCGATTTTGCCGGTTTGTAGTTTAACTCCAAAACAACAATTAGTACCTAATTTGTATATAAATAAATATCAAATCATTCTTACGTCATACATTAATCAGAATATTTAATCAGGCAGGCTATGAATCTATCAAAGCGAAATTAAAACATGAAACGTAGGTACTTTGTAAGTAATAAGAAGAGTACCTTGAGCTCAATTTTAACTACAAAGCGGAAATTTAACACGATTATACATATTGATTACGTAGACAAAACGGTAAAACAAACAAAATGTTGAAAAACATTTCCCATTTCCATACATTTATAAAAGGAGGATGATTTTATCGAAACTCCTCAATGCAATTGTGTGGGATGTGAGCTTTTTAAAAGTAAGGGTTGGTTATGAGCATTTTTCAGTTAAAGGATCCATTGCAAATGAGGATACACCAACTAATAAAAATGTAATAGCACTGCTTTACGTAGGTATGATAAGAGCTGAAAGGAAATGTCACTTTCTCATAAAAAGCTTACAAGTATACCTATCCTTGTACAGCTATTTATTAACTGACTTCAAAAAATGAGAAGGTTCTATGTTCAACTGTATGTATTTTTTTTAATGTATGTTCACCGATTTTTCCGCCAATTATGGACCGATTTTCAAAATTCTTTTTTATTTCGAAAGAGTATACTCCAGAGGTCGTCCCATATAATTTTTATCGAAAATGATTAAGCGCTTTAAAAAAATCAACAAAAACAAAAAAAATACTACAAACCAGAACATCATCGAAATAAATGAGTGACATTTTCGTTTGTGGTTATCTGCTTATAGGCATTGTAGTCTGCAAAAAATACTAGTTATCTGCTTTGTGCGAACTGTTGTTGGGATAGAAGTCGGTGACCCACACGTTTTTTTAACGTGGAAAATTATTACGTCCCTAATGCTTACTCAGCTGGGTCTCTAAGGGTACTTCGTCGGGAACTACACTGGGCGTCAAAAATAAGTAGTACAGTTTTAAAATTGCGATTTCTCCCAAACTATAAAACTTAGACCTTTGAAACAAAAAAGGTTAAAAAGAAAATTTAATCTTATTCAATAAAAACTTCATGCATTATAAGAACTTATAATGCTTGACTTTAAAAAAAACGAATAAATAAAAACACTTTTTTTAAACTGTTGAAAGGTGTTGTCTTACTTAGGATTTTTGTGTTTGACACATTCGCTGCTGATAAAGCAATTGTAATTGAAAAGCATAGGTATCTTCAGAGAGTAAATTTGACTAATCATGCCTCTTTCACCAGAAGAATGTGCAAGAATCTTAGCTTTTCTCGAAGTGGGCATCAGTATGCGTCGTACTGCAAGGAGGGTGGGTGTAACTTTAAGAACGGTTCAGCGAGTAAAGCAAAGGTACGAAGAGACTGGAAACCATCTAAGGAGACGAGGTAATGGCAGACCCAGGTGCACAAGTACCCGAGAAGATCGCTTTATTGTTTCCACTGTGTTAAGAAATCGACACCTTAATGCAGTTGAGGTTCAGCAACAGCTTCTTCGGACCCGAACAGACTACATCAGTGAGAGTACAGTGAGAAGAAGACTTGCTGAAGCTAACCTGAAGCCTCTAAGACCAGCAAATGGCCCCAAACTTGAGACAGAGCATCGCGTAGCAAGACTACGCTACGCCCGTCAACACGTACAATGGGGCGAAGAAGAATGGGCTAGAGTTTTATTCACAGATGAGTCTCGATTCTCTTTATACACTTCAGATGGACGGCGGAGAGTCTACAGACGACCCGGTGAGCGATACATTCAAGCTTGTATCTCGGAAAGAGTCCAATATGGCGGGGGCTCTGTACACGTATGGGCTGGTATCTCTTCAGAGAGTCGCACAGAGCTTGTGGTAATAGAAAATGGGACTTTGACTGGTGAAAGATATGCCTCGGAGATCCTCAACGAGTATGCAGGGCCATATTTAATAAATATGGGTGATGGAGCCATCCTAATGCATGATAACGCCCGGCCACACACTGCTCACCACGTACAAGAGTACATTCAGGAGGTTGGCATCAACTTGATGGCTTGGCCATCGAGAAGCCCAGATCTCAACCCGATTGAACACGCCTGGGATGAGCTTGGGAGGCTAGTCAGAAGGCGCAGTCCACCTCCTGCCACACTCAGGGCTCTAAAACATGCGCTGATAGAAGAATGGGAAAATATTCCCCAACACCGCCTCCGAAACTTAGTGTTCAGCATGCCAAACCGGATCCAAGCTGTAATTAGAGCCCGAGGCGGCAACACAAGTTATTAAATTGTGAAAAAGTTCCAAAACGTGAAAATTAAGTGGTTGACATATCGTTAAAAATTGATACTTTTTAGTATTTATCTTAATTTTAAGTTTGAAACTTTATTCATGCCAAATAAAATATAACTTTAATAAACTTCGTTAAGTTTACTATAAACTGCTTTTTATTTCATAAGTGTAACTACTATAGTTTAGGAGTAATTGCAATTTGAAAAGTGTACTACTTATTTTTGACGCCCAGTGTATGATGGTAAAAAGGGGTGACTGGCGGAATTAAATCCTTATGCTTACGAGCACATTCCGAAATACAATCTCCGGATATACGGATTTATTTGAAGTAACTCTTACGTGCGGATTCCCAGCAGGATTATAAAAGCAAAGCAAAATCGCTGATGATGGGAAACGTGAGTAAAGCCGAACAAATGACGGCAGGGCCCCGCCTACACATTTATTCTCGACTTTAGATTTCTTGGAACGCTTGCTACTTCTTTTTGATTTTGACTCTTGTGAAACTCATCCGTATTACTGTTAGAATAGAAATAGAAAATAGGTTTATTTAATTATTTATAATATCAATCTGCTTAACATGGTTAGGCAAATTATGATACTTAAATTTTCTAAATGTATGCAGAAACTTTCCAGCATGAAGTTTGTCCAAACATCACCTACAAAAATGAAATACCACAACCAAATTCCCAGTTCCCAAGCAAAATCTAAAGAATAATTAAATAGCGAAATAAATTAAATTCTCGTGCACGAGATTTCTTTCGCATTCCGCTTTAGAATGTTGTTAAAAGTTGGGCGGGATACGTTTGTTATCTAGGGTGAACTTGAGTCCTCGCTGAGTTTCTTCACAAAGAACCTCCGTGTTTTGTTACTATCATTTCAATGACTCCATATCCCCTATCTGGAAGGTAACAAAACAGACAATGGACTGCAAAACAAAGCTTAAAGCTCAACTCTTAAACGCGATGAGATCATTAAGCAGCCGGTGCCGTAATAACACAAGTAAATTGCGCTATCTGGATAAAATTCTACAAAAAGTAAAAGGCTACTCCTTTCCATGCAGCTCTACCAGACGACATCTTGCTTTACAACGATAAAAATCCGTCCCTCGACATCATAAAGAGCATGAAGGCCGGTAGCAAATGAATCGTTAAAATCTCATTCCAGACTCCCAAACATCATTTTCTAGGAGTCCCTTAAAATGAAGGCACATTAAAGTTACGACTATGTGGACGGAAGGGGCAACTCATTGTGGCCGATAAAATTGATAAATAATAGACGTCGCATTGTGCTCGAGCGGTCAAGTGAATTTCATTGAGAATCGTGTTCTTGAGTGCGACCCTTCGGAGTATTTGCTGAAGGAAGTATTTTTTGTGTATAAGAGAGCTCTGACAATCCATTTTGGAACAATGAACTATGGATGAAGTTGGCTACGAACTTCGCATTGTTCTTTCATTAGTTCGTTCATGTCAACTTTCTTTTCATTAAATATAAGTCAGAAAAGTATGTTGATGAAGCTTGAATCCCGCCTTTTAAACACAAGAACTTAATTCTTTGAGCCATGGACTTAGTACTTTCTCTTTTAAAGGACCAATTACTTAGAAAAATCGTATTAAGAAATATGAAACTTAACCCATAGCAATAAGGTACACTTTCGACTGCTTCTCCGACAGCCTCTATTGAAACCGAAAGGGACACCGATGTGCGAGGCGGATTGTCTCTTTCTGTTTTCTTGCCAATTTAAAAAAACTTCATTAATCAAAAAAGTCCGGCTTTGACAATGAAGTTAATAACGAAGAAATACGTTGCATTTGAAATGAATTTCAGTTCAAATTGATGTAAATTAATTGTAATCATAATAACTTCGTCATCTTTTCCTAAATTACCAAAAGAAAACGAAAAATTTTTTCAAACCATTTATTACTACTGGCATCCCGTAAAGTGTCATCGTAATGTCATGGTGGCATGCTTTAAATCGTATAAAAATAATTCGTAACGGCAAGGATTATACCAGTTTTTTAAATTAAAATACTGACAAAATGGTAGAAAGATGTTGTGTTCACACTTGTTCAAGTGAATCGTATGGTGGATGTAACATATCTTTTCACAAGTAAGCTAAAATAATTTCTTATAAATCTATTACTATGTTGTCCATGATTTCTTGTGTTTGGCGGAGAAAGGTTCTCAACAATGCTGTGCTATTTTATTGCAGAGTGCATAAAGATTCAGAACAAAGACAAAAATGGCTCAACAGCGTTGAGATTAGACAAAAGATAAAAAAAAAATCCGTTGTATGCAGCCGGCACTTTGTGCCAACTTGCTTTTATGCTGGGAATTCCCGCCAGTTACTCAAAATGAACGCAATCCCTACTATTCCTCCCACGGTAAAAACTATGTACTATTGCGAAATTGTATTTTTTTGAATTCGCACACCAATACACCATAAATACACGTTACATGTCTACAAAGATCTTTTGGCCCACGGTTTCCATGGTGACGCCTTTATTTACAATACAAGTTCTTCTAGCTACAACTGTCACCTTTGTAGACCTATAAAATACTACATACTTAACAGTTATAGTTTTAAATGTAAAGTCCCCACCGAGTGGCACGAGCCTCCCTCGAACAGTGAAGGGGGATTCAGGCCATAGTCCACAACACTGGCCTAAAATGCGGGTTGGTGGGTCTTTCGGAAATAACCTTTAGAGTTACGGGTTTCCTCACGATGTTTCCCTTCACCGCTGAGCAAGTGATAACTATTAAATACGAATTAAAAGACGAATGTATAGTTATACAGGCCTCAACCTGGCATCGAACCCACGACCCTCCGCTCACAGGTCCCACTCACTATCCAGGGTTAGTTTATTCCACCCTCATTCCAAACCGCCCCCGTCCAAGTACAGTTAGCATCATCATCCTTTTCAAACTTGGAGTATTTGAAATGAAACTTCTTTGGGCGCGTTGAGAGTGAAATTTCAAAGTTGCGTCATGGTATTCAAAGTTTACCTTTAGAGAAATTTAAGACAGTAATTTAACAATGTAAAAAAAATAATTAGGCCAGGTACAAGGTTGTACCTACCTTGTAGTTTGAAAGCCTAGCGACCTTGCATTAAATCTGGTAGTTCTGATTTGTTGCTGACTTGTTTAGGATGTTACAACCTAATGAATAACTGCATATTTGGAAAATATACCTAGCCACAACGAATCGAAAAAAGGCAAGATTTTTTTTAAATGTACCTTTACCCAACACTGTGACGTCACTGGCGCGCGTTGACATCGGGTATATTTTCAAATTACTAAACGCGCGCGTAGGTATTTGAAAACATACCCGAACGCAACACGGCAACGCACTCACTCATTTAGATCAGAACGCCCGCTTAATTTTGACAACGAGTAACGAATTTTCATTAGGTACGTAAAAAGTTAAATAGAGTAATTAAACTTTAAGTTTCATTAAACTTAGTCTTTTAAACTTAAAGTCTCATTAAACTATAGTTCCATTAAACTAAAGTCTAATTAAACTTAAAGTCCCATTATTAAACTAAAATCCCATTATACTTAACGTCTCATTAAACTAATCCCATTAAATTAGTCACATTAAACTTAAAATCCCATTAAAATTAAAGTCCCATTAAACTAAAGTCTCATTAAACTTAAAGGCCCATTAAACTGAAAATTTAAGCTTTTTCATAAACAACTTTTATCTACCAACATTTATAATTTTCAGTAGGGATAAAGGAATTTAGAAGTATATTTTGATATATTTTGCAATAACACAACACGGAATTTCCAGTTTGAAAATATACCCCGGAAACGCGTTGACGTCGGGTATATTTTTAAATCCCTAATATGGTAAAACATATTTTTAAAGTATACCTGAGCCCAACACTATAATAGACTCAGCGCCGAACGACACCATGTCAAAAAAAAAATAATAATAATAAAAAAGGGTTCAGTAAGTGATAGGTACTGGTTCAGGATTTTCATTTAAAGCTAGGAGGTTCTTTTTCAACCTGTATACATATATGCTCACGTCAGTAATTCTTAAGGGGGTAGGCAGAGAATCAGTGGCTCATCTTTACCTATTTTCTTGATAAAGAAAATATTTATTACATAACTTCATCGTAACTCAACCTTGTGACATTTGAATGACCTATGGTAAGAAGTACTAGTCACAATTTCTAGTTTTGATTTTTGAGCGAAACAAAATCCAAGATCGGTTTTTAATACAACATTGCAAAGTGTTTTAAATTCCAATCATGTCCAAATGATAGTATCAGGGAGATCTTTAATTTAAACTTTAGTTGATATTTTATAAAATACTCTATTTTTGAAGAAAACTACGAAAATGTGTAGCGTTCTTAAACAGCACCATCTATGGGATTTTTTTGGAAGCTTACCTCATTTTCCACTACCTCATTAAAAGTTACGTGTTAGACTCGAGTGCCACGATTTTTGACCTTGTGCTCTTTTGATTCTCTCGCTAACGCTCAGAATTCTAATTGTTGTAGCACTCGCTGCGCTTGTGATCCAACTTTAGAATCCTTCGCTTGGTCGGTCATCAAATTTGAGCACGCGGTTAAAAGCAACTTTGCACTCATGTATAACAAATATCTCTCTGACTCTCATCAGCCCATACAATGTCTCCACCGAGGGGCACGATGTGTTAAGTTTACCTTGCCCAATGTTAAACAGGTTAATACCAATGTACAGGTTAAGAATGTAAAACTGGACGTTGTGGAATCTACTGTATTCTTAGGAATAACTCTTGATGCAAAGCTTCAATGGGGTCCTCATATTGATAAGTTAGCGAGCAGACTCAGTTCAGCAGCCTACGCAGTTAAACAAATCTGTCAATTATCGGACGTTGAAACCGCGAGAACCGTATATTCACTTCCACAGCCTAATGTCATATAGCATTTTACTGTGGAGTACTGCTGCGGATATCAATAAGATCTTTGTTCTGCAGAAAAGGGCTATTCGCACGATTTATCAAATGAGACCTAGAATGTCTCTTAGACAAATATTCAAAGAAATAAATATTCTGACTTCTGCATCCCAATATATTATATGTGACAATCTTTTATATGTGAAGAAAAATGAACATTTGTTTAAGAAAAATAGCGATAGGCACAATATAAATACTAGGACCAAGCATAAACTGGAAGTACTAGACAATCGTCTCCACAAGGTCACGAACGAAGGTATTCAAAATTTACCTTTGGATAAATTTAAGTCAGTAATTACAAAAACTTTACAAAAAGGGCTATTACAAAATTTCTGATGACCTAACTGACATGGAGCCATGGGAATGACTGCTCAGCTTTAGAGTTATTTCAGAATTAGTTAAAATTAGGAAATAGGAAAATTTGTAATGCGATTAAAAAGAACACCCTCAGAGTTTCTTGCCTGTTCTTCTCTGGGGAAGACTGCACCTTTGCGAATAGGCGTAGAGTCAGTAGGGTCAATAGAACGAATGCGTATGTATGGTATGTATTTAAATCCTTTAATGTTTGTTTGTATGTATTTCATGTAATCTTGACTTGTTTTAAGTGGCATCCTGATTATCCTATAAAATAAAGATTTTTTTTATTCTATTCTATTCTATTCTGTGAAAGGGGGAATTTATTATTTAATAGTTTCTAATAAAAAATAACATAAAATCAAAATTAACCTATGGAACTAAACGGGCTCCTATGGAACTAAGGTCCGTTAGATAAAATAGGAAAAAACAAATTCTAAAGCATAAAACTCCAATTTTACAAAAATCCAATATGGATTGCTTGGGGAAAATGTTTTCATGGGAAAAGTTTTGAAATTAAGTTAAAAGCATGTTTTAATGATTTGATTATAAGATGAGACGAAAGGTGAGTTTTTGTTTTATTTTTTCGCAACCTAACTACACAACTTTGTGCCGTGTGGTGATCGGCTTAGAATAACACCACCCCATTTCTTTCCGTGGATGTCGTAAGAGGCGACTTAGGAAACACAAATGAGACCTGCCTCCTATTAATCCATCTCAGGCAACAACACCTCATTTTTTATGAATCTGTGGTGTTGTCCTATGGTCTCACGCGGTGTGGTAGGCTCTGTAAAGGGCCGCCTGGTTCGCGACCACCCTCCTACCGAAGTCCGACGCCAAACAGCTTGCTGTGTTCCGTCGGTGCGTGGGAGTACCGGTGCCTTATAGGCGTTTTCTGGGTTAACTCGCTCCATCGTCGACCTCATCTATGACCTTGGTCAAGATTGAGGTCAAGTGTTAACCCATCTTATAATTAAAAAAAAAACATTCCCGATGTCCACTACTCTGTGTCCTCCTTGTATATTATCATACAATTTGGTGTTTCATAACAAAAATGTAGTAACGTAAATGTTGCTGATGGTTTGTTATATAAAAATAAAATTACAAGAAAACTTCTATCCTTAAATGGAAGCCTGTATTTGTCTGTTACGTATATACTTTGCACTCCCAAAAAAAAATACGAGTAATCGCATTGTCACCCTACTAGAACGAGACGTTCTGCCTCGTTGCTCTATCTCTTCTTCGGCCCGCGTTTGAGCTCGAAGATTTCTATCCTGATGTATTAGATCAATGCTTTGAGCAAGTGTCAAGCTATATAAGCGAGTACAATCACCGAACTTCCAAGCACGGAACATTGACCTTTTTGCAGTTGCCGTTCAATAAATGGGTTTTCTTTCTAAGTGTCATTTTCTTAAATCTCGTGCCTTCTAGAAGTAGTTACTGTCTATGACGACTTTCAGATACTAAAGTGAAGAGCTGCACTTAAAGTAGTCGTACCGAAATTGTACACATACTCGAAACAAAACACGCTTATTGCAGTCAATCGGCTTACAGTTCTTTAAGATTATAATCAAACAACACTAATAAATTCGTTAAGTATGGCGCAAACAGAAAACATGATCTTGTTAGGGACTACAAGGAGTGAAAAAATGACCCAAATCATCAATAAAAGACTCTGCTCAAAGATTTCCTTAGCTTCGTTGCTAGACAAAGAAATTATATTAATGTTACGATTCATTGTAATCAATAGCACCCGCCTATTGTGTGGAATTCAATTCATTGTTTTGGAATTTGTTAAACAACACAATGGTTTTATTGGAGGAATATAAGAAAATCTATTTTTATGGCAAATTTAACCTTTTGAACAGATCAAGAAAAGCTTTAAATTTTATTTTACAACTTCGCAGTAGGCCAGGTAGAGCCCTTTAGCACGATAAGCCGATTTTATAGTCCCCATCGTCAATGCTCTTATCTTTTAGTGCTCGAGGCATTAGAAGTACGTCCCAGGAGCTGAGCACTCGCTAATTAGCTCTCTTTTATATGCGCTCTGCATGTTATTTGTACGCACAGGAACATATGTATGCGTATATCAAATACATAACATATGTCGAGTAAAAATATATAGATGTCGCCTCGACTCAGGGTTTAGCTGATTGTGTTTTCTGTTTAGTATGTAATGTGGCTTTCATTTTTGTAATTTTTTTTGTTGGTGCGGTAATGAATTACTTGTTTTGTGAATTTTTTTAATAGAATGGGTTTTCTGTTGACCATCTGGCCCAGTGGGGAAGATGTGGTCGAGGATGTAGCAAACTCACCCAGAAGATGCCTCGAAATTTAAAGAGAATCGGGTTATATCACCCCGGAACTACTTAAGGCGCAGGCAGAGAATTCCATTCCTTAGCGGTGCTCAATATAAAAGAAAAGGTAAAGAGAAGCGCTCATTAAGAGAAATGGTTTATATTATATATATTTTGTTATAAAATAAATTTCAAGACGTTGTTCCGCCCATTCTTTACATTCTATTATTATTTAATAGTTTTATAGTTCACAAGCAACTCAAACTGGCACTTACTTCTAAAAAGAAATCTCTCCCAGTAGCCTGATTGGAAAGCAGATCATTATCTAATATGTCACTCTGATATTTTATTATTATAATTATTATTTCTGTTTGACGCCTACTCCTTAATTTATTCGTCTCCTTTATACAATCTTCAAAGTGTAAAGCGTAATAATTAAACTCGACTGAAAATTCCTAAGACTGAAGATATTTTACACAGTTTGTAATTTATTCAGGAAAAACTCTAGATGTTTGAAACAAACTTAACTAATTAGGATCTCGGAAGTTGTGTTCGATAAATCAAACAACACTAATAAATTCGTTAATGTTGAATATTTCCTTGGTGAGGCATTCAGATCAAAACTTTGAGACATGCTACTGAGAAATTTGGATTATCAATATTGTAATTTTCATGTAATTTTGACAAACGAAAGGGTAAGTAAATATGACGAGGGAGTGGGAGGCAAGGAAACGAGAATTTTCGTCTTCCTGGCGCTTAATATCGTTTCAGAATGAAGGGTACGATTGGCCATGATCCAGAATCTATTAGATCGGGTAATTATAAGAATCTATTAGATCAGGTAATAGATCAGGTAATAATTATATCGATTGCCATCTGACCTGTGACCCTGCTAATAATGGAACTTGAATGGATTGTACCAGGCTATTTTTGGATCAAATTCTTGCTTTCGAGCCTGACCTGCTAGCCACTATGCCACAAAATCTCTACCTACAACCTACAAGGCAACGGCAATTAAGGCAAGACACGGGCGAGAAACTGTGCGTAATACTAACTGCTTGTTAGGTTCATCAAAATGTTTCCAAAACACAAGTTAATAAATATATCTAGACTTCATTAATGAAGCTCAAAAGCACTCTCTTCAAATTCACGACTTAAAAAATCAATTACACCTCATTCAAAGACTTTAATATTAAAATTTATGCAGCCCTTCACGAAATTATCAATTTAAATATTGAAACAGCTCATCAAGCCTCGATTTAAATACAATTTTAATTTTGTTGCGTTCTTGCGTATCAACAAACCACAGGTATTGAAATATTTATAAAAATTACAGCACGTACGCGTTGGTAAAATAAACGTTTTTTATTTATTTATTTATTTACACGTACACGTTGGTAAAATAAACGTTTTATTTATTTATTTATTTATACTACCTACCTACTACGTCTGCTAAGTCGATTCACCTTATATATGAATTTTGTTTATACCATGGAAGACAATCATCTTAGATGACCTATTTCTCTTAGATTAGTACTTATAAGTACTGCCGAACCACTCTTGGGTCTACAGAATGGTGGGTCCCTGAAGTCGAAGGGTACCTATCACTTATATTGTTCAATGTTCATGGCAAACTACATGACAGAGTTTGCGAAGTTGTGATCAATAACAACATGAACTAACGTAATAAACATCTCTTTCAGGCTGAAAGTTTCTACCTACCTCATTTTGAGGGTTAAAGTCATATAAAAGTATTAAAATCCTATAAATACATGAAGACAATATTTGAACCATATGATTGTAGGATTTTCATAGTAAAATTTTAAATTTTATGGAGAAGAAGTCTATAATTGAAACAAAAAATCGTTATTTATAAATTTGCAGGTCCTGACTTACTGACTCTTGGATCTAGAAAGCTGAAATTTGGCTCAAAGGTTCCTTTTTAGGGTTCCGTTACCAAAGGGAAAAAACGGGACCCTATTACTAAGGCTCCGCTGTCCGTCCGTCCGTCCGTCTGTCACCAGGCTGTATCTCGTGAACCGTGATAGTTAGACAGTTGAAATTTTCGCAGATGAGGCATTTCTTTGTGCTTTATAACAACAAATACTAAAAACCAGAATAAAATAAATATTTAAGGGGGCTCCCATACAAAAACGTGATTTTTTTGCTCGTTTTTATAGAAAGTCTATTCGAGGCTGTATCTCATGAACCGTGATAGTTAGACAGTTGAAATTTTTACAGATGATGCATTTCGGTTTCTATTATAGCAACAAATACTAAAAAGTAGAAAAAATTAAATATTTAAGGGGGCTCCCATATGTACACCAAACGTGATTTTTTTAACAAGTCATTTACTTATTTTATTACATTGACATCTAATCAACAACCGTTGCGTAGTAACACGTCACAGACTAATCTCAAATGAGATTTAAAAACACTGATGGCAAAAATGAGTTTGCTTTAACTTAGGGATTCGCAATTATTTGCAAAAATAGAATAATTTAAATATAAAAAATAATAATAATATTGTAATTTAAAGGTATTAATCTTTTTTTTTAATTAACTTCAAAATCAGTAATTAAGTACATCCCTAAAGGCTCCAACAGGTTTATTTTTACATACATTTGAAATAGAGCTGCACATTAATCTATTTTTTTAATTTTTGGATATTCTCTTTATTGAGTATTTGTATGTATGTTATGTATGTATGTAAATCCTTTATTGTACAATAAACAATATTTATTATGAAACACTCTGCAATACTCTGTATACATATTTATATATTTAAAGTATGTATATTATCAGTTACCACGCCCTACGCCTGCTTGATGCCATCAAGCAGAATATAATTGTATTAAAACTCGTTGTACAGCAACGAACCTGACGCCGCTGGGATACGTGTAGGTGGTAATTACTTTGTGTCAAACTCGATACTTTTTTAAATACTCTTAATATAATTGGCAAATGCAAACTGAGTAAATACGTAATACACAGATTACACCGTAAGTATTGGTTCTCACTGTAGGTAGAAATAGTATTTTATGGATTAACAGTTCCTAGAATATTTAAGGGGACTCCCATACAAATAAGTGATTTTTTGCTCGTTTTATAGAAAGTCCGTCCGAGGCTGTATCTCATGAACTGTGACAGTTACAAGATTGTATTTCGGTTTCTGCTATAATAAAAAATACTAAAAAGTAGATATTTAAGGGGGCTCCCATACAACAAACGTTTTTTTTGTCGACTCGCACTTATCCGGTTTTATTGGTAATGGTACGGAACGGAACCTTTCGAGCGCGAGTCTGACTCGCACTTGCCCGTTTTATATAACAAAGGCAAAGAATATGGAGTTCCAGGCATCCTGTAGTAATATGTAGAATACAGTCGAATTTCTACTGCTATGGCCAATTAACAATTGTAGTTTTTTTACCATAGAAAAAAGAATTTTACAGCTACATAATGTTTATTTTTACTTTGTATTTTAAACTTTCACTGTAATAAGGACGCAAATTTGATAAATCTTTCTGTAAAGCAATTTTTAAACTTCCCGATAATTCTAAAATCAATTAAAAGTTCTAGATGGCGGCGGCCGAAAGGATAAATTCCAAATTATGAAGGTGTAAAGGCGTAGAGAAAACGACATTAATGAAAATATATTTGTCGAGTATAGATATATGTGTGGGTTTATCCAATATATTTATATGTCAAGCTAAGGTATTGTCGTTAATGTATGATTATGAAACATTATTTAATTAAGTTATCAGTTAATCGATGGAGGTATAGAACATTGAATAAATACATCATTACAAATATTTGATTGCCCTAAAAGTTTCCATTTACTTACCTAAATGGAGACCAAGTTTGAATTATAATAAAAATTCACGAGAAATTTTTCACAAATTTATTAAAAGATAAGTTTTAACTGGAAGATCGTAATTTGCTAGGCAAGTATATGCTCATAAATTACAGTATGGGGATCTTCTGGGAATTCAGGGCTATGTCTGTCCATTATTTTCATAACACCAAATGATATGGACGATGAAGCATTAACAAATTAAGGACAATATGGTTTGGAAGTAACACGTAAGCTGCACGCTAGCAGTATTACAGCTCCTTTAATCGGTGACAGCGCCATTACGGTAGCACAACACCTGTACACATAGCCGTGTCATCAGGAGTGTTAGAATTTAAATAAAATACATTTTGAAAGGTGTAAAACGTCTCATCATGCACTCAACAGGTAAACCATTACTTTGATGGCATACGTCCATCAAATGAGGCGCGTTGGTAGAGCGCGCGTTAAGTTTTGTCGTCAGCCGAGTTCGGAGCTGCGCGCGCGTTCCGGACTTGACGTGTTACGCCCGGGGGTTAGTATTCGCACTAGAAATAAGCAATTAAACCCTTTAGGGGTTACTTACGCGATGGCACGCGATGGGGAGCGAGGCGCGACACTTGTTGTGTGAGGGCGCGTGGCCGGGCGGCGGCAGACTGTTGCTCCCCGGGCCGCTTCACTTGTTACGCCGCCCGCCGCCCGCCCGCCACCCGCTGCGCCCCTGAAGCCTTCGACAACCCCGCCCCGCGCCGCTCACCAATATCACGGCCTCACGGGTCCTTCACTTCGCAGCATCCGTCTTACTCACCTAGCTACACGAACGTCATCCCTAAATTTGGATATCGCTTTTTCAACCGCCCCGGTCCTACCTATGTCAAGGCGCATGAATTCATTGACAGACACGTCTCAGTAAATCAAAGGAGGCTTTTCTGTGCAAACTGAGATTTAATTTGAGTTCATGCTTGTATTTTATACAGGTTTTTCTAAACTTTCCGCCCGTTACGTCGTTCTTGTTTTGTTTTATGAAAATTTCTCTTATGTGTTATTTTTACGTATGTATAAACCTTCATCTTTATCTTCATAAACTTAATAAAATACAGGGCTTTAGGTAAATCTCTTTTAACCTCTCGGGTGGTTAATCAGTCCATGAAACTGAACAACTTTCCCGCAATGTGCTATATGCTGATGAAGTTTGTATGGGAAATCAAAATATTTTTTTCCGTATTTTGACCTATTATTGGGGGAAAGTTGTTCAGTTTCATGGACTGATTAACCACCCGAGAGGTTGAAAGAGATTTACCTAAAGCCCTGTATGTATAGTCAAATATATTTTTTTATTGTTTTCATGGCTTTTTAACATCTTTCGTATTTTTAGCAACTGTTTTTTTTTCTTATTTTTGCCAATTAAAAGCGTCTTCTTCTTATCGTGTAGGTATAAGTCGTGTGTGGCGCACTTGGCTAATCCTGGTGTCAGAGTTCTCAAACCGCCAAATGGCCTCTGACTTGGTTTTAACAACTGTAATCAATCGTAAACAGCCGGGACCGACAGCTTAACGTGCCCTGCGAAGCACGGAAACGCTCGTAATAAATTACCACTTTTGGTCACCCATCAGGTTCCCTGCCTCTGTGTACGTTGCTTAATCTCATTGACCGGTTGAGATCGGCGGGCGCCACTGGGCTACGAGCGCTTCAAAATCGTGAAGTTGCTTTTTTTATAAATGAAAGTATGATTAATCAACTTTTTGACCAAAAATGCTAATTGTACCTCTATTTTTTGTTAATTTCATCAAAACGGTACAGCCTCTTTCGAAAAACCGATTACATACATATAAATATACCAGTCCGTCATATTTATATGTATGTGAAACCCGTCCGTCAAGAAAATTCGAGCGGTCCACCAACCCGCATTGGGCCAGCGTGGTGGACTATGGCCTACATCCCCTTCGTGTTTTGAAGGGAGGCCTGTGCCCCTCGGTGGGGACGTATATGGGCTGATAAGAAAAAGAAGAAGATATATACCAGAATAGTGTATGATTAATGTTAGAAGAGCATCGAACGTAATACCCCGTTTATATGGAGTAAATTTACAAAATTTACTCCATATAACGTCACATTCCCATACTATGTACATACTTCAGGACTTATAGACAATGTCACATTATTTTAGCGATAAAGAAAATCGAAAATTATGAAAATTAAATGTATGGTGGTTGACAGACACAATAAAAAAGTTACGTGGTCAGTCCAAGTCAATCCCTTACCTTCAGAACTATCGTCATTGCTAGCAGAATGTGACTTTGTCTAGGCCTCCAGAAAATAAAAATACTTAAATGTAAAATGCAAACCTTTGGAATAATAAAACACCTGTATGAATAAGACGTAGAAGTGGTTCCAAAAAGAGCCCTTACCTTCAGAACTATCGTCATTGCTAGCAGAATGTGACTTTGTCTAGGCCTCCAGAAAATAAAAATACTTAAATGTAAAATGCAAACCTTTGGAATAATAAAACACCTGTATGAATAAGACGTAGAAGTGGTTCCAAAAAGAGCCTGAAGAATTTGATCGTTGTATAATGTTCTATTAAAATGTAAATCGCGGTGGCAGATAGGGCTCCGCACATTCGCGGAGGCGGCGAGGCCTCACTTTGCCCCCGACCATTAATCACCTGTCCTCCAGGATAACAACTTTTATATAAAATTGTCTTTTTATCCCCAATAAATAACAGTATTGGATTAAAAAGTCCATTGTTTTAACAACGTAATACAAACTTGTCACATTTTTCATTAATAATTCCAGTTTGCAGTAGCTACTTACTAACATAACATTTCGTAAGATTTACGCTTTGAAAAACGTGAGAACAAAGAATTTGAAGTTTATCTTTATGTTACTTTAGGCATGGAAATTGTTTTCCGGAATCAAACATTAGACCCACTAAACTTGCTGTGCTTATTAAAAAAGAAGGAAAGAGAAAAAAGCTTCATTTCCGATACAGTAGAATCGCAATCCACGTCCATTACGCTAGAAGCACTTATGTGAATGGCAACAATAGGTCCTCGGAGGTATTCCATCAAGGTGCTCTATTCTGAAACCGTCCACTCCGTCGAAGTTCTCCACCTGCACTCTGAGTGAACGTGAACGGTGATCGATAGGCGAGTCGCATTCAGAATAAACTATAGCGAATCACAGATACTCGACCAATATTAAATGGGATTACTAGCGACTTCGTTACCTATATCGCTATACAGCTATATCACTATCCCTGTCCAAAAATCATTGCTCCGTATCGACATGAAAGAAAGAAAAGGACAAACAAATAAACACTCTTCTACTTTTATAATTTGTCAAGTAAGGGTGAGATTAACTTTCCACCTGCGTCTTTTTATAACAATGAGGACACAGATAATATAATGAGAATATCCAAAAATAATTTAAGTTATGAAAATATGCTGATAATACAGCAGACTGTATTTACGCTAATTGTACCTCTATTTTTAGTGAAAATACAAACCTCTCACCACCAAACTATGGAGATATCTTATTTAAATGTCACGTTTTAAGCATGTATGGAAACATAAATGTCCAATCTATTTCAAAAGCAAATAAATTCTCGTGTATTCAGTCGCTCAAAAGCGTCAGGCTCAACAAAGGAGCGTTCCATGAAAGCGCTCACTTTGTTTTAGAGTGCGTCCACTCTCTACCTGCACTCTATGATCGATACCGAGTATAGGATCGCTTTCGGAGTATATTCGCGATAATCCGCTCAATTAGACGCCTGACACGTTTATCCTGTCGAACTAGCTGCCTTACTTTATGTAAATGTAGGTTACCTCTACGGTTTTATAGCTAGGCTACCGATACGATGTGTGGTTAATTTTATTTTAATAAAAATGTGAAAAACGTAAATCTGACCATCAAAGAACGCGAAAAAAACTTAATGAGACTATCTTTGCTAGAATCACAATATGTTTCAACAAAGTTCAGTTTTATGGGCTGGTTCACATTCATAATTTTCGGTAATTTAAAGTCACCAGCATATCTTTCGAATTTTATTAGTCCCATGTTTTATCTTTTACCAATATTTCAAATTCCTCAACAAAACAACAAAAAGTTGCAAAAGACAAATCCATGTGAATATTTGAAGAGAGTTGAGTAAGCAAGAGACTATTACTAAAGCAAACAAAGCAGGTAGCGGACTAGATAGCTGCGTGTGTGGGGTTTAAAACAATTTGCAGAAAACTACGGTGCATATAGGGCTGCGGCCTGCGGCTATTGTACCTACGCTTGACCCAACGAGAAAGGAATTGAGCTAGTTGCTCCCCTTGAAACAGATTGTCAGTAGGTTGAAGTGTGTTCTTTTCTGACAGAGTGGCGCTTTTATTTTCTTTTCTTTGTCATTTCGCCGGTCACGGTTGAAGGGGCTGCGGGTCGTGACTTCTTCCCTCCATACTGCACTCTCGATTTTGATTTTGAATTTTCGGGTCTGGAACGTTCGTGTTTGTCACGGAACCCGAATAATATTGAAGTTAGCATAATAAAAAACTGCAAAGAAAGCAGCAAGACATGAACAGACCAAACTCAAGAAACCGCTTCGTTGGCGTAGCTTCTGCTACGCGTAGTCGTAGCAAAAAAATTGTAGACTTAAGCCGTACCTTTTCCTAGCGAACGATTAATGTAAGCCAAGTAGGTACATTTGGCAACATAAATACTATTTGGAAAACAACTTCCCTATAGTTATTCAATTATACCAATAATAATTTTCCACGTTAAAAACGTATGAGTCACCGACTTCAATCCCAACAACAGTTCGCACAAAGTAGATATCTAGTTGTTTGCGGACTACAATGCCTATTAGCAAATAACTACAAACAGAAATGTCATTCATTTATTTAGATGATGTTCTAGTTTGTAGTATATTTTGTTTTTGTTGATTTTTTTTAAAAGCGCTGAATCATTTTCGATAAAATTTATATGGGACCTCTTCAGGAGTATACTCTTTCGAACAAATAAAGAATTTTGAA
Source organism: Aproaerema taeniolella (assembly GCA_949987775.1). Lineage (NCBI taxonomy): Eukaryota > Metazoa > Arthropoda > Insecta > Lepidoptera > Gelechiidae > Aproaerema > Aproaerema taeniolella. The sequence goes on along the minus strand of OX465258.1, from coordinate 4,611,932 downwards.
AATCGGACAACAGTTGCCGGAGTAATCGCGTAACAAATATACAAAAAAAAAACAGTCGAATTGAGAACCACCTCCTTTTTTGAAGTCGGTTGAAAATCAATAAAAATAAGAATACCCATTTCTCGAAAGTGCTATTAATGGACATCAAAAGACTCAAAATCTGCGGCTCTTGAAGAGGTCGACTTATTTGGTACTGCTAGAGAGCTTTGAAATCTGCGAATACGATAAAGAGGGCAATTTTTTCCTTGCTCTAATTTGCGTATTTTTTTATGATTCTGGTAAATCTAATAAAACAACTTTATTGTGTATCGAGAGTACAATATTAATGTCATTTTATAATAGAAACATATTTACTAAATAAAATAAATAAATAAATAAACGCTACACACTCAAAGGCCCACACTAAGGTTTTCCCTTGTGTCGTGGGTCCCTTGGAACAAACATAAAGACAAACACAAACACCCATGACCCGAGAACAAACATCTGCTTTTACACAAATGTTTGCCCCGACTGGGGATCGAACCCAGGACCGCCGATCAAGAGGCAGCGTCACTACCACTCGACCAAACCGGCCGGTTACTCTAAGAAAAAAGTTATTGAAGAAAGAAAAATAAAATTTAAGGTACATTTTCGAAAACAGAGGGCACTTTAATTAACTAACTCAGTTTATTTGATCATAGAATAAATAATTTCTCCTGAAATTTGGTATTTTATGATGTTCAACAAGCGTGTGAAATCTTAACTTTTTAGTTTATTCGTAGAACTAATTTTAAAACGAAAACAATACATGAAGGAGAGCGGGACTGTCAAAGTAAGAAAGAAAATGCATTGATAAGTAAAGTTGTAGCTACGTTGGTAACCCTAGACAAGAGGTTTTCACATACTGTGAACTGCCCCGGGAGGCTTCTTACTGACTCTACGAGTACACGTCGCTGCACGGACCTTGGAGCTACGAGAAGATGCGATTGTTGTATTTGGAATCCCACTGCAAAATCCCATGGCGTGTTATCTATCTATCTATATATACATATTATAAAGAGGAAAGATTTGATTGTTTGTTTGTTTGCATTGAATAGGCTCCGAAACAATCAAATCAAATCAAATATCTTTATTCGCTGAAATGTGGTAAATACAGTTGTCTTTAGGTACATTATTTTGTTCGCACATTCAAGCTGTCACCAGCATGCAAAATGAAACGTTGCAGTTAAATTGTTCACAATTATTATATAATATCTATGTTTCGGTACGCAAGCGCACAGTACCTATTATTACGTTGTTTCTATCACTTCAGTACTTTTCACATTTAATATAACTCTTAAAGTTTTATTAACTTTTGTGAAGTGAACCCCGACTAGATTAGTTTTAGTTTTAGTACCGGGGGTTTTTACCCCGACGGGTTTTAGTACCGGGCGTACTAATCTACGTCTCACTGCTGCTTACTCTCCCGGACGTATCGGCGATAACCAGCTGCCAGACTCATCTACTCTCGGCCCCTACGTAGTCTATAGTGCGCTGCCTGACCCACACCTGCCTGACGCTTGCCTGCCCTTCGGACGCCAGGACGGTACTACTCCTGTTGTTATATGAAATGACCTTGTACATAGAATAAAGAATTCACGACCCTGTCTGTTTAACTTATAGCTGTTTACTTCCAATATAAGAATCCTTGTAAAAGTGGCCACTGTTACGGTCTTATTACGAATATGTCCAAGTCGAATGTTATATTGTTCTCTGGGAGTACTGTGCCACGGCCGCATGGGTTTCAGAGTCCCATTCCTATCTGCAATCAATCCAAATTCCTAGTTTTTGTATTAGACTCAACGCTGTGTTGGAAACCACACTTACATTCACTTTGTGACAGACTTAGCGGTGCAGCGTACGCTCTAAGAAAGTTACGTCCACTGGTATCAACACAAGTGTTAAGGCAAACATACTTTGCGCACTTCCACTCCATAATGTTATATGGCATCATACTATGGGGCAACACAACTGACGCTAACCGTGTCTTTATTCTTCAAAAGAGGGCAATGCGAACTCTCATTGGGATTAAAGCCGGAGAATCGTATCGCACTCACTTTGCTGAAGTTGGGATAATGACACTTTATTTACTATATATTTACGAAGTAGTTATGTACGTGCGACGCAGCCTGTCAACATTTGAAGTTCGTGACGGTGGTGGGTACTCGCTCCGGAGCGTGGGTCGATTGCAAGTAGTGCAGCGGCAAACTGAGCATGCTTTGAAAAATCGCCGCGTTATCGGTCCAAAGTTCTATGAGCGATTTCCCTCTGATGTTAAAGACATAAAAAATGACGAAGCGTTTGCTCAAAAATTGAAAAACCTTTTGTGGAAAAAATAATATTATTCAGTGGAGGAGTTTCTTGAAGATACATTCAAGTAATACCTTTTGACATTTAATACATTGAATATATTGACATACCTACTTTGGATTTCTTAATAATCTTTTGAAATTTTTCTATTGGGAATGTTATTTATTTATTTTTGAATTTTTGACATTGTTATAGTATGTAGCATACTCATAGATTTACATTTATTTTAAATATTGACATTAAGTTATTTTTTCTCAAATATTATTTTTTCTTTTTTTTTCTTTCTTTGATTAACTATACGTATAAATTATTGTTATTATTTTTTATAACGATCATAATATCGAGTGACACTACATATTGTAAATGTTGTCTATATCGTGAAATAAATGAAACTAAACTAAACAAGAATTCTAATAGTGGAAGTATCCTTGTAACAGTGGCCACTGTTACAAGGATTCTAATAGTGGAAGTAAACTATAAGTTAAGCAGACAGGGTCGTGAATTCTTTATTATATGTACAAGGTCATTTCATATAACAACGGGAGTAGTACCCTCCTGCAGAGCTAAGATAATCGCCACGACATATTATCTCACGCGTTATGTCGTGGTCACGTGACTGTTTGGACCAATAGAATTGCGAGAAACAGTCACGTGACCATGACATAGCGCGTGAGATAATATGTCGTGACGATTATCTTAGCCCGGCTGGCGTCCGAAGGGCAGGCAAGCGTCAGGCAGCGCACTATTGACTACGTAGGGGCCGTGAGTAGATGAGTCTGGCAGCTGGTTATCGCCGATACGTCCGGGAGAATAAGCAGCAGTGAGACGTAGATTGGTACTCCTGAAACTAAAACCCTGTAATTTGTGTACATTGGGCAGTTACTAAAGTGTCCATAATTTCACCCTGACTGCTACATGGTCAACGATGCTGGAAGCGTGGAGATTTGGCGAAGCGAAAAGAAGGTTGTGCCGTTCAGGTACACAAATACTATTTAGCGATCGGGATGTGGCAGACAGGGTAGGCAGGCGTCATCGGAAATCAGATGGACTTACAAAATGAAATAAAAAAGAAAAGATGAATGCAATAGATTTAAGCAGGAATGAACAATAAAGCGTGTGATATCTAAAGATATCCATGTAAAACAGGAATAAATTAAATAATGTTAACTGAATCTAATAATACTACAGTATAAAATAAGCTGAACCCTTTATATTAATAAAATGAAGGTACCTAAACAATAAAGGAACAAAGACACGCAAGGAAACTAAGACATGGGTAATAATTTATAGCTACTGGACCGATTTGAAAAATTCTTTCACCATTAGAATCCTACATTATCCGGGATGGACATAGGGTACATGATTTTCCCGAATTCCCACGGGAACGAAGTCCCGAGCGGAATGCTAGTTTAAACATATTAAGCAAATATACAATGAAATGCAAATAAACTGTATTGAGTTAGTATAGAATTAACAACGGAGAGCAAAATGCTAACTAATCTAAACCTACTAATATCATAAAGAGGAAATATTTTTGTATTTTTGTACGTTTGTATTTTTGTATGTAACGAATAAACTTAAAACTACTGGCCCGATTTCAAAAACTCTTTTACCATTAGGATGCTACATTATCCCTGCGTAACATAGGCTACATAATTTTCCCGAATTCCCACGGGAACGAAGTCCCGAGCGGGATGCTAGTCTCTTTATAAAGATCTTTACGAAAGTAAACCACCGTCTAATGATCTGGACAGTAAAATGTATTCATAAGTATACCTTTTAGTCATCAAATAAGTAAGGGGTTTCTACTACACTTTCGAATTCTAAAATCTTATTTTCCCGGTAGAAAAATTAAAATTTAATACGTAAAGTACAACACATCTTCAAATTGCATACTACCATAACTCGAACGAATGGAGGTATTTCACCTACTTACCATAAAGTTTATTATCACGCATGTCGGCTGTTAACATACTTAACATTCGTGGAACAAGTACTTAGGGGTTGCACCCTTGAGACTTCTAGCAGGCGGCACGTATTTGGAGCACGATATTTCATACATTACCATCTCCTATTCCCTTGTTCGTTGCCAGTAAAAAGGAAGCTTTCCCAAATAAAACAATCCCATATTATGCTAAACGCGAACTTGGTTCACCAAAACGACACGCGTTGTATACTAATATCACGGAAAGGACTTTTTAGTGGCTTTCATTGGCGAACACGCAGGATATTTTCATTACAAAACATATTAGTAGTATCTCTTAGATTAATAACAATTGAGAACCTCCTTTTTTTGAAGTCGGTTAAAAATGGAAATTAAATTCGTGTTAAAATTATTTATAAGCATCTTCATGCAGAACAGTTTAAAAATTGCCACTTTAACGCACTGTTTAGTGGTTACCAAATAAAGTGACATGTTTAGTATTTCTTGGTCACTTATTGTACCTATAAATAATTTTAACACGAATTTAATTTCAATTTTTAACCGACTTCAAAAAAGGAGGTTCTCAATTCGGGTTTTTATATATACATTTTTATATGTTTTTTTTAAGTTGTTACCTCAAAACTCCGTCATTTATAGACCGATTCGGTCATACACACATCAAAAAAAGTTTACGATCAGTAGCAAAATCAGGTGTATTCTTTAAAATATAAATTATTTAAAGAAACTGTTTACGTTTTATGATTTTATAATGAAAATGCACTAAGTAAATAAAAGAATCATTATTAATTATTTACTTTTTATTAACAAAAGCTAGGAAATGCAATTTTGGCTTAAATGTAATGTAATGAAAAATTTGAATTAATGAAAAAACAAACAAAATTTATTACGAAAAAATTAATAGTTAGTATAAAATGACTCCTCCCCTGGCTCGCACACATGCGGAAACCCTTCTGGGCATGCTAAGAATTAAGTTATCTAGCATTTCTTGTGGTAACCTGTCCCACTCTTCAATAGCAGCTGCCCTGATTTCTGACACTGTTCGCGGAGGTGGCTGACGGTTCCAAACAGCTCGCTTAAGAGCATCCCACGCATGCTCGATCGGGTTTAAGTCAGGCGAGCCGGCAGGCCAGTCTAACCTGGTGATGTCGTATTGCTGGAGAGCAGCATCAACACGTCCGTTTCGATGTGCGGGCGCATTATCATCTACCATTATGAATTGGCGCCCGTGGTTGATGCGGAATGGTGTGAGGTATCCATCGATTGCAATCGTTTTGTACATGGCTCCGGTCATGGTGCCTTGATACTGGATTAAGGGCGTCCTAGCCCCAATCATTATCCCGGCCCAAAAGGACACTGATTTCCCGCCCTGTTGAACGGTTCCAGTAGCAGTTCTCTGCCTTTCAGAGTCGCCAGGTCTTCTCCAGATACGGACACGTCGGTTATCTGGATGTGTACTGATCCGCGTTTCGTCAACGAAGAAGCAGTTCTGCCAGATGCTTTCGTCCTCAATTTCTTCATTATGACGGAGCCTAGCCCATTGCAATCTGCGCCGCTTCCGTTGCTGTGAGTTCAGAGGTGCTCGCCAGGATCTCCTTGCTCGTAATCCAGCTTGGTGTAAGCAATTTCTAATCGTTTGGGTGCTAACTTCGCGACCGGTGGCAGCTCGCAGCTCTGCTTTCATTTTAGTAGCGTTCATTGTTGGGTCACGGGCAGCCAGTAATCTGATATATCGCTTCTGAATTGCAGTAAGAACAGTTGGGCGACCACTGCGAGGTCGATCAGCTAAATCTTCCATGCCCTGATACCTCTCCAACGTGGTCACCACGCAGGATTGGGATACATGAACTCTGCGTGATATTTCCCTCGTGGAATAGCCTTCTCCACTTAAAGTTAGAATTCTGGCTCGTAAAACTGCAGTTAATCCTCTCGGCATCGTTACCAACTTAATTTTTTTTGAATAAATTGAAAATATTGATAAGTTGCGACTATGTCAGATTTCTGAATGAAAGCAAGCAAGGGTTGATTGTCTTTTTAAATGAAAAAACATTTGAATTACGAAATTATTTTATATTTAAATTTCATATTTTTAAATAAGGAATCAAAAGATAAAAAGTGATTAAGTTTTATTCTTCTACAATAAAAAATATTAGCACTTTTCCAAGTGATCGCAAACTTTTTTTGATGTGTGTATAAGTGGATGATAATAGATCATCAATGTAAACGAAGTTGTTCCCTGAGACTTTCAAGTTGTTTTTTGGGGCTCTTTTGACCGTTTAGTGACCGGTAGAGTATATTACCACCACACATCATTCCGGCCATCTGGTGATCGGTTGATAATATCACCACCCCATATCTTTCATGCCATCTGGCGATCGATTTGAGTTGTACTACCCCGTTGCGACTGGTTGTGAATATCACCACCGTGGGTATTAAGAGAGATAAAAGTAATTGATTACTATATCGCTCTTTAATCTCGAGTAACTTAGTGCTGTATAATAAATCTACGAGGAAAGTCATATGAATGATAAATGACCTTTAAAAAGAATAAAATAAAATATTTTTAACAAAAAATTGACCCGCCTTCAAAAAGGGTAAAATATTTTTTTAAAGCTATATTCACGAATAAGTAGTTGTAAAAAATACATAAATCTTCGCCCATCCAATATGAAAACAGATAGATTTTTTATAAATTACATTAATGGTAAATGCATCAGACAAGTAATAGGCAAAAACAAAATGAGCGCCACGCCAAAGCAAATTGCAGAATATTTAAGATGACCAAATCCTGAGCTTTACACAGGCCACTGCCTAAGAAGAACCTCGGCTACTCTGTTGGCAGAATCTGGGGCTGATATGACTCAGATCAAAAGGCACGGAGGCTGGCGCTCAGATGCAGTGGCCGAGGGCTATGTAGATAATTCTTTACAGAATAAAAATGATATAAGTTGCCGTATTGGTACTAGCATAAAACTAAAAAATGTAAAATCTAGTCTAGATAACATAAGATCAACTTTTCCTCAACCATCTACATCAGCACACCTTGCGCAAGTACCATCTTCACCTCAACCTTCTACATCTACCACAGCACCCTTACTTCAGGCGCCACCTTCACCGACTTATACTATTCAAGATAATCTGCAATCTCAAATTCTTAATATGGCTGCAACTGAGAGTGAAACTTATACACAAGTCAATTCCACGTCCTCAACTGCAATAAACAAACCAAATAAAAACATTACATTAAGTTTCCATAACTGGACTAATGTTTCTAATGTAACATTTAATTTTTAATTAAATAAACTTTCTTCTAATTGAAAATATAATTTCTTTTTTATTTAACCTCACAGTAGGTGTATAAAGTAGAGTAAGCTCCTCGGGGATAAAAGTGTCTTAGTCTTGGGCAGACTTGAATCCTTCGCTTCATTCAGGATTCTTACCATAATTCCCTCGCTCCGCACGGGAATTAACATCTTAATTCCCTCACTACGTTCGGGAAATAACTACAGAATCCTTCATTTCGCTCATGATTCAATATGCTGCCCGTGACATAATACACTGTTTTATCCCCTTGTTGCTTAATCTACTATTATTGATCTATCAATCTACACTACACTAATATTATAAAGAGGAAAGATTTGTATTTGTGTATGTTACGAATAAACTTAAAAACTACTGGACCGATTTCAAAAATTCTTTCACCATTAGGATGCTACTTTATCCCTGAGTAACATAGGCTACATAATTTTCCCGAATTCCCACGGGAACGAATTCTCGAGCGGAATCCTAGTTTGTAATATAATAATTGAAATTACTTTAAACGACTTTAAGCAAAATATAGGTAACTAACTAAAACTAACTAATTACTTGAATTACTTGATTTGCAGCAAAGTCAATGAAACACCCGGGGGATTTAACACGCAATCACAGTATTATATCACCACGCTTTTAAAAAGAGCTTTTACAACAATAATGTCACTTTATCCCGAAATACCACATAAATTAATCACCCAATATTCCATTAAACGAGTAAGCAAATTAACTGCACATGTTCGATGATTCTTGTTAACCCCTCGGAGCATCTTCAAGGTTTCCCCTCGACCTTCAAACAAAGTCCATGAAAATTCCTGCGTTCTCCGCGCATAATAATACATTCATAACATTCAGTGAGGGATTCCACGGCCGGGAGGCTGTCGTCACGCCATTAGTACTGAACGCCATGTGCATACTAAGTTAAGACTTTATCACCCACTGTGAACTTGCCCTTTATAAGTTAGAAGGTACCTAAGAATTGAGTTAGTCTTCTTTATTAGTTGTATCTTTAATTGAACTTACGTTTCAAGAATACGAGTAGGTACCACAGAATAAGTAATAGTACTAACGTATAGGTACTTTGATAGCGTTGTTTTGATGACCAAAAGGCTTAGTTAGGTGGTAAATAACGCTCTAGCTTAGTTGATGATTACGATTTAGATTCCTGGTCTATTATACAAGCTGTTTAAAAAGTTCCCAATTGTAAGAAAATCCAAAAATTCGAAAGTGGTGATGGTTGCTCTAGTAAGTAATCTGTTTGACATATACTTAAATTCAAAATGAAAGTTTCATTTAATTATAAATGAAAGACACCCCGTAAACTACATACAAAGCTCACCCATTGGGGTAGGCAGAGACGACAGATCACATATTGGTACGATCAAACAGACATCTCTCGCTTCCTCTATCAAAATGGTATCTCTTTAATCATCACAGAAAGTCAAAGTCAAAGCAATATATTGCGGTGAATCCAGGTGTAAACGGTTGTACTTAATTAACGTTTTGAATTTGGTCTTTTCTACAATTCTTTATCCCATAAAAATATCCGATAGGTACTGTAGCACTCGGCTACATTAATGGACGTCAAGAGAAACAATAGAACTGAGTTTACAGCATGTAGCACATGTTACACTTTGGAAGATTCACAAACTTATAACGCTGGTAGTACTACACACATTCCACATTTTTTTTTTAATAATAAAGATATTAGCATCCACAGACTTGATGACCGTCCCTTGTCTAGATTAAGTGTTTTATTGTTAATACTTGCTTTTTCTTTTAAACATATTTTACTATACTTTTCATAGTAGTTTACAGTTGATAAATAGCTATAATAAAGATATATAATATATATCTTTATATTATATATTACATTCCACATTTAAGGTGCGGCCCTTCACTTCCACATCGGACATACAAACGCCACGAGCTGCTCCATCTCAATCATTTGTGTCAGCAATTCTACAATTTTATTTTTAACTCAAATAAAAAAATAAATTGAGTTAGTATCTATTCGACGGCAGCAACTCGCATAGAGAAGAATAGCCAGTGAGGATTGTCGATGCAGTCTCAGGACGGAAGCGGATGCATACCACAGTACCCAGTCCCTTCCTCGTCTAGGTACTTATAGTAGAGAAAAGAGAAACCAATATAGGTACTTACTGTTTAGCCTTCATGATACCCGGTGTCCCAACGTCCGCTGATATAATTAGCCGCCGTATCGTCTTAGTTTATGATAATATGCCCCATTTGGCGAAATATTCTTATCAACGCCGCCGCCAGTAATTTAGCCAAATGACGTCTTTGCCCAATGTCGTATAATTATTATCTTTCCAGTTCAATGATCATTCGAGAGCACAAACTATGTTGGGTTGCTATGGTCGCTGAGCATTGAAGTGTTTTATTGTAATGTATTTAAATTTGTGTTAAAGAATAGTTTAGCCCTCGAATTTTAGGTATTTTTAATCGTATGTTAACGACAGACAACAAATTCACAGCCTTAATTTGGATCCTCCATGTTTTTCAACCTTTTTCGCGACCCGACCCTTTGCTTTTTTTCTTGTATAAGTACAATATTTTTATGCGATTTCATAATTAGGAGGATATAAAAACATATGCCTTGAAGTGTTTGATTCCATTTGCCACCTCGTATTTGTACGTGTTGACAATTTCATCAATAGCCCAAATAAAAACTAAGCAAAGAAATAGTTTTTTGGAAAACGACTTCATTCTCAATGTAGCTAAACGGATCTACGATGGGAGAAATTAATGAAACAACAACAAGCGCATTTTTTGCATTAGGATGGACGAGTAGTCAAGGATTTTATTTTTTGTAATTTGTTGTGTTAACAAAAAGGATATATGTCTATGAAATATATCCTTTTTATTAACATTTTCTTAATAAATCTATCTTTCTAAACTTAATAGATTTTTTTGAGGAGGTAGTTCTCTTGACCTCTCGCGACCCAGAAGCTTCGTAACCCCCCAGGGGGTCTCGACCCACACGTTGAAAAACACATGGGGGATTCGAAACATGCAAAAATATCGTACATAGGTGAAGACTTATTTTTTAGAATTCCCTTGCAGACTTTAGTCCCAAGGTTTCGTTCTTGTTTAAAGAGATCGGGTTCGCTCTTGACCACAATCTAGCCCAGGAGAGTATTTTTGAAACGATAGAATTCCAATTCCCATACGAATTGACAAGATTCGCATACAAATCTAGTCAATTCGTATGCGAATTGGAATTCTATTGTTTCAAAAATACGTCTCCAGGGGCGAAGATTTGGTCGGGGATGTAGCAAACTCACCCAGAAAGAAGCCTATTCACTATTATTTTAAATATTAGATTTGAGTTAGGTATGCACATGAACTCGAAATAGACGCAGGCAGAGAATTCCATTCCTTAGCAGTACACAATATAAGTCATAGATGAACCGAAGCGCTCAGTATATTAAGCAGATATTTGTTCTCGGGTCATGGGTGTTTGTGTCTGCCTTATGTGTGTTCCGAGCAGTGTTCGAAATTATCAAGATAATTACGCTTCTTGATAATTATCTGATAATTATCAGATAATTATCGGATAATTATCACCAGTGTAAAAAATTAATTTGTTATATTGGTTCATAACAAATTGTAACAAAACATTATTAAAGTGAGTGTGACTGTATGGATATTTGTTGCTCTTTGACACAAAAACTACTGAATAGATTTTAATTAAACTTAACAATAATATAGCTTATGCATCAGAATAACACATAGGTAACACAATTTTCGGAAAGAGCGAAGTCCCGGGCAGAATAGCCGTAAATAAATTAACTTAGATTGACCAAAGAAGCGAAAGGAATATCTTCATCCGATGATGATTGTATTTCCATTGGCTTTGTTGCTTGTTATTATCAATCGATAATTATCCATATGTTATTATCACGATAATTATCAGTGATAATTATCCTTTCGAACCCTTGTTCCGAGGGACAAGACACAAGGGAAAACCTTAGTGTGGACGTTGAGTGTATAGCGTTTTATAAAACAAATATTCTATTCTACTCATACAGTATGAATCATACTGTATCTCACTACTACTATTTTACTTTACGGCACACTATAAAAGCCTACTCTCTTTGAGTCTTAACAAACTTCTTGTACTTTCTTTGTCTGACCAATGTAAACAAAGTACAAAGGAATTAATTACAATTCATTTGTAAACGTTTTGAATGTAAATAGCTCAATCAGCGATCGATTAAAGTTTCTAATCCTTCATAAATATTCAGTTAATAGTAATTATTGTAATTACGTAGCGCCAGTAGGTATTGAGGTCATGATGATTTATGCAGGCCACTGCGTAACTTAGTTTTGTGAATTATTTTATGAATAACGGGTGTCGACCCCAACTTAGAATGTACGTCAGGTCATTTACACAGTTTCACTAATATCTTTACAAACTAGATAACTGTGACGTCAAAGTCTCCAATACTATCATGTGTATTTCATTGATTAGGCAACTTTTATAAGTTCTCTTTGAGCAGACTAATTTTATTTTTAGTTTTTATTCTTAAAAACACACGTTGGCAAACTATTGTCAATGCTGTGTAGGTCTAGTAAGTACCTATATTTTGTATCATTGCAATCTTTTCTAGTTAAAAACTATGGAAGTATATGTACTACTGTTGGTGTATGTACCTAAATAAATATGTAAATAGATGAAGTTTTAAATAATAAAACCAGGTATTACGCCGTCGCATTCCATATATTGCATTAAACAGTAAAACTATTCTATAAATCAAAGTGTTAAAATGTGTAAATACGTATTGCATTGATTCAACTTCACATACATTTAAAGACATACAAAAAAATAAACTGTAGAGTTAGTCAAGACATTAAAATACATTATCTGTAGGTATATGAATGCGACCTATCTTCTAAATGATGATGGATGATAAGAAATGGCGCCACCTTTTAAAGAAGATGTTACTCGGTGTTACATAATTCCTTCGACTGATGGATGACGTGAGAGTGAATGCTGCTCGACGTGAAGTGATCCGCTTAAACCGAAATGCAAACATAACTAGCGAACTTACTCGTAAACTTAACAATTAATGAATATCTTCCGATTAAACTTCTCCGGGAAGACTTCTCGAACGGTATTCGCCGGGCGCACGATGTGAAGTCGCACGAAACTGGATTCTTTCGCTGGAGGCGGCAGGCGTGGGGAGTTTACTTTATGAGGCCTTTGGCCTTGAAGAGGTCCCGCATGAGACCCTTGAGGTATTTAATCTCTCGCTGGAGGTCGGAGCACTTCTCCCCGAGCTCGTTGTGTCGCTGGCGGAGCGAGTTCTCCTCGCCGAGTAAGACCTCGATTTCGGCCTTTTTCTTCTGTCGGTAGCGAGTAGCCGCGTTCTTATTCTGTTCCTTTTTACGGGAGCGGCGGTCGTCGGTGGACCGGGAGTAGGGCTTCGGGCGGGAGGGGGCGGACCACTCCTCGTCAGTGCAGGACGAGCGAGGGGAGGAGGGGGGTGACGAGCGAGGGGAGGCGCTGCTACAGCCAGAGGGGCGCGGGGAGGGGAGCTCGGCCGCGCCTTGGAGCATCAACTCGTCAACCGCCTGTAGGTCGCTGTCGTAGGCGGGGGCCAGCGCCCACGGCTCAGGCAGGGGGGCGAGGGGGGCGAGCGGGCCAAGGGGCGCGGGGGGTTGAGCGTGTTGCGCGTAACTAAGCAGCAGCTGCGTCGCGGGCCCGGGCGGGCTGTGTGGCGGCGTCAGATGCGTCAGCTCCACCGCTCCATACACCGTCTCGAACTCCCGCAGCAAGTCCTCAGTATGCTGTGGACCCACGTACTGAGTTTGGGGTACGATGACCGGCGGGCACGCTTCTACGCGTTCCACCGCTTGGGGAATGTTCTCGAAGATGGGGATGTCCACCTTCTCCTCCAGCCAGTTCGGGAAGATGTTTTCTGGAATAGATAAAACGTTTTCGGTTAGTCGATTTCGTTTATTGATCTCTGCTTACTATCTAAAATATTGAGGAGAATAATATAAAGATATACAAGTATAATACGTATATTTAAATAGTAGTACGTGTATCATAAGTCGTAAAAAGACCAGTAGATACACATATAAACTGGATTCTCTTATATCAACAAAAATTACGCTCATTTCTTCAAACTTTGGAATCTACCTACTTTGTTTAGGATCAAATGAAGTTAAATGAGGAAGCAACTACATTATGACTATCTTGTAACCAAAAAGACAAAGGTTATTCCAATACGATTAGATAGTTAAGGTCAATATGGGTAGTGGGTACTTTAATTTGAAATATTTAGCATCTAACGCCCGCAGCTAAAGTACTTTAATATGTCGGTTCTAAACTACTTCTACGCTGGACTAGGAGTGAAAAACTTAGAATGTGTCAGCTGCCATCTCTTCCCAGGCATACTGTAGAGTGCTATATCGTGGGCGACAGGCTGACAACCTATCAGCACTATACTCATGTTTTATCTAGCAGCACTCAGAATGTATATGAAACGTGGCATCACGGGCATGAAGAGCAACCACGTGATGCTTTGCCTACCCCGTCGGGGATTATAGGGAGGGGTGAGTATATGGTGGTGCTAGATTATGAAGTTTACACCTTGTAAAAAATTACAAAAAGTAAAAAATTGTCAAGGCGAAAAGGTGTCATTAAAATGAGATTTCGGAGATTCTTGCCTATTCTTTTTTCGGGAAGACTGCATCTTTACGTATAGGCCGTAGAGTCAAAAGACCTAATATGTACGTATTTATTTAAAATCCTTTAATGTAACATCCTGAATGAACGAATATGTTAGTATGTATTTAATGTAACTTTGACTTATTTTATAACATCCTACATGTTCTATGAAGTAAAGCTATGTATTTTGAATTTGAATATCCTTATTATTATTAAGCTGTCAATCTTTCAGAAGCTCTGATGACTTGTCAAATTTCTGCGATCGTGTTGGGTTGCTCGAGGATGCGACTAAACACCCTGAGCTAAATAAACAGTGTCATGTTGCACGAACAACTCATTGTTCACCTCCACTAATTGGTGTAATTGTGCGATTATCAACTCGATATTCATTTCAGCGTTTACTGCTTTGTTGTAACAGCGCAGCTTTTATTTACTAGTTATCCTTGTTTATTGAACAATTGGCAACTTCGATCACTTAGGCATTGGCAAGCAAAAATACGAGTGCAGATTTAGTGTTGCTGTTTGTTTTATAGCCAATAAATGGCCTCAGCAGGGTTTAATTTTCAAAATGTATTCTGCCGAACCTTTAGAATTACCTATTTATTTTGCCCTCATCAAAAAGAAAATGGAAAATACCCAGTATTTAATGCTCAGATATTTATGCAAAGCAGCTAGTAACTATCTGTATCAACTACATAAACAACACATAAATCTAAAAATAACGAGTATCACAGTATAAATATTGATATGCAAAAGCTTATCATAGAATTAAAACTGTTGAATTGCAAATAAGTAGAGGTACTTGGTTAAACTGATGACTTTGATGCAATTTATTACTTATTTATCAAGTTTTTCCTTTACAATGTACAGCGTGTTTAAGCCAGCTGTAACATTTAAAACAATATATTACCTCCGGTCCACCAACCCGCATTGGGCCAGCGTGGTGGACTACGGCCTAAATCCCCTTCGTGTTTCGAAGGGAGGCCCGTGCCCCTCGGTGGGGACGTATATGGGCTGATAAGAAGAAGATTACCTCCGACTTAAAAGGCTGAACCAATTTTGATTAAATATAGCTAAAAACATCTCGATCATGTTAGCTTTCAAACAAAAACGCATAAAAATTGGTCTATTCTTTAAGGAGCTACAGACAGACACACACATACACTTGTCAAACTTTTTTCAACTCTTTTTTCGTCGGGGGTTATAAATGACCTACTATCCATACTAATATCATAAATACGCAAGTGACTCTGTCTGTAGCGTTTTCACGCCTAAACTACCTAACCGATTTTGATGATTTTTTTATAATCATGTATGAGGCACAAGGATGGGCAATTGACCATCTTTGAAGAGTTCCTTTGAAGAGTTACTTCGGGATTAACCGAATTAAGCTGACGAAGCCGCGAGTGGAAAACTAGTTTTACTATAAACGAATGGCAATGGCGTAAAATGCTTGAAGTAATTATTTTCCGTGATTGACTATGGCCTGAATCCCCTTCGTGTTTCGAAGGGAGGCCTGTGCCCCTCCCTCTGTGGGGACATATATGGGCTGGTAAAAATGAAATATGTAGTTGACTATTAAGATTGCTTGTAAATAAATGTATTTTGGATATTAGTCAAACATTAACAGTATAAGAAACATTTTTTTCTCGTTTAATCAATATATTGACCATCTGTCGTCACCGCATTCAATCAAGGAGGAATACTCGGAGACAATTGAAAGTAATTGATCAGATTGGTGGCTCGACTCGTAAATAAACTGATGGAGAAATTAATCATAAATTCTATGTTACTTTATACAGTTGTAAATCAGAAATATAAACCACCGGCGGTGGCAATAACAAGTATATATGACAGATATGTAGAGTGAAGTCTACACTTGTATAGCAAATCTTGTAATAGCAGAAAACGAACAAAAATAATAACTTTGGTTGTGCAATAAAGAATATTATACAGGGCTTTAGGTATCTCTCTTTCAACCTCTCGGGTGGTTAATCAGTCCATGAAACTGGAAAACTTCCCCAAGGAACATAGGTCAAAATACGAAAAAAAAATTTGATCTCCCATACAAAATGCGCTGTATGCTGATGAAGTTTGTATGGGAACTCAAAATTTCTTTTTCGTATTTTGACCTATGTTCCTTGGGAAAGTTGTTCATTTTGATGATCCCTTACTACAGGGAAACCTACTTAGGGCACCAGTCTCCCACTTCAAATAATAATTATTGTAAAAACCGTTTTGTACCAAGATTATTTAACATAATTTGTAGCAGAAATTAATAAACTTTTTGAATTTTGAATTTTTTTTTGAAGTTTCATGGACTGATTAACCACCCGAGAGGTTGAAAGAGAACCTAAAAACCTAAAACCCTGTATAAAAAATAAGACACTAAAACCACACGAAAAGTGGAACTACCAATGAAACCCTCATGTTGATTTATTTCTGCACTATGTACACACGGCAGCACATCAGGTTGTTTATGTTGACCTTGATGTCGCCTTTCTCTCGCTCATAATGCACCGGCTCTTATCGTGCAAATGGGTAACCTGCCTTGGTAGTGTCAATATATTTTATGCTGTCATTCAGTTT
The DNA here is from genome assembly GCA_949987775.1 of Aproaerema taeniolella. NCBI lineage: Eukaryota > Metazoa > Arthropoda > Insecta > Lepidoptera > Gelechiidae > Aproaerema > Aproaerema taeniolella. Next base: position 4,595,058 of record OX465258.1, on the reverse strand, counting down.
TTTTGATCAACTGCATATTGGATAAAGATCTTGGACGAGTGGAATACAACCCAAACGTTGCATTAGTAACAGCCATTTCAATAACATGCTGAGATTTACAAAGAGCCGCACATCAGGTGACCACACGAGTGCACTCTATCTATGCTGTTGTGATAAGAATGGCTTTGCAATGAAAATGGAGTAACCTGATGCGCTGGCCTCTGTACATTATACAGGCAGCAACAAAATACGACCACGTTTAAAAATGTGAAGTTGGACTCACAGCTGGTTGTACAGTAGTACATATAAAAACGTGAGAAAACGGAAAGTTGTGACATAATTTAATTCCTTTCAAAAACGTTAAGATCCATCTTAATGTATACTTATTTGTGTCTTCGGCTGTACCTACGTACATAGCAGCCGACTGCAAGGCGATGTCAAGCACGATGTAAATAGCACGTTTGACTGCAACGCCCTGACCCCAGATAAACCCTTACAATCTTAAGAGTTCGGTGCCCGTCGCCTTTATATTAATTGCTAGATAATTCTACCAACTGCGTCAACACTTGGGGACATTTTGCCTAATTTCGGGTCACTGACTCGTCATGCGACTTAGAAAACTTGTTGAGCTGACACGCGTCTTTGTCATGCTATCTGCTTTTTAGTTTTGCTAAAAATTCGCCAACTTTATTCGATTGTTATTAGATTACTTTGCTTGGTCAATTAAAGTAGAATAAGTACCGAAATTTTTAACCGCTATCATTTATCTATTTTAAATAATTGCAAATCATTTTACACAAATGCAAAATATGTATGAATGTTTAATAAATAAAAATGAACCATGACCTAGCGCTCAAATTAACCGTTTCAGTTACCTACGTTCTTATCTCATATCACTCAACTTGCGAATGCAATGGCAAAACTTATGAGGAAAGATTTGATAGTCTGTTTGCATTGAGTTGGCTCCGAAACTATTGTACCGATTTGAAAAATTCTTTTACCATTACAATGCTAACATTATCCCTCAGTAACATAGGCTACATTATTTTTACGAATTCCCACAGGAACGAAGTCCCGGGCGGAATGCGAGTATGTATGTATGTAAATCCTTTATTGTACAATAAATATTCTTCCAGAAGCTTATATTTTAGTTTTCATATAAGCTGATTAAAATTAGACAAAGACTATTGCATGTGCCGGTAGCGCACTTAAAGCGTAATAATAAATTTCCGATCTACGATAATTTTAATTAATACACCTACTGCTCTTATTACAACATGTATCAGACCCTTCCAAGGTAATAGCCCAAAAAACTTGGTCAACCGTCACGTTTTAAATTCGTGACGGACCGTAAACAAGTATTTGTCCTCGATACGAAAACTGGTCGTAGGTCATATTTGTATCAATGCGAGGAATGGAAACAAGTGGCCAATACGCTTTTATCTTTGGGCGAGAACCAGCAAGGTCAATCTGCAAGTGAACTGGTTATCAGTGCGAGTGGTGCAAGAGAAAAGAAAATGCAATGTTTTGGTGCAGCAAGCAAATATTTGTCATTTTAATGCGTTTATCTTGTTTAATCGTATGGGTCCATTGTAAACTTAGATTTTGCTGATCTGATAAGGTTAACCTATCTCCGTCACAGAATAAATAATAGTACTAAAATCTCCGTCATCTCTTTGTCCTCATTAATAAAATTGTGATCATTTACTTTATTTCTGAGAATGCACGTCTCTCTGCTTACTTAATGATATTATACGTAGAGTTCAAATATCTTTAATTTTTCTGACGATTTCCCACTGGGCATCTCTTTCATTGAATGTTCTTGCGCGTGTGAATGACCCTGCTTATAAGTAAAATAATGTTTCAATTTAAACCGCTGAAAGTTTTAGCTTGTTCCAGATACCAAATAAGCTAGAGCGCATTATGTTGCGCTGAGCCACGTGGATCCACAACACTCTGCCCACGCATGATTAAATACTAAATAATATTAAACATTTATGCATTCATACACATGCGGAATTAAATTATAGCAGCGCGTGCAATTCTTGCTTATCGATATGCTTATGAATTATGAACCACGTTCATAATTGTACCAGTTGACTAGACACGTCAATGCCGTCGCGGTATTGAGAGCAAATCAATTAAATCTATATAGCTAAAGTACAAAACTTGGGCAGTTGCGAAACATTCCCTTTATTGGAAGTAATGATATGGACAAATATGTTTATTAAACAAGTTTGTTGCGCAGTTACCTACTATCGCTCCAGTTGTCGCCGCGAGACCGTTTACCCAACCGAATGCCGGCCGATATAAATGGTAATAACCAATAAGCTACAATAGTACGTTCAGCAAATAAACAGTTTAAAACCTTTACTCGAAGAACAGGAAACAGAGCATTCAGACCTTGAGTTAATTATTCGCCGGACTTAACTTTCAATAAAAACAAACTAATACCAACAACAACGTACCGACAAACAGATCTGCTAATGCCATCGCGACGTCGTCCAGTCTTCCAAAAACCGTTTTTTAAAGTCTCTTTTAATTTCTACAATACAGTCCTAAATTTACTTTAATACGAATATAAGGGCAGTGATATTGTATGAAATGTCCTCTTGTAGAGCGATGGTCGTCGTAGGAATCCTGGGGTAGGCGGGGAGCCTAACGTCTCTTGACGAGTTTCTGTGAGTTGAAAACAATCTCCTTGTTCCAAATGCTGTGATACTGGCACTTCATTCTAACGGCGTCCAAAAGGTGCATCGACGGTCGCAGGCATAGGTCGCGAGCCGAGCGCGAGCGCCCGTAATGTGCTTTATCAGAGGAATTTATTGTCACGAACGAGAAACAACAAGCGAGCACTGCAAGCGCGGCGCGATACCCGGGGGCACTGGCGCGCGCGCATCGAGCGCACACAGCCTCGCCGCGCGACCCCTCCACGCAGCCTCACTATAAATATTCCGACCGGTCTCTGCGCTCACATCTCGATTCAACACATTCGTTCTCGCGTTGCATTTCCAAATGTCTTATGATGCAGCGACACCAAAGTATTGAGACTCTAATTCAGTCATAAATCGCTTTCTTAATTCTCTAATTAGAGAAGAAATCTAAGAAAAGGTCTTTTGAAATAGAGATAATCAAAATTCTAAGTCTCAGTATAATTCTTAACTGCATAGCTCTACATTCAGAACTGTTTTTGTACAAGTACCCTAACTTCTGTAAGGAAAACGAGAAAGAGAAAATCAAATGTATTTTCCTGTTAATACAGTATCATGTAATTATTTATGACGCACGAAAATACTGTAATTATCAAGAAACGCACAAGGAAATTTAATGAAAACAAGTTTAAGTCGCTTTTTCTCGACTCTTCTCGGGATTGATACGGCAAAATGAAATAATATAGTTCTTAAACGATCGATTCAATTGCGTTGAATTTGATTATAATGGGCTGGCCGGTTTCGAGAATGTCTTAGTCGTCTTTTTTTGCGTGTGGCTTGACAAAGGTTCTCAAGTTTCAAATCACATTAGAAATACGTTCTTTTATGGAAGTATATAATTCGTATTATTAAATAATACAAATAGTACGGTTCCTAATAATAATTAAATTTTATTATTAACTAAAAGTCACTTAACACTACTTGTTAATGTTAATCTGTTCGAAATCGTTCAGTGAAATTAAGTAATAATAAAATAATAATAATACGTTTATTTCTTCAGAACAGCACACACATACATTAAAAAAAGTTCAAAATACAGACAGAAACCTTGATGGATAACCGTAGTGGTGTACCACTATCAAATTATGTATGTTCAAAACATGTCTCCATATATTCCATTAATTTGCGTAACAAACAGAAGCGATTCCGAGCCCCTATTTTGTTATCATTATCACAGCGGAAAAATCTTGCCCTCTTGACTTTATGAGGAACAAACAATATGCAGTGTGGAAGGTTTTACGATATTGTTTATGACGTCTTCGCAGTCGATAATGATACGGTATATTTTGTAATCTCCAGCACAAAAAATTATAAATATGGAAAGAACCGGAATGAACAATTTACTTAATAACAATCCAGTCCAAAAATTGAAATCAAGATTACATTTGTAACCGTAGAGATAAATAAATGTTGGAATCGCGCTACATTTTTATAATTCAAATGAAACCATAGACTTAGAATTTTCATTTTCACTGGCGTGATAGACCAACACAAAGCTTGTTGACATGTGCTAGGATTTAATTTGACAAAGTAAAAAACTAAAGGGGGTTGATATTTTAGCAGGCCGTTGACGATAGATTTTTACGTACATTTACAAAAAATAATATGGTATTATGAATTACTTCGCTACTCTATCTTACTTACAACTTTCCTATAGGATAGGTTTTTGTTTAAATCACTTACGGTTCTATAAGATCCTAATATATTTTAAACCATGCCCAACTGGGAGCGTTATAAAAGCAAGTGAATGTAGAAATTGTTTCCCTTCAGAACAGAGTCCTAAAGTACTACTCTCATTACCTAAGGGTTAGCATAACAATGCCATTTTTGCAAATTCACCAAAATTACAACTTGGTCCTAGAATTCTTTAGCCGTGCCTACCCTATTTTAGAAGTAGTCTTGAATTGCTTGTTGCTAAGGCAAGGACGATCTATCGAATCCTATCAGTATAGTTAGCAATCATTGCAACCTTGCCCCGTACACCAGCAAATCTAGACTAACTACAATAAACAGACAAGATCCGAAGATAACGAATACATAAGGCCGCATCACAAGGGTTAGACCCTTGTCATTATCGTCTCACAATTCAATAACGCCTTACTGCTTATCTTGCATCTCACTATCTGTCCAGGCCCCGTAATCTACACCTTCACTCTAATGATCAGGAAGGCCCAATGCATCTCTCTGTCTCTTGCACTCTTAAGATGACAGAGACAGGTAGTCTTGTCAAATATCGAAACAAAGCCGAACGATTCAGACTACCGGGGCATGCTTTACGAAGCCGCGTGGCCCTTATGAGAACACAGCTTAAGATTAGAATTCTACCAATTAGCCAATAATAGAGTTAAATGTATCGCGACGAATTTGCAATTAGTTACCCAATAATGATAAGAAGCATTATCTGATCACGCCTCTATCATGCCGTCACGTTAAGAGGTGTGTCATGTTTACATAACTCCTATTCTATCACCCATCATTAAATCCATTAAACAACCAATACCTATCGCGTTAGATTTTTAATCGTTAGAGTGATTAAGGTTTAAATTTTCGTATAGGCTTATTATCTCTATCTACTTTGTATGTATTTGATAGCCATCTGTAAAAATTTTAGTGCCCCGCCCCCTTTGATTATTACGTTATGTACTTTTTTTTGATGATCGGCCTCAATGAATCCTATGTACTTTTATGTAGTAGGTATATAGAATGCTATGTATGTCGCTTAATTAACTAGACTATGATTTCAGCCAGCTGTTAATAATTGGAAATCTAAGTAGCATTACATTTCGTAATTTGTTTTTACTGTGGCAAAAAGTGATGATTTCTAAAACATCCGCAGCTAATTTTGAGACAACATATTTTACGTAGAACTTTCGCATGGCACAAATTAGGAAAAAGAAAAATTAAATAGAATCCAATTTACTTTTTGCGATTCTTTTATTTACGAATGTTGACTGTTTATTGCTACAGTACATACCACAAGAGGACTGACCCGGTACATTAAACATACACACAACATACAAAATAACAACTTGATATGTTTTAATGTAAAGAGTAAATTTGTTCTTTGTTTCTGATCTTCGCCATGCTCGATGTTTCCGATCTTCTATGATCTAGCTTTGTTTCTGATCTTCGCCATGTTTTTCAGGATAATATTAGATGGCGTTGCATTTTGAGCGAGCCATTTTATTTATCTTCATTTACAACGCCACCACAGGACATTTTCAGAACTAACAGAGCTAAGTCAATAAGCATTTAGTTTCGAGTATATTCTCAAGATGGCGTTGCTTGTCAAAAAAGTTTTAGATAATGTGCGTAAATAAGAATCATTGTGGCAGTAAAACCACATTTATTCTGTCAAACAGGAACTATGGAATGAGTTAGTAGAGCAGTCTTCTAGAGCACCGCCCATTTGCGAGCCATAGACAGAAAAAAAATATTCATGATATGTAAGGAATTTACAAGAAGGTCTTAAGCAGATACTCCACCGACAAGAGCACAGCTCTTAAATTGAAGAAGAAGAAGAAGGAATTTTGGGACTATTTATGTCAAACTAGACTTTATTTTTAATTACATGGACGTTGCTAGATCAGTAAGCAATGAATAAATTAATCTTGTTAATATTTCAAACTTGGAATGGTATGAGCGGGATTCTGTACTTCGATGATTAGGTAAGTAGTTACAGTAAAGCACCTACCATTTGACCTCAAGGACCCTACCGTTCATTCAGTCTCTTGAATTTACAGGTTTCCTCATGATTTCTGATCGCGATTAGATTTGTGGACGTCGTTGGTTAGATTACTCACGGCAAAAGAGATTTGCAGGCACGTGTATATTACAGTAATCGGAATCTGGACTGTACGCAACTCAGAAAGCATTAATGTTTTTTTTTTATTTTTTTAATACTTGTATTTTTTTAAATATAATAATGCTCTCCATGAAGTACTCATACATTTATATTTAAGAACGGTACAAAATAAGAAAAATACATACCCATAAAATTATGCACCGACAATAACGGATGGCCCGTTATTTAGCTTTTGATGACTCAATAGGTCTAGTGAACTATTATGAAGGATGGTGTTCAGTACATACCTTGTTTGCATTGGTTTTCAATCTGGTCCAGAAGATCGCCAGCGAGCTCGGCGCGGCTTGGCTTGGTTTCTGGTGGAGATGGAGGGTACAAGCTGGCCAGGTCGTCAGCTTGGAGGGGGGACTTGGCAGGCTCGCTCTTGGTAGGCCCGGCCGGGAAGGTCTTAAGCAGATCTGTGGAAGAAATTCAAGGTTTATTTTGAAGCTGTTAAAGTAACGATGAAGAAGGAGGCCTTTTCTCAGCAGTAGGGCACTATATCTATACTAATATTATGTATACTAATATTATAAAGAGGAAAGATTTGTATTTATGTATGTAACGAATAAACTTAAAAACTACTGGACCGATTTCAAAAATTCTTTCACCATAAGGATGCTATAATATCCCTGAGTAAGGCTACATAATTTTTCCGAATTCCTACGGGAACGAAGTCCCAAGCAGGATGCTAGTACTAAATAAAAGTAAAGGTGAATTTGTGGGTTTCGGGACGGACATTTTTCAATATTTTTCCGAAGATACGGCGACTTTTCAGTACCCGTAAACACGGCCAGGTACCGACAAAATAAACAAAAGATTATATGGGGTGATTTGAAACTAGCTAGCGAAACTTTAGGGGATGGTTCTCCCCGTGAACAACTTTCCCCAAAGAACCTATATGAAATTTTCAAAAATGAAAATTTATTTACTTTAAAATAAATTTATTTTTTTAATGTATGGATGGAGAGGCGAATTTTTTTTTTTCATATTTCCATGTTCCTTGAGTTCCTTAAATCATATTTATTTGATCATAACAGAAAAAAAATACATTTTTTCTTAAAATATTCAACTACGTATTAGGAATTCAAATTATAATAGAAAATAACAAAAAAAATAACTGTCTGCACTTTTAAAAAGTTATTAAAAGAAAATGTGAGTCCTTACTTTGAAGAAGCGTCAACTGGAAGTCCCTACACAGGTCACACATACCGTTACTTTTGTAACAACACATTTTGCACAAAATTTTAAAAAAAATATTTAATAAAATAAACAGCAATATATTTAAAACAAATTCTCAATTGCTGTACAAAATGACTAGCGCAAATAATGCGTCGAATATATCGGAGAAGCTTCAAGGTAATAAGCTTAGATAAGTAATGGACAAAATACAACGGAGAGGCAGAGGAGTCGTCAATATATATGTGAGCGATATCTGTGGTACGATATTACGTCAAAGCAACGCCCAGATGTCGTGATGCTTTAAATCTTGGCTGATAGTGTCATAACAATTGACTTGCTTATAAAAACAACCCCCGATATAAGATATCCTTTCACTCTTATGCGACAAATCATAGGGACATTAATTAACAATTGACGACAACATTGTTGCATTAACTGTGTGATTATTTTCTTCTTCGAAGTTCGAACCTAGTCATTAGAAGCTTCAGGATGAAATACACTCCTTAAAGTGTCTAAGGATTCCATACTTCACATACAACGGTTCTATTTGAGAGGCTACGAGTGGAGAGTTACACTTTTTAGTATGAGCATGTACTAGACTTTCAATTTCTATATAAATTAGTTTTATTCAAATTGACACTTTGCGTCTCTAAATAGGCCAGATAATAAAGTTACCCCAAATATGAACTCTATCCTGTTATAATAAGAAAGATTTTGCAATAGAAATGACCTCACCTGCTAGTCATGTGTCTTATAAAAAAGGTCATGCTTTTTTATTCATCCCTACTAATATTATAAATGCGAAAGTAACTCTGTCTGTCTGTCTGTCTGTCTGTTACCTTTTCACGCCTAAACCGCTGAACCGATTTTGATGAATTTTGGTACAGAGATTGATTAGAGCCTGGGAAAGGACATAGGCTACATTTTATCCCACAGTTGGGCACGATATAACCTGTAGTCCACGCGGGCGGAGCCGCGGGCGGAAAGCTAGTTAAATATAAGTATAAGTATCGTCTCCATGGGCTGTACCATGCTAGCTGAACGTCACGAAGAGGATCAAGCCCACTAAGTAATAATATCGTGTGTCAAGACTTTTTCTACTGCTGATATAAGACACATTCTAAGTACATACCTATTTTTTAATTTTATAGATAGATGGGGTCATATGGTGAACGAGGTTGATAAGGTAAGATAAAATAATCGCGCTTACTTTAATTTTACTTAGTTTAGGTATCATAATATAGCATACCTGACCTACTAACCATTTTGTAATATTAATTTAGCATGTAGCATTACTTAACAAGCATTTGTACTACTTAATTAAGTTGACAAGTTCAAATTTTTATCATTATACATTTTTGTATTTAGGCTTAAGTTTTTATGAAATAAAATATCTTACCTTATCTTATCTTAATTATCGTCGATTTACCTTCTTATGTAACGGAGCTCGGCTCAGTGTGTGAAAACATGGGGGAAAAGAACTTTCCAGGCATGAGACCAAATTAGATCGATTTCTCGTCTTTGTAAACTTCATCGTTAGATCCTTTTTAGAGAACCCCATTAAAAAGATACTAATATTAGTAAGAAAAATAGTATTCACTATTTATATGGTTATATTATCCCCAGCAGCCTAATTAGTTATTATCCTATGCTAATTTCATGTTGTCATCAGAGATGTTAGTTGTACACCTTTAAAATGTCACTATTCTCATAGCTTTGCTGTTAAGGGTCGCGTTCTGTCATTATATCAGAAATCCATGATCAGATCTAGCAGGATCAGACCATGGTGTCATAGTGGTACTCAAGTTATAAGTTACACGATACAGAAAGAATGACCACAATTTATATACTTGGATGTACATTTAAAAAAAAAATGGGCTCATGAACGAGGTTACGATCACAGGTGTCCTAAATAATAAGTAAAACTTCCGAAGAAACGTCGAATTGACGAGGCTCATACACGATGCCAGGACCAGGAAGTACGATTAACAACTTTGTCATAATATGAATAAAAATACACTGGGCCGCAAAAATTCCGGGTCGCTTATAAAAAGTGTGATAGTTTCTTAACTACACAACACAAACTAGTGAAACTGTAGTATGTTATAGATGACTGACTTGTACATAAAATAAAATACATAACACGTTTGTAAACTGTATAATTTTATTTAAGTACTAATAAATACAAAAAAAACACTTCTAACTTTTGACAACAAAAATGTACAACACAGTTAATCTGAAAAATGAAAGATTTTCTGTAAATTTAATATCTTGTATTTCCTCCACGAGCCCGTTTCACTTCATTAAGACGATGTGGCATGCTGTAAATCAAATTTCTAATACGGTTTTGGTCTACGTTTGACCATTCTTCTACTAGCGCACTTCTTAACTCACGTAAGTTAGCTGCAGCTGGAGAACGTTGTTTGTTTAACGCATCTCCCGAGCTCGTCCCATAAATGATCTATGGGATTTAAGTCTGGGCTGCGAGCTGGCCACTCCATGCGGGTGATACCGACGTCTTGAATATACGCGTTGACCAAATGTGCTGTATGTGGTCGCGCATTATCATCCATAAAAATGGAATTTGCGCCCATATTCACCAAGAAAGGCCCAGCATGCTCATTTAAAATCTCCTCTACATATCTGGGAGCTGTCAGAGAACCGTTTTCTATAATTACTAACTCCGTACGATCCTCTGAAGATATCCCAGCCCAAACCATTATTGATCCTCCACCGAATGGCACCTTTTCCTCAAAACATGCTTGACGATATCGTTCATTTGATCGCCTATATACTCTTCGTCTCCCATCGTGTGCGAATAAACAAAATCTTGACTCATCGGAAAACATAACCCTGGGCCAATCTTCATCTGTCCATTGGACGGTGTTCTCGAGCAAACCGCAACCTGGCAACTCGATGTTCTCTGAGCAATTTAGGGCCATTTGCTGGCCTATAAGGCTTTATATCAGCTTCCCGAAGTCGCCGCCGGATCGTGTCAGAGCTTACATTGTAAAAATTTGAATTTCGATATTTTTCAAAAATCGGAATTTCTTTTGAAGCTGTAACTTGTTCAAATGAAACCTTTTTTGATATGTATAATAAGCGTCACAAATCTGCCTATAACATATTATTTATACGAGGGATCTATGTAAATAACTTTGGGAGATATCGCGGTTTTTCTAAATGACCCGTTATTTTTGCTGCCCAGTTTATATTAAAACACATTATTTCCCACATATTTACGAGAACCAATGACCCTGCCACGTCACTCCGAATAATATGTTTATTTAGATTAAACATGATATCCTGCTGGCAATAATATCAATATAATTTATAAATCGATCAAAATAGGCATTTAAATGTCATAACATGTGTATTTTCATTGGATACAAGATAAGTATTGAAAAACAGTCAGTTCACAGATATCGAGCACATGAGGGCTGGTAACTAAAAACATGTTTTTAAAAGGAATCTTTACGTGACGTGATCCCATATCGGGCTTTAAAATGGAATAATTTATAAACAATCACTATGTGCCGAAGTGATTATGTAGACACACCCACGTTTTCGACGTAGTAACAAGACTTATTTGTTCTCAAAAGAGACAACGATAACGATAAAGGTAGTTATTTGCTACCGTTAACCGCACAGCTTCGTTATGTAAATGTTATATAAGCTAGCCTTTTTGTGCGCAAGATAAGGGTTGTCCAATAAAAATAATTTATAAATGAGCGTAGTTTCAGACTGTTTTGTATATTGTACTATTGTAATCGGTCAGGTCTTCTTTGTTCTTTGTTTAGGGTTTAGGCTTCTTTGTTTAGGGTAATTTTAAACGATAAACTAATAAAACAATGTTAAATTAAGAGATAGATAATATCAACGACGGCGTACATTAAGAATTGTTGCAGTCTAAAACAATCACATCATGCTGAACGACATAAATAATTCTTTTCAATACAGTTGCTCGAAAAATAAACATTGTATGGCTATAAACATAAACAGAAAGTAGCTCATTGTAGCACTAGTGCTTTTTACTTTCTAGTTTTTTCTTAATTTTCACTAGTCAAATTAAGAAGTTTACCAGCAAGGAGGTTTGCAGAGAATAAAATAATGTCCACTTCATGTGTAGTACATTAATCAAATAAATAAAAATAAGCAAATAATTTTCAAATTTGGAATAAAATATTATTTTGCGTATATTTAATTACATTTAATTTGAAATATTTTAATATTTTATTTACCGCGAAAAACAAGAAGGCTGAATATTTGAATTCTTTGCCCGATAATTTTGATACACAAAAAACATAATCTACGCATGCGCACAAATTACAATAAAAACTAACAAAAAGGCGCCATTTTCGTAAATTTCTAGTGAGGACAGTGATTTACGGACTTGACACCAACCGACATTTTAAACACGGCGAAAACCGCGCAAGATTATCTTCCTCCTGCAAATTCCCGTGAAAAATAGGTACTTATATGGTTGCTTACATTTGTTTTTTATTTAAGACTTTTCTCACAAATGTATTGAAAAACGTCGTGTGACACACGGGTGTAAAGGTTATTGTAAACTCGTGACAATGGTGAGCCCTCGCCTGCGGCTCGTGCTCACATACGTCAACTCTTTTACAATAACCTCCTTCACACCCTCGTATCACAATGTACTATTATCGAGTATAACATAGTTATAATAAGCAAAGCCATAAAAAACCCACATGAAAACAAAATAAGTTGGTCAATTTTATTTCTATGCCTATGGACAATGTACTTACACATCAAACATCGCAAAAGCCTGTGTCTATGATTTTTGATATGTTTTAAAACCACTGAGAGGCGATTAAGTAGTTTATAAATATAGTGCTCTGCCTTACGTCCAAAAAAGGCCGGAACATTTCGCCTA